>CM076573.1:928735184-928911965 GCA_034641835.2 Pinus albicaulis
GACTGTTGTGTAACCAACTCCAAAAAGAGAAGAAAAGAGATATCACGCCTTAGAAATAAGCCACTTCGAGGGGGAAACATCCAATACATTACATGAATGAAAAATTCTTGGATGATACAATTTACAAAACCTCCTTTCTATATATAGGAGTCCATGGGGCCATAATGTAATCCTAGTGGGCCACAATGTAATCCTAGCCGACCTAACAATAATAATTTAAGGGCACAATAATAACAAATGGGGGTTACAAGGGTACAATAATAACAATAAGGGGTTTACACTAACAATAATAAGGGGCTATACTAGTGATATAGGGACCTAACATGCCCCTCTCCTTCAAAAAAGTATTGTCCTCAACACTTGAGTAGCTCCGGGTGCTTCTGTATAAAATTCTCATCCTCCCATGTAGAATCTTCAGTGGGTAAGTTCTTCCACTTGATGAGATACTCTGAAATTGATCGATTCCGTAGTTGTCGAGTTCTTTTTTCCATGACTGCTTTAGATTCCAATATGATTTTCCCTTCCCCATCAAGTTTTGGCAATACTGTTTGAACTGGAAGATTTTCACCTATAACCTTCTTTAAGCATGAAACATGGAAAACTGGATGTACTCGCGAAGAAGCAGGAAGCTCCAATTTGTATGCCATAGTACCGATCTTTTGCAACACCTTGTAAGGACCATAGTACTTTGGCGATAATTTATTATCCTTCTTTGCTTGCTTGAGGGACATTTGTTTGTATGGTTGTAACCGTAAAAATACCCAATCTCCTACATCAAAACTTCTCTCGCTGCGATGTTGATCTGCCTGTTGTTTCATTCGATTTTGTGCCAAATTCAGGTTATCCTTTAAGAGTTGGAGAACTTCTTGCTGATGCTCGATGTGATCTTCCACTGCTTGAACCTTCGAATTTCCCTTAAAGATGATGTGATGGATGGTGGATGATATCCATAAAGTGCCATAAATGGGGTCATTTTTGCTGCAGTATGGAAGGAAGTGTTATACCACCATTCAGCGAGAGGTAACCACTTGACCCCTTGTGTTTGTTTATCAGATACAAAACAACGAAGATATCCTTCCAAACATTTATTTACTATCTCAGTTTGACCATCGGATTGAGGATGATAAGATGAGCTATGAGCTAATTGAGTACCCAAACAAGAAAATAACTTCGTCCAAAAATTTCCATTAAAAATGGGATCTCTGTCGCTCACAATAACCCTTGGGCTTCCATGTAGCTTTTGAATTCTGTCCATAAATGTAGTAGCAACTGTACTTCCTTTAAATGGATGAGATAATGCACAAAAGTGTGCATACTTGGTAAGTCTATCAACTACCACCATGATGACACTCTTTCCTTCGGACTTAGGTAAACCTGTGATAAAATCCATTGAAATCTCCTCCCAATGTTGACCTGGAATGGATAAAGGTTGTAGAAGTCCTGGGGTATTAATTGTTTCCACTTTATTCTGCTGGCATACCAAACATTCTGCCACAAACTTTCGAATATCAGATTTAAGGCCATCCCAAAAAAAATCTTTCTTCACCCTATGGTAAGTTTTTAAAATCCTGAGTGTCCTCCTAAAGGAGAAGTGTGCAATTCCAGAAGAATCTTTTGTTTTATTTGGGAATTCTTACAAAGATATAAGCGATCTTTGTACCATAAGGAATCATTTTTCCAACTAAATGTATCAGATGTATTAGGATATTGCTGCAACTTGTGAATGAGTATCCATACATCTTTTTCCTTCTTCCATTCATCTCTTGCTTCAGTTATCCAATCTGGTTGGATAATAGAAATGGCACAAAGCAATGCTTCCACTTCTTCATTCTTTCTTGAGAGTGCATCTGCAACAACATTCAGCTTTCCTTTTTTGTAGATTATTTCAAAGTCATAACCCAACATCTTTGTGACCCATTTTTGTTGTTCTTCCGACGATAGTCTTTGTTCCAAAAAGTGTTTAAGACTATCATGATCAGTTTTTACCTTGAAGTGTCTTCCCATTAGGTAAGTTCGCCATTTCTTTAGTGCATGTAGTATTGCTAACATTTCCTTCTCATAAATAGGTTTCGGTAAATACTTTCCTTTGATTGGACGACTTTCAAAAGCAATGGGTCTTCCTTCCTGCATTAAAACTGCACCAATTCCATTTCCTGAGGCATCACATTCCACAATAAAGGTTTTTGTGAAGTCTGGTGTAGCTAAGACCGGTGCTAGGCACATTGCCCCTTTAAGACGTTCAAAGGCCTTAGTTGCTTCAGGAGTCCATGAAAATGCATCTTTCTTCAATAATGTTGTTAGAGGTGCTGCTATTCTCCCATAATTCTTAACAAACTTGCGATAATACCCTGTTAACCCGAGAAATCCTCGCAACTCCTTTATGGTCGTGGGGACTTTCCATTCCTTAATGGCTTTAATTTTGTTAGGGTCTACTTTAACACCCTCGTGAGATATAATATGACCCAGATATTCCACCTCTTGTACTCCAAAGAAACATTTGGATTTTTTTTGCATATAATTGTTTCTCCTGCAATAGTTTGAGCACCCTGTCAACATGTTCAACATGATCCTTCCAAGACCTGCTGTAGATTAGTATATCATCAAAAAATACTAGCACAAATTTTCTAAGGAAGGGTTTGAAATGGAATTCATCAACCCTTGAAATGTAGAAGGTGCATTGGTAAGGCCAAAAGGCATGACCAAAAATTCATAATGACCCTCATGAGTTCGAAATGCTGTTTTTGGAATATCTTCAGTCTCCATTCTAATTTGATGATATCCTGAACGAAGATCCAACTTGGTAAAATAAATTGCTCCATGTAATTCATCCAATAATTCATCAATCACAGGAATGGGAAATTTGTCTTTACTGGTGAGCTTATTGAGCTCCCTATAATCCGGACACATTCGCCATGATCCATCCTTCTTGTGTACCAATACTACAGGAGCAGAGAAAGAACTTTGACTAGGTTGAATTATACCCGCCTCTAACATTTCTGCAATCATACGTTCAATTTCGCTCTTTGGAAGTAAGGATATCTATAAGGCCTGATGTTTGGAGGAACACTTCCTGGAATCAAATGAATAGCATGATCATGATCACGAATAGGTGGGAGTCCTTTGGGAGTTTCAAACACCTTGGAATGATTGTCCAAGACTTGTTGGAGATCTGCAGAAATAGATGATTTTGATGTTGGAACTTCTAGTGAGCATAATTGTGCAATTACGCCACAATACCCCGTAATTCGACTTCCTTTCCTTCTGAAAAAAATTTCAAGAAAAGTTCTTGAAAATTAAAAGCTACCGTCCCCAAAGATTGTAACCATTGTACTCCTAGTACAACATCAGCACCTCCCATAGGAATGAAAAGCATTGGACTAGTCAATACATATTCCCCCATGGTTAGCTTGATATTATGGCATTTTCCAGAGCAATTTATAGTTCCTCCATTTGCAACCATCACTTGACATTCTGGTGCTGGGTATAGGAAACAATTTAATTCCTTGGCTACCTTACAATGAATAAAATTATGGGTGCTACCTGAATCAATCAACACTATTACCTTTTCTTCTTGATTTGTCCTTGTATCTTGAGAGTTTGAGGAGTGGTAATTCCTGCCAGTGCATTACACGATATGGTCGGATTCATTTCTTCCTCTTCTAGGGTTGGTTCCTTGTGTATATCCTCTTCTTGTTCATTTTCTTCTTCCTCTTCACAATCTATGTAAAATAATTTCTTCTCAGCACACTTATGACCTTTAGTGTATTTGCTATCACAACCGTAGCAAAGCCCTTTTGCTCTTTTTTCTTCCAATTGTTGTGGTGTCAACCTTGTAGGTTGTGGAAATCTAGGCATAGAAACACTTCCTTCTTTATAGAATTGAGTGGTAGGCTTCCTTGTCGCCATAATTTTACATTCAACTTTTCTTGCTAACCTGAATGCCTTCTCCAATGAATCAGGTTCCAAAACACGAACTTCATGTTGGATGTTATCCTTTAGAGTACCTATGAAGAGATCAATCCTGTGTTCCTCTGGAATATCAGTTACCCTTATATTCAATTTTTGGAATTCCTCAATGTGCTACCCCACTAAACCCTTTTGTTTGAGATTTATCAATTGGCTAAAGAAGGTGTTGCTCTTTGTATCCTCATAATGTGCTATCATTTCCTCCGTAAAAATTGACCAAGTGACAATTTTTTTACGGGAGAAAAGCCATTGATACCATACAAATGTATTTTGTTCTAAATGTAAAGTTGCAATGCGTACCTTTTGTGTGTTTTGCACATTATGGAGATCAAAACATTGCTCCATCTGTAGTATCCATGTTACAGGATCCTTTCCATCAAACTTCCTCATATCCATTTTTGGAATATGGTGGTTCTTCCCGCCAACATTCGAGTTTATGAAATCATGATTAACATTTATTTTGTTCTCATCAGGAGGTTCTTCTCCTATATTTCCGCCATTAGGAATCATTTCTGGTTTTAAGCTTGTCATCAAGCCTTCCATGTATTCTTTTAGATCATTCTTCATGTTTTCCATGTTGTCTTTCATGTCATTCTTCAAACCGTCCATCTTCAATTCCACGCCATCCATTTTAGCTTCCATGCCTTTCTTCAAACCGTCCATCTTCACTTCCACGCCTTTCTTCAAAACTTCCATTTCATTTTTTGTTGCTTTTTGCGAGAGTGAAATTTGTTGCACTTGCTCTTGTAATTTTGATAGATCATGTTGCAATTCTTCATCTTCATGAGTCATAGTAGAGCCTTCTGAAGGCTTAATGGTGTTGAATTCTTTTTTGGGGCCATTTTAGAATCCAATATTGATATCTATTCTACAAGATGCCCTTGGAATCAATTCAACTTGATTCTTCAAACAAGACTTATGCAATTCGGAAAACAAAAATACACACCTTTTACTAGCTTTGAGGAGCTCGATATTGAAATTGAATTATCTCTGTAATTGAAAATATTCGATATCTGAAATTCAGCCCTGTAGTAGCCCTCTGAAGCTTCTTTCAAATGCCACAGGTCTGAACTGATTTGGATTCTCCAAGACAAAGTTGTGTCCAATCTCCCACAATGACCTAATTCTGGACTGGTTCAGTAGAGCGAACTTGTACGACTTGCCACGTGTCACTGTTTTGTCCTTTGTCTCTAAAATTGATAGCCAATAAACTAAAGGCCGTGTACTGGCGACCAATTTTGATGGCACTCCAATCCAATCTCTAGAGAGAGAGTTATTGAACTTTTCCTACGATCACCTCTTTAAGATGAAATTCAGGAGCCTGAAAAAGTATTACCTTCCACAGATCATATCTCTACAAATATTGCGAACCAAGCTCTGAAATTTTTTGATGAATTTCCTCAGGATTTCAGCTTCACACCATATGAATTTCAGATTCTGAACCTTCGTAGAAAAAATTTTATAGCGCAAATGCCACGATGACCTGTTTAGGAGCCTGAAAAAATACCTGACTTCCACAGATGATATCTCCGAAATTATTGCGAACCAAACTCTGAAATGTTTACACAGGCTTCCTCAAGATTTTTTCTTCGCACCCTAAAAATTTCAGCTTCTGAAACTTCGTAGAAAAAAAGTTATAGCGAAAATGCCACGATGACCTGTTTGGAGCAGCGAAACCCTAGAATCCAAAGCTCCGATACCAAATGTTGTGTAACCAGCTCCAAAAAGAGAAGAAAAGAGATATCAACACCTTAGAAATGAGCCACTTCGAGGGGGAAACCTCCAATACATTACATAAATGAAAAATTCTTGGATGATACAATTTACAAAACCTCCTTTCTATATATAGGAGTCCATGGGGCCATAATGTAACCCTAGTGGGCCACAATGTAATCCTAGCCGACCTAACAATAATAATTTAAGGGCACAATAATAACAAAATGGGGGTTACAAGGGTACAATAATAACAATAAGGGGTTTACACTAACAATAATAAGGGGCTATACTAGTGATATAGGGACCTAACATAATGTGTTCAGAATTTGGACCTCACCGATTTCGTAAATGGTGGTATACAAAGTTGTATAATGTCCTCATCATCGACCCATTCATTGTCTCCTATTTCTGTGATTTCTCTTGCTGGAGGATACAAATTGAATTTCTTTGTCGAATTACCATTAGAAATGTACATGTCTCCAGATCTACAACTAATAAAAGCATCAGCTGTGGCTAGCCAAGGTCTTCCTAGGATAAGTGGATGTCCTCCTAGATTACTTTTGGGAGTCAAAATCATAAAATTAGTAATCTTTTCGAGGTCGGAACGGCGCCAAAATGTTTGGTCAATTTAGTGTGTCCTAAATTGCTGCATTTAATTTATCAATCCGGGAATCGTAAGCTGATGAAGTGCGGCGCACTATATGTGCAAGATAACCTATTTCTTAACTTTTTGTCGTTTTTGGTTTTCTAAAGTGAAATGGAAATTCTAAGATGAAAACAAGTTTGGTTATGTTTGTTCAAGGAAGTGATATCCCCTATAATGATTTACCAACTTGAAAATTTAAAAAGAAATTTGAAATTTACAATGACAAGACTTGAAAGGAAATGAAAATGTGTTGCTGAAATGGAAAAGTGCTGCTAGTCTAGTAAATCAAAATAATGAACTATTGAGCATGAAAACTAAATTATTCTTGCTGCCAACTAAACATAAAAGAAACTCTGCTTTAAGGAAATTCAAAATTGCAACAAAATAAATCTAGATCAGATTACATCAATTTATCTTCTGATCCTTCATCATTATTAGTCCTATGATTTTCGGAAGTAATCATAAACAACTTGAGAATCGACATCTAACTTAGTAAACTATCAAAACATACATCTAATGTTCAATCACCATCGCATCTAACGACTTCAAGAATGAGGCAAATCAAGATGTCATAATGTATTTATATCTAAATTTGCAGAAAAGAAACTAATACTAAACTACACATTTCATAATGCAGTCCCTCACCATCAGTCCAGCTGTGGCTTTCGGAGGCAACTGAAGACGCTATGAGCAGCCTAATATATCTAAATTTGCAGAAAAGAAACTAATACTAAACTACACATTTCATAATGCAGTCCCTCACCATCAGTCCAGCTGTGGCTTTCGGAGGCAACTGAAGACGCTATGAGCAACTTAATATATCTAAATTTGCAGAAAAGAAACTAATACTAAACTACACATTTCATAATGCAGTCCCTCACCATCAGTCCAGCTGTGGCTTTCGGAGGCAACTGAAGATGCTATGAGCAGCTTAATATATCTAAATTTAACTACTGAAACAAATAAGCAAAACTGAAATGAACAAAGCAATACTGAAATTAAACAGAAACTATGAAAAGCAAATTAGCAGTAGAACAATGTTAGTTCCATGTCATTAGTCAAAAAGCTATGAAAATGCCCGGGCTGCCTATCTATAACCTGAAACAAGAACACTGATCAGTGATTAACAACATAAATCATGAAAGACAGAAGTGAAATGGAAATCATGAAAGTTTATAAACAGAAATGAAGCAAATGCAATGTATAAACATGTGAATGGATTATGGCACAATGAGCTTTAAAGAAATGAAATAAGAACTATACACTAATGCACAAAACCTTAGCTGAGCAGGGGCCCTCTACACCAGCCTTGGCAACGATCTTCAAATACGAATTTCGGTTGAAAACAGAGTCTTATTATATTAAAAAGCAGTCATTACAGAAAGGTGATGTTACGGCACAAGTGCAACGTAATCACATTACAGAGCAGATTAATAAAGGATAACAGAGACTAACATCGACTAACTCTATATGCGTATGCAAACGCATTATATATAACAAAAGAAATATAATTGTCTCCTAAAGTTCATGCTGGTGGAGAACACGTAGACCATTACGTCCACGGATCTAGGATCATGGCCGTGTTGGAAAGTAAATCTACGAGGAGTGGATGCTTGAATTCGACTAAGGAGCCATGTACAGATGTCGATTTATCCTCCACAGCTTAGAAACGGCCGTATGAATCTTCATGTGACACGAAACAGAGTCCTGCCAACATGAGACTCTATGGTTTGAACAACCAGAGGGCTATGAGACACATGAGAAGAAAACTCATGTACGTGGGCTAAAGAAAGCGTTGTATGGGCTTAAACAAGAACCTAGAGCGTGGTACGACCGAATTCATGGTTACCCGCAGAAAATGGGATTCGTCAAGAGTGACGCAAATCCTAACCTCTACTATCTGACAGTAGAGAATGAGCTTCTAATTCTGGTATTATATTTTGATGACCTATTCCTGACAAGTTCACCTAGGCTCATCAAGGATTGCAAGGAAAACCTAGCTACAAAATTCGACATGAAGGATTTGGGACTGATGCATTATTTTATGGGGTTGGAAATTTGGCAATAAAAGGGTGAAATCTTCCTTAGACAAGGGAGATATGCTACAAAAATTCTAAAGAGGTTCAGGATGCAGGACTGTAGACCGATGGCTACCCCAATGATTACCAACTGGAGGAAGATTGATGCATCCGAAGATAAAGAAGTAGATCCCACCTTGTACATATAACTCATAGGTCCCTGATGCATCGGGTCAACTCCAGGCCAAACATTTGTTACTTTGTCAACACCCTCAGTTAGTTCATGGTGGAACCAAAGAGGGCGCACTGGGCAACAGCCAAGCATGTTCTCAGATATATACGAGGAACAGTCGAGCATAGATTAAAGTACACTCGAGGCAATTACATCAGACTGAGTGGGTTCACTAACGCAGATTGGGATGGAAGTTCGGTGGTTCAGAAAAGTACCATTGGATACTGTTTTAACATTGAATCAGGAATGACCTCTTGGTGCAGTAGAAAACAGAAGTCCGTAGCACTGAGCTCAGTTGAAGCAGAATATATGGTGGCCATCACAACATCGTGTGAAGCCATATGGCTTGGAAAGTTGGTTGTGAATCTATACAAGAGAAGGATGGAAGCAACCAACATTTTATGTGATAATTAGAGTTGCATCAAGCTCTCTGAGAATTCGACTTTTAATGATTGGTCGAAGCACATTGGCATCAGGTGTCATTTTATCAGAGATTGTGTCTAGCGGGGTGCAGTACAGTTACAGTACACTCTGACAGGAGAACAGGTAGCAAACATCCTCACTAAGGCTCTAGGAAGAACAAAGTTTGTTTGTTTTCGAGAGAAGTTGGGGATGATTGAGAATCTGTTTTAGTAGTAGAGACGGATAGTGTAGTACTTAAGAGGGAGCTGCAGTACAGATGCAGTAGTGACAACTGTGGTGTCATGGTTAGTAGTACAGTGGAAATAATGACGCAGTAAATGAAGGGTAGTAGATCGAGCATCAACAACGCAGAGGACCGATGCTGTGGATTAGGGTGATGCTTCTTGAGGGAAGTATTGCTAGAGCACATTCCTCGCTAAGAGGGGGTGCTGATTTTTGAGTAGCATCGGATGTGCTCTAGCTCTGAAATTTTGTGGAGGGGCTAGAATACATGAGATCTCCAAGACCCAAAAATCGTTTGGAGAAATTCCACCCGGAGTGCATTATATGAAAATAATTAATTATTTTTAATGATTCCTAAGTTAAAACTTAGGAAATTAAAATAATTAAAGGGAATTAATATAAATATGGGTGAGAAGCTTTTAAGAGACGAAGATCAAGTCTGTTTTAATCTTAGCCGTTGATCAGAGATTTGATCATGATCATTGATATGTCAATAGGAAAAGTATAAATGAAGACTTGAGGGTCAGTTGGAGATACACCTGAGGCAATGACATCAGACTGAGTGGGTTCATTGACGCAGATTGGGCTGGAAGTTCGGTAGTTCGGAAAAGTACCATTGGGTACTGTTTTAACATTGGATCAGGAATAACCTCCTGGTGCAGTAGAAAACAGAAGTCCGTAGCACTGAGCTCAGCTGAAGCAGAATATATGGCAGCCATCACAACATCGTGTGAAGCCATATGGCTTGGAAAGTTGCTTGTGAATCTATTCAAGAGAAGGATGGAAGCAACCAACATTTTATGTGATAACTAGAGTTGCCTCAAGCTCTTTGAGAATTCGACTTTTAATGATCGGTCGAAGCACATTGACATTAGGTGTCATTTTATCAGAGATTGTGTCTAGTGGGGTGCAGTACAATTACAGTACACTTTGACAAGAGAACAAGTGGCAAAAATCCTCACTAAGGCTCTAGGAAGAACAAAGTTTGTTTGTTTCCAGAAGAAGTTGGGGATGATTGAGAATCCGTTTTATTAGTAGAGACGGATAGTGTAGTACTTAAGAGGGAGCTGCAATACAGATGCAACAGTGACAACTGTGTTGTCATGGGTAGCAGTACAGTGGCGACAACGACGCAATAAATGAAGGGTAGCAGATCGAGCATCAACAACGCAGAGGACAGATGCCGTGGATCAGGGTGATGCTTCTTGAGGGAAGTATTGCTAGAGCACATCCCTCTCTAAGAGGGAGTGCTGATTTTTGAGTAGCATCGGATGTGCTCTAGCTCTGAAATTTTGTGGAGGGGCTAGAATACATGAGATCTCCAAGACCCAAAAATCGTTTGGAGAAATACCACCCGGAGTGCATTATATGAAGATAATTAATTATTTTTAATGATTCCTAAGTTAAAACTTAGGAAATTAAAATAATTAAAGGGAATTAATACAAATATGGGTGAAGCTTCCAAGAGACGAGGATCAAGTCTGTTTTAATCTTAGCCGTTGATTAGAGATTTGATCATGATCGTTGATATATCAACCGGAAAAGTATAAATGAAGACTTGAGGGTCAGTTGGAGATACACCGGGCAACTAGTCAGTAACCCGAGGGAAGTCGATAGTCCGGAAGCAAGAGTTTGATTTCAGAGGGAGAGTTGCAGGGTGAAGTAAGAGGAGGGTATCAGTAGCAGTTAGAGACAGAGGAGGATGGACGTAGAGCAGCAGAGGGACAATGCAAAGAGGCAACATAGCAGAGGACGCAGTCCTCACGCAGAAGAGGACACAGAGGTGACGCAATGGAGTCTGGAGGGTCTCTTGGGTGTCAGAATTTCTTCAGTGACTAGAGAAAAGCTATCTCAGGTGTTTTCACAAAGTGGAGGTTGGAGGGTCTCTTGGGTGTCAGAATTTCTTTAATGACTGGAGAAAAACTATCTCAGATGTTTTCACAAAAGTTTCTCCATGATTTTGCAAATCATTCCTTGTAAAGAGATTGCTGCTGAAGAATAATAAATAAACACTCATCTGTTGCACCGGTTTTCTCGTATTGGGTTTTTCCGGGGACTATTGTCCAAAAACAATTGTGGTGATGTGATTGATTCTTGTGCTTGCATTTTACTGTTCTTTTTCTCTATGCAATTATGTGATAACTGTAGTAGAATTTATTTTGTTGTTTACCGAAGGGTTTTGTAAATAACTTATTGTAGAAAATAAGTAGGAGAAATAAATCAGTGACTGCAGTAGAATTTCAAGTTAGAAATTTTCACAGTTAGTGGGGAGTAAGGTTACTTCTACAACTGGCAAGAAGGAATCATGGAATGGCCTAAAAGTATTTTAGGAAAAGAAGAAGAGGCAAGAGGCTTCAAGTGACAGTGACAGTTCTGAGAAGGGCGCAGTTGGATTTGCTAGAGTAGTGAGCACCAAGAGTTGGACTAGTGTCGCCAGTAGTGACAGTGATGACGAGTTACTAACTAGTCTTGGAAGCACCTCCCTCGCTAAGAGGGAGTGTTGAGATTGGTAGCTTGGGAGGTACTGCAAGCCCTAGGGTTCCGGTTTTGGAGGAATTGGCACCACAAATGGACTCGGGATCAATGATTAACATTAAAACTTACTCACTAAAGTAAATCACTTTACTTTTCGTAAGTTTCTATTAACTCAAAAAGCGAACATATTAATATGTGTTTTTTCCCTAAGTTGACTTAGGCTAAGTTACATTAACAACTTGCTCAACCTAGAGCAAGTGTTCCAAGGAGATGTGGGTGACTTTTGCATGCCTAGACACAAGGCCCGAGCTACAAAATCAATATCTTTCTCCGTGTAGTTGAGACTTGGCAGTCTGTTATCACTTGTAGCATCTCTAAACCACGAAATAAAGACAGTATCATTGAAAACACTGATAAAATTTG
This sequence comes from Pinus albicaulis, assembly GCA_034641835.2. Taxonomy (NCBI): domain Eukaryota; kingdom Viridiplantae; phylum Streptophyta; class Pinopsida; order Pinales; family Pinaceae; genus Pinus; species Pinus albicaulis. The sequence goes on from CM076573.1 coordinate 928,747,306, forward strand.
AGTGGCAGCAGAGAGAAGTCCAAAATAGAGATAAGCGAAGAGATTCATGAAATGAACCAAAAATAATAAGGGGTTGGGGGCACCTGCAGATCCAAAGTGGCACCTGCAGATCCAAAGTGGAATCCTTGTGTTTCTGAACCTATGGAGGAAAACTTCCACAATCTATCCCTGTTGAGAGAATAAAGTAATAGATTCATTGATTGATAGAATAAAAAACGAAAGGGGAAAATCCCTTTTTATTTAAGAAGAGAGTGATGCCCTAATGAGCATTATGTGGTGATTATGCACTTATTACCTCAATTAATCCAATTGCTCTATTTTCACATTTTAGGCCTTATTTAGCATGGATGGACTTTTACAAAGATTGAAATAAAGAACTGTAAATCCCTAGAACTAAAGCATGCTTACAAAATTATGAATAACTTCTGAGAAACCTCCTGTACTTATAATTATTTGCATAATAAAAAAATGTTTATTTTAATCACACAGCAAAGGGGATACAAGAAGGATGAGTACCATGATTAGAATGTTACTTGTGGGTAGCTATGTTTATGTTTTGGACATCACACTAACCATGGATAAAATGTTACACCACTGAACATTACTCTTCTCTGCATATTTCTAAATGCATGCATGGTCACCTATTTTTTCGGGTGATATTGCAGGGAAATTTAAGTAATTGTGCTTAGTAGATTTAAAATTACTATTCGCTGTGGGGCCTAGACTTGGCACCACTTTATTCAATAGGTTATGTGATCTGTTTGCTTGCGATTGTGTTGCAGATAATGGCAAAGATAATGTTGTTCCAATATCTTGTGAGACTTCTTGAAACAGATTTTATTTGTCGTTGTGAGGTCTTCAAAGGTGAGCAGTCGTTGATTTTGATTTCAACTTTTTCTGAAAGAACAATATATATTTAGGAACTATTATCAGACACTGGTCTGTTTTGAGACAGGAAACAAAGGATGGCCAATAATACGGGATTCTTTTCTCAATCAGCTACTGGTAATGCATTTTTTATTTAGTATACAAATATGGTAAAATTGCTTCTTATTTCTCTAGTCATGCATAGGTATCTGTACGAGTAAGATTTCTTTCTTTACAGACAGACAAGGAAATTGTAAGTCTAATTTCTCTGATTGTGGTTCTTGCAGGGATCCCAAAGAACGAATTTGAAAAACTTAGTTATATCATCTCTTCACATTATGGCTGCAACGGACAAGGAGCCTTTTGACAATAATGACAAAGGACACAGTGCAGATGGTATATTCAAAAAATCATTACAGGATCTTGACAGTGCCTCATATCTGGCTGAGGCTGAGATCAGACATACACTCTGCTTATCAGTGCAGACACTTCTGACAATGGTAAATAGCTGTTCATTTATTGTTTTAAAGCACGGCTGTGTTATGCAAAGATAGTGAAATAACTGTTTTTTAGATATATGCCCAAAATAATAGATGATGGAACTTGACACAATTAAGAAAGAAGCAGATAAGAAAGGCCGGACTTCTCGATCGGATGGATCCCGGTATGTACATAATCTTCTGATTGGATGCAAGCCAATATCTAATGTATTGAACATTAATGGCTCTGGACTGAAAATTGTAATAAAGTCTTTCATGCTTTGCAGAACACCTGTTTTGGAAATTGTCATAAATGAATTATCTTACAACAAGGAGTTGATTGGTCCATTTCTTCAGGTACATACTTTTGATCATTCTGGGATTACTGAAAATTGTTGTATTATTTGTTTCTTCAATTGACCCCACGGATTAGTTTTGTGGATCTGTTAATCTGCAGAGTCCATAGAGTAATTGAAATGTCGAGGAATTTAAACATTAGTATCTGGGATGTGTACGACTTTATGCTTACTGGTTCAACTGATCTACCAAAACCTTATGTATGATCTGGAAATGTAATGGAACATTTTTTTGAAAATCATGCTTATCATATTGCAGTACAAAAGCCAATAAGATTACAAGGTGATAGTACAGTTGACTCCCTCCCCGAACATTGATGAGTAGAGTGAAATCGTCTACCTTAGCGCCTAACTAAAAGAGTTTACATCCTTTCTTAAGCTATTCATTTTGGCTGCCATTTGTGCTGTCCGCTCAGCTTTAATGCTGCAACCCATCAATCTGAAGATTAGCTGCATAATCATTAAATGCTGCTCTACCCCTCTAGCAAAGAAAATTTATTATTACTGCATTATGAACTATATTTCACTTTCATGTTGTTTAACCATTCTTAAGTTTCACACAAAGTCACTGTTAACCCCTAAATTTGACTTCCCACTGAAAATTTGAGTCTGATGAGTATAATATTGTGGACATGCAAACAATTTTCTATTTATAGCAGTGCCTACTTTTAGGCGTACAATATATGGCAAGCTCCCCCTTATTTTGGACATTTTTTATCTTTTCCTTTTTTAGGGGGACTGCCATTTTTAGCATGTATATTTATTGTAGGGTGACACATGGCAGCTGCTGTAGTGGACAAATGGCGATGAGCCATTAGTGATTTGGAAAATTGGATCAGTGAATTGCTTGAATGGAGGGTGGTGTGATGTGGCATTGATGACAATTTATTTTTCCCTTAACTCTATTTCCTTTCTCCTAATGCACATTTCATTTTCTTTGCTAAATCATGTTTCCTAAAGATATTTTTATCTATGTCGCATTATCCCAAAACAATTCCGTCAAAGATATTTTAGTCAATGCTATCAGAACTGAACCAGAAAACCTTGTGGACCGGGAATTGGTTGGAACTAGACCGGAACCAGAAAAAACTTGAAAAAAAACTGGTTTACCAAAAATACATAAAATATCCATATTTTAAAGAAAAAAAGATATATTCATGTGCATCCATATGAATCCAAACCATTTATACACAAATATGAAAAAATTCTCGTTTATATAACAAGTTATAGTGCATATAACCAAGTTAGCACTTAGTGTGAAACATCGCTGAACCAAAAATGTTACAAATATCAAGAAGCAGTATCTAAAAGGCCTTTATAGTATAGATCATAGTACTATACTACAACCTACAATACTACAAGCTACAACTACAAGAAATCAATGATCGAATCATCAATCATCATCAGGATCATCATCTGATTCCTGATCAGCCTCCTCATCCTCATTTGAAGGATGAGTAGCATTCAAGTCTGCAATGGGATTATGGCTTGATTCCCTTGGCCCTGAAGCTGCTACCGGTGCTTCTGATATATCTGCCACTGCATACTGTGGAGGTGGTCCAAGTCCAACCAAGAAAGGTCTTCATTGTCAAATGCTGGTGCTTGACTCTCCACAACCCATTCTGATGTTGGATCAAAGTCACCCAAGACAATGTTGCTTGATTCAAGGGTTTTATTCAGCAATTGGTTGCCTCAACCTAAGGTTGTATTGAACAAAAACCATGTCATTCAACCACTTTTGCTGCAAATGGTTCCTCTTCTTAGTGTGTATATGCTCAAACACACTACAATTCCACTCACACCCTGGAGCACTACAAAACCAAAAGACTTCCGGGGAAAACAAATCTTTGAAGTAGCTCGCAAATCTGCCAAACCAACAACTTGCCAAGACTCCAATCAACGCTTCAAATATGTAAAAAATCTCCCTCAGAACAACCTTGCAAAAAAATCTCTGAATTCTCCTCACTGAACTCAACTCAAGAATTGCAAGAGACTCGAATGAATAGTGAGTGAAATAGAGGCGGTGGGGGTGCTTAAATAGCTTTAGGGGGGCTAGAGTAGCGTTAGAAACTAGGAAAAATAATAAAAAAATCAATAAAAAAAGTTTGTTTGTTTGTTTTTTTTTTTATTTTGTAAATTTAAATTTTTTTTTTTTTTAACCAGGCTGTGGGCCTTGTGGACCGGTAGAACTGGTCTCTGAACCAGTCCGGACTGGTTCGGTACCGAACCGGTCTTTTCCGGTTCGGAGGGTCGATTCAAACCGGTTTTGCCCCCAGATCGGTCGGACTAGCTGGTTTTGTTGGAACCGGTTCGGTTCCGATAACATTGATTTTCGTTGGTTTGAAGATGCAAAATTTCCATTAGTATATTTTTAGTGTGCATTAGTTTTCCTTTTTTAGAAGTTCAACCTCCTATTTTTCCTAGTGTGCATTGGAGGAATTATGGGAGAGAGAGGGTTATAATTATAGGTGGAAGCTATGATTTCAAATAGAGTTGTCTTCAATGAGAACACCATTACTATCTTTTTCTCCTGTCTCCATTTTCTTTCTCTCTGCTAGCATCTACACTTTTCTGTGTAAATATCATTGTCATCAGTTTCGTAATAGTCATCTTGGTGTTCCATGGATGCTCCTTATGTACTCCTTAGATGCTTCCTAATGGTAATGTTAAAATCTTCAAATAAAAGTTTCCATGGACACTTCCTACTAGTAATGATAAATCTTAAAGTAGAAGTTTCCAAGGAGCGCCTAGGGAGCATCCATGGGTTTCCTAATAAATGCCTAGGGAGCATTCAGGGTGTGACATATCAGACAATCATGGTAGGTCTGTCGAAGGATAATGGTAGGTGATACATTCTCCAAGCTTTATGTGATAGTCTTATGGGAGTGGCATTATGAGGAACTAGAGAGCAGTCATCCCAGAGCTAGATGGAAAGCAAGTTTCTGCACCAACTACTAGACTATTGATCACATCTTCACACTTCAAGCCATTATTGAGGAGGCCCATTGTTGCTCTTCAAAGTTTTACAATTTTTTTTAGACTTTTAGAAAGTGTTTAACATAGTCTTGAGGGAGGAATTATTCGAGAGATTGTGACATTGGCATACCTGAAACCCTATTGGCAACCATCATGAGATTTTATGAGTTAGTTTTGGGATGCCTCATGAATTTCAAACTTTTTCTAGAGTATCATCAAGGTAAAATAGGGGTGCCCTCTCTCACCGACCCTCTTTGGCATCTATATTGATGAGCTAGAATCTTTCCTTCACTAGCATACTAGAGAGGGAAATGCTTGTCTTCTACATTAAGTGTTAATCTATGCACTCCTGTTTGCTGACGACTTGGTCTTGTTGGCCTCTACTCTTGAGGGCTTACGAAGACAAATTGACGCATTGGCCAACTTTTGATGCATAGATGGTCAACTTGGGTAAAACCAAGGTTTTGATATTCAATGTATCATGTTGCGGAAAAAATTATCAGGCTTTGGAAAGGGAAACCCTTCAAGGCATAAAGTAGGCCAAGATACAACAATGGGGTGTTGAGAAATCTATTAGAGCAACATTTATTCGTGATTTCTCTTACTTGATATTTAATTGTGATATTATATTTGTCTTATGTTGATTATATTAGTGTCTCATCATCAAATAAATGCCAAAAACATGAATATCATACACAGCGAACACTAGATGTAGGCACTCAGCCAGGGAAAAACCGCTATGAAGGGGAAAACCCAGTCAAACTCTTCCTTGGTAGAATCAAATTAAGTTGAGACCATCCTAGACCCTTGACCTAGACCTCTCTTCATCCATCAAGTAAACCTTTCAGTTAGAGTAGTCTTCTTCGAAAACAACTTCTTCAAAAACAAGGATTTTGACCCTCTTTATCATTCTTTATCTTCGGCTCTTGCAGTCATAATAAACTTCGGTCCTATAATATCTTCAGTCTTGTTCCTTTATTCCTTTTCATAGGTAGTTCTTCCTTTTTTCCTATATGAACTTATTATCTCAACAAAATTGCAGATCGAATGGTTCATACTTCAAGGCCGAATGCTTCTTTTATATATATAGTCTTCACAAGCTGGATGTGTCCCTTATTGAGGCTGACTAGATAGTTGCTTGAGGTCGACTTTAAGTGCTTGAAGCTGACTTGATGGTGGAGTTTTGTATGAGTAGAATACATGAAATAAATTTTTTTCTTTGACACAATAAGCTCGAGAAGGGTCTAGAACATGGTTGCTTGGGAGCGGGAGCGGGGAGTGGGAGCGCCATTTTCAAAAGCTCTCGGTTCGGAGCGTTTCGGGGAGCGGTTTTTTTAAATATATATATATATATATATATATATATATATATATATATATATATATTAATTTTTTTGATGAATATATGTCAACAAAAGCATGTAGAATGATGAATTAGACATCAAAAACATAAAAACATAGATTGAATCATATAACATCAATCATCTAGAAGTTATAATCTCCATCAAACATGCCCACAAGTTGGAAACATACAACATATTGACTCTTGAGTCTTGCCAATCATCAATCTGAAGGTTTCAAGCCTTCAAAATTCAATATATAACATTTATCATCATTGATATATAACTTTTATCATCACTGATTTCAAATTTCAATATATAACATTTATCATCATTGATATATATCATAATTCATTTATCATCATTGATTCATTGATTTCAAAATTCAATATATAACATTTATCATCATTGATTCATTGATTTCAAAATTCACTATATAACATTTATCATCATTGATATATAACATTTATCATCATTGATTCATTGATCACCATATAACTTTCATGAAGCATCCTATTCATAATTCATAATGACTTATAAACTTATAAATGCCAACTTCAAAGTTTCACCTTTCAAATTCAATCTTCAAACGTAAATTGTCATTAAATATGAAAGAGTCAAGTTTCAACTGTTCAACAGTTATAAAAGATAAAAACTACTAGAAAATAGAAAAGACTAGTAAACAACAAATCTATTTTATCTATTGGCTGGCCCCTTGCCATGCCCACGAGAATTGTCTAATTTGTGAGAACCACGAGGCAATGGTGGTCTTCTAGTACTCTCAGGAGTACCACGTCCACGACCATGACTAGAAGGCTGAGGGCAACGTGAGGATGTAGGTGGAGGCTGAATCTGCAAAGGAATAATAGTTGGATATCGAGCACTGGCGCTGGCACCCACACTGCTACTGGATGGTGGGACTGGCCTTGTGTGTGGTGGTGGCATGGCTACTGATGCTTCATCATCATCATCTCTCAAAAGTTTTGCTTCCAATTCTTCCATATGTATAAGGCCGTCCTCCAAATTATCATCCTCTGGGTTGTTGTCCCAGACTTTATATGATTGATCCTCATACGCTCGATCATAGTAATGACTCAACAACCTCAAGTTGTAATGCACATAAACCAAGATTTCAACTCGGTTTTCATTCAACCTGTTTCTTCTCACATTATGTATGAAGCTGTAGGTGCTCCAACACCTCTCTGCAGAAGAAGTATTAACAACTTGTGAGAGAACTATTTTTGCCAACTTTGGCAAAAGTCCCATGCCGCCATATGCTTCCCACCATGTGAGAGCATCAAAAAGAACCAAAGTTACTAGTGCAACTGAAGTATCTGCCTAATTCAAGGCGCAATCTAGCACACTCCTCCCTGTCGGGGACCAACTTGTCTAATGCCTTCATGTACCCCTCTTGTACCTCTGGATCAGTGTGAGGTTTGATCCTAACCCCACCTTCAGGTGCAGGTTGGCCCAACCAAGATGGAGAGTAGTATTTTGGCATAAGGATATATGCCAAGGCATGTAGTGAAACATTGAGTTTATTCCATCGTGCACACACACAGTCGTGAATCATTGCATAAAAGTTTGGATCATTATTTTTAACAACATCTTTTATTTGGCCCAACATGCTATCCATCTGCTCATAAACCTCCCCAATCACTGGTTTATCTGTATCTGGAAAACGAATCATGTGATAAATGGGCTTGGGGAAATTCAAAATTTCCCTCACACGTGCCCAAAACAAAGGGTCAAGGGCAGTCTCCTCCACATGTTCAAAACCTTGCTTGTCAACTATTGTCGCTGCCATGTCCTTTAATACCTGCCAGTGTGGGCTTGATACCATTGCAGCCAATGACTCTCTTACCTTCAAAAGGCGCTTGAAGGTGAGGTAATAGCTAGCAAATCTAGTCTTTGCTATCTTCAGCAACTCCAATTTGGAGTGAGTACGAAAAAGCCCATGGGCATTGCTATGATTTGTAATAAATTTTATCATTTTTTTACTTCTCTTGTACAAATCATTAAGCCATTTGAATTGAGGTTGTTTGTTTTTAATGATATCATGCATCAAAAGGTTCATTGTGTGAACCAAACACCCAGACGAAAATATGTTGGGGTATTTATCCTCTATAATTGCTCCTACTGCCTTACAGTTAGCAACATTATCAGTGATGACTTGGATGACATTGTATGGCCCAGTATTTTCAATTATTTAAAGTAATGGTTTTGCAATGTTAATGTCGGTCTTGAATTTGTCTGAATAATCATATGCTGAAAGGAATATTGCACCACTAATTGACACAGCCAGAACACTTATCAATGGCTTTCCTTTTACATTGGTCCATCCATCAGATACAATGGACACCCCATGCTCATTCCAAGAATTTGTCATTCTAGCCAAAGAATTGTTTATTTTAGCTCTTTCATGATCAAGTCCCACGGTTCTAGCCTTGTCATACCCAGGGCTCCTGTATCCTTTGGGGGCATCATTAATGGCAGAAACCATTTCATGCCAATAAGGTGAGCGAAGAACATTGAATGGCACCCCATATGCATATAGAAACCGGAATTTTTTTGAATCCACATCATTCCTACACCCTTCGTCAAGGAAATCGGATATGGTTCTAAGCCTTAAGGAGATGTTTGGTCCAAGTGTGCCTCCATATCCACTGCCATGGGTGGAAGTTGATGGACTTCTTTGTCCATGATGTGATGGACCTGATGGTGTATAAGTATCAATGAAACCCCTAGATCTTTTAGATCGTTGTAGGACAGCCTCCTCTTCCTTTCTATATTTCTCTCTCTCTATTGCTAGCACACTTACACAAATTTTGATTCCTAGATTTTTGTCTCCATCCTCTGGCATTTTCTCACAAAGGTGCCTTCTGGCACGGGTTTATGAACCCGTGTATTCTTTATTGCAATGGGGGCAAAGAAATTTAGTGGTTCCACCACCTTTATTCCTTCCTGCCTCTGAACATATTTCCACAAAGGTGTTTGACTTTGCTCTTGTCTAGTTGGGGTATCTGTGGCCTCATGTTCTCCACTCTCCCCTTCCTTCTCCTCTTCAGGATTTTCATCAAATCCACTATAACCCACTTCTTCATCCTCCTCTTCTCTAATGGGCCTCTTTCTTTTACTCTCCAACACCATTATTACAAAGAAAGGAACCAACATGAAGAAAATCCCTAGCCATATAGCCATGATGTTTCAAGTCTCAAGTTTCAAGTTTCTAGCCTGCAAAAAAAATGGAGGAATGCCAAATGGGAATAGGAAATGCAACATAGGAAAAAAGCAATTCAATTTTTCACTTTTCAACACACTAGAATGCAACATTGAGAAAAAAATCAAGTTTTCATTTTTGAACAACTTAAAAACAATTCCTAGAAAATAAAAAACTAGATTAGAAGACCTACCTCTTTCTTGCAATCCTCCTCTTGCAAACTTGCTCTCTTGCAGCTTGCTCCTTGCTCTATCCTTGGCACTTCCGCTCTCCAAACTCTCAAGCTCTCCTTCTCTCCAAATCGCTCTCCAACTCTCAAGCTCTTGCTCCTCTTGCTCTCTCTCTCAAACTAAAACAATAAAAACTAAATGAGGAGGGTGGGCTTTTATTTACCCAATCCCCCCTCCCTCCCTCCAAAAAAAAAAATCGAATTTTGACATCGGAAATTTTTCTACGTGTCGGGGAGTGTTTTTTTGCCGGGGAGCGTTTGGGAGCGAACGCTCCCCAACTCCTTCTTGCATTAAAAAAACGTTCCCGAAGCATTTTTTTAATGGGGGAAGTGCTCAGGGAGCGTTCGCTCTCAAGCGCTCCCTGAAATGCTCCCGAAAAGATAGGGAGCGTTTTTTCAGGCTTGGAAGCACGCTCCCGAAAACGCTTCTTAAAGAGCTCTCGAATAGAGCGCGTTTTGGGAGCGGGATTTGGGGGGGGAGCTTCCCCGCAACCTTGGTCTAGAATATAATGATAATGATAATGACTCAAGACATAAACCTATAAGCCTACAATGGAGGCTTTGACCTATTGACCATTGACCCAAGCATGAAACCCATGCTTTAATAAGTCAATCTTTCTTTTATAAAAATTCCTTTTTATTTTCTTTTAACAAATACTTTACATCATGACTCAAATACAATTATGAAGACCAACACTAGTTACATTCTTCAACATGGAGTAGTGGTTCACTGTCACCACAACCAAAAGCCCATGCTCTTTACGAATTGTCACTGATGGGAGGAATACCAATATGTGATAAAGATCACCTATGTATGATGTTCTAGGTCGAAGGTTTTAGGTGACTTTACTGAACCTTCTACAAGAAAGACACAATAATGATTCAAGGCTCAAATAGGAGGCAATTCACTTCCTTTGTAAAGACCTAGGGTTTTGAGTGATTACTAATTTGTTGAGTGTTGGAGTATTTGTTGATTTTTGGGTAGCATCAGATGTACTCTAGCCCCAAAATTTTGTGGAGGGGCTAGAACACATGAGATCTCCAAGACCTAGATATTGTTTGAAGAAATTCCGCCTGGAGTGCATGGTATTCAGATAATTAATTACTTTTAATGGAGCCTAAGTTAAAACTTAGGAAATTAAAATAATTAAAGTGAATTAATGTAAATGTGGGTGAGAAGCTTCTAAGTAACGAGGATCAAGTCTGTTTTAATCTTAGGCTTTGATTAAAGATTTGATCACGACTGTTGATCTCCCAACAGGAAAAGTATAAAGGAAGGCTTGAGGGTCAGTTGGAAAACACACACAAAGAGCAACACTTGAGCTAAATCGAAATTCTACGGTGTTTTTTGTTGAGAATTTCGAGTCCAAGGCCGAGAATACATTGCAGAGAGGCAACGCAGCACCAAGGAGAGACCATGTAGTACCTGAGAGGGTGACACAGAGCCTAGAGGGGTGACACAGTCACTAAAGAGGCAGCGTTGGGATTTTTATGAGGCAGATTGGGCATCAATTCAATAGATCAGTTTTTGATCCGGGAACACTCACGTGGAGGGTGATGCAACTCCTAGAGGAGGTGACGCAGTGTCAGCGCAGAGGTGGGAGCAGTTGCTGCTGCGCAACATTGGGGACAACGCAGTGACGTGTGGGGTTTGATCATTCTGTTGTTGGATCGACCAAAATATTTGTCTTCGGATAGAGGTACTTCTACTGGGATTTTTCTGTATTGGGTGAGCCGGATCTGGCACCCTAGTTGTATTCAGAAATCTGCTTAATAATAAAACCCTCATATTTGCTACGTCAGTTTTCCTGCATTGGGTTTTTTCGGGGACATTAGTCCAAAAATAAGTGTGTCCTTTGTGTGATTGTCTCATGTTATTTTTTAGTACTTGATCTGTATATTGGTGTAGGCTGCAGTTTATTTGCATTAATATTTTTCTGAATAATTTAGTAAATAAACTTGTTAATTGAAGAACACATGTAGGAAATGCATATCAATTAACTGCAGTGGGATTTCTGTTGGTTTAGATTCAGAAATTTTCACCGTATCCAAAGGTCAAGGTCAGGTGAAAAGGTTTCCAACAATGTGTATTGACAAGGTCAAGGCTCTTGAAACTTTCAAGAAACCCCGAAGTTGAAGGAAGATAAAACTAGGGTTTCCCTCTTAGGGCAAGAGAATTAATGGATGAAATTGAAGTGGATGACCACCAAAAGGATAGATTTTCTGGAAAATGATATCCTCTTGATGTTTAGGCTCTTCAACCCAAGAATTCTACTTGCATATGGATTTTCAGCAAGCCCTAGTTTACCACCTGCTAAATTTGAACATGTTCTTTCCTTATGATAGTTACATAGTGATCTATATTAGCCCATTTAACTTTACATTTTATTTCCGTTAATAATCACATAACTCATTATCACATAAACAATAACTGTAGAGAGAACATAAATGATAGAAACAAATGATAAACAAAGATAAGAGAACACAAGTATATGGCTCAAGCCGAGGAAATATCCCAGGACAGGGAAATCATTTTATCAATTCTTATTATTAATATCAAATGTTCAGATGAACAAGAGTACAATAGATTGACTTGCTAATTGAAGGTCTAACAACATTTCCCTTAGATAATAAGATGGTCTAGCCAGTCTGTAATTCTGGCATTCTTAGCATGCTCCAAAGACTGGTGTCTTCTTCTTTGTAGTTTTGAATACTGGTTAGGGAGAAACACTGTCTGCTTACAACACCCTATTTACACCCATCAAACCTTTGATTTGACTGCGACCTTGCTTCATATGGTCCTTCCATCAGCTTGCTAGCCTTTAATATTCTACTAGGCCTAAAAAACGAACCGTACAACCCACTGTTCACGTATGACAAACAACGACCTCTCTTTTCTGGCTTCTCGATCTCCTGAATTGGTGATTAAGGCTTGCAGCCTGGATGTAGGAGGCCCAATCAAGTGCGACCTTCTTCTAGGAGGGATTTTCCACAAGGATCATGCCCAAAACATTATTGGATCAACCCTCATACAGAATGGAAGCCTTTGCTCTAAATTTAGACCTGTAATGGAAGATAAATAAGCCTCAGATCAATCCACAAATGAGCCCAAAGTCTCTCTAGACAACCTTGACCTCCTGCCCGTGGAATTCAGCTCATCAAGGAGTCTAAGATGATGCCAACCTTGCCCTTACCACCTTCGCTGGAGTCCTCTTTCTTCTGTGGCTATTTTAGAGAGAAGAAGAATGAGTTATGGTATATCAAATATGGTTGGAGGACACTTCTATTTATAGGATTTGGAGAGGGGTTCCTCTTGAATAATTTACCTCAAGCTGACCTTAACAATTTGCACATGTGAGGGATTAAATTCAAAAACATATTTTTCCTTGTCTAAATTTGATGATCTTTAGGTTGATTTTGGTCCTCTCGAAAAGAGGAATTTAATGCAATAATCATCTTTGTCAAATGAGATGTCCAAAGTGGGATTTTTCCCTAGTTGCCAATTTTAACCCTCCCTCTCAACTAGGGAGAATTCCACTTGCCAATCTATTCATCATCATGCCATCCTGTCATAATGAACCATCTTTGCATCTCGTCTCATCTTGGATGAATATTAATATAGATAACGAAGAAGAATCGATCGAGAGTGAGTCACAAGCCACTCTCCATTGAAAAAAGTCAATCCACATAACTAGGCAGTGAACCCTAGTCGGACTTTATCCCAAGTGATCAAGTTGTTGAACATCATGCATCCTAGACATAGGCAGTACAACAATACCGATGCGTCCATTGGTAGTGCTATGGTCCTTAGCCACTTTTCCCAACTTATTGGCCAAATGAGAGGTACTTTGATGCAGGAACACCAACAAGGAAAGAACATATCACATCCTGCTCACAACCATACGTAGGGAAAGGAGAAACCACATCCTACAAACACATGTCACAACCATACGTAGGGAAAGGATAAACCACATACTACAAACACATGTCGTAAGTTACAGCCACACTTAGCGATAGGATAAATCACATCCTACACGGATGCAAACCACCAAGAGTAGGGAAAGGATGAACCACGTCCTACATGCATGCTAACCATCAATCGTAGGAAGGATCCTACACGTGGGGAAAGGATGAACCACATCCCAACGACATGCCAACCATCAATCGTAGGGAATGAGCATCCTACATGTGGGGAAAGGATGAACCACGTCCCACTGACATGTCAACCATGAATTGTAGGGAATGAACAATTTACATGTGGGGAAAGGATGAACCACGTCCCACTGACATGTCCACACATGACAATCAATAGATGCCTATATACATCTCTCGTTGGGGTATTTGCAAGAGAAGGTGAACCACTCATCTTGCTCATATGCCATAGGAGAAGGTGAACCACTCATCCTATGCATATATCATCATGGAGCATCACAGGGAAAGGTGAATCACTGACCCTGTACACATTGTACGTATAGGGGAAGGTGAACCACTCACCCTAAGGTCATACATAGCTCCAAGAAGTACCCCAAGCCTCTAGGAGCTCCCATAGCTCAATGTTCAACCGAGATCCTTATAATAGGGAGATTTCCTTGACTCTAACCTTTTTTTTTTTTTTTAGGAAAGATAAACTTAACCTTATCAAGATTCTTTGATAGGATGTAGCTAACCTGTACATCCATCCTGCGATGTTGGAACTTGATTGCTCCCTGCTGTAACATATCCCAAATAAAGTGATACCGGGTGCCAATATGATTGAAGTGATCGCAGAATATGGGGTTCTCTGCAATATATAACAGCGGTTTCGAGCACATGCTCAAATAGCTCACTGAAGAGCTTCGACAACCAACTGGCTTCATAATAAACCATGCATTCAGCTTCAATAGTGCTCTTAGAGAAACAAATTCAAGAAATATAGCACTAGATGTACTCCTTTTATTCATCACACTGCTAACCGAGACAATATCAGAATATCCATGGAATCTTATATTCTGGCAGTGAATTTCTGATCATAAATAGTAGCAAGCAACTATCCAATATATGAGGCACATCCATAGCTTGATTTAGAGGCATGTGATAGTTGTTTATCAAGAAAAACAGGTATCAACAGTTTCTCCATCTCATCAGGCTTTTAAGTGCAGGAAATAGTGTATCAAGGATTTCCTTCTTGGCTTTGAAAGTCTTATATTGATATCAACAGTCATCATTAAAAAATGCATTTTCAATCATTGCTCCCTCAAAATATTGGGAAAGTGACCTTGCCTAAATCATAATCATCGACCTATCTACAACCTGCTACTTTTCCTGTCATTCTTCTTTTGGTCCATGTGCCATAGTCATCCATACAATTTACCAAGGACTCTATGGCTCCCTCTGAAGCCTTGCTTCAGACAGTTATGCAGACTTCATCAATATGATCCTCATCATTAAGATGAGACTTTATCATGTTGCAGTTGTGTCAGAAAACTTCAGAAATGCTCTACTTCAGATCATAGCAAAAATCATCTTCATGGTCCTATTTCAACCATGCTGAAGAAATCCTGCCAATCATCCAGCTGCTTCATGACAACTAGTAATCTATTATGCAGAGGTCCTAGGCATCTGTATACAACCATGCTTCTCCAAATATTCAAGATCAGGGTCCTCTCAGTTTCTTTCTTCAATGAGGAGGCTGCTGCAAGGGTCTGGTCTTGGTTCTTTAAAAGAAGAAACTTTCAAGGTTTCTCATATTGCAACCTTCATCATCATTTTCTTTCTTGGGTTCTGAACTATTGACCTGCTTTAGGACGTCCCGAGACACTAAACAGGGATATCATAGATATATCGAACTTCTTGATAGGACCTAGAGTAGTCTTGCTTCAAATTTGATTATATCAGGGTTTCTTATGCAACCTTGATTCAGAGTCCTGGCTGTCATTAGTACTATTCCTAGCATCTTTTGCCACACTCTGGAATCTAAATAGTCCAGAGAGAATCCAAGCAATGCATACCATCAAATGCTGTAGATATGGCAATGGAACTCTTATTGAAAAACTGATTTATGCTTTCAAGGTTCTAATACTTGTTATTGGTTGATGAACACTAGCAGAAGCCTAGAATCAACGACACAGTGATTATCAATTCAACGTTAACTTATTTCTCTAGCCAATGGAGGATCCATGCTAACTCCTTTGTGTTATCAAGAGAAGAAATTTCTGACATGAGGATATTGGTGGTATCATAAGCTCTCAACAATGATGCAAAGCTAACCGACCGCTCATCAAGACCTGACAATATGCACCTGTAACCCTTGAAGATGTCTACTCATGCAAAATGTGCCACTGAAGGTGCCTGCCAAGTATATCAATAATAGTGCCCACAAGTCTGCTGATCCACACTTCACTGTCAACTTGAACACATCTTTGTTACAACTATACAAGGCTGCTTCTTTCAATGAACATGTTATAGGGCTTCAAGATAAATTTCACTATATGCCTGAAGCTTTCCTTGTATCCAAATATTCACTGATGTGAATACCCTTGGGATTTTATACATTCTCATTCAATAACAACATTGTCATTGTAAATAAAGACAAGTTTCTATAGGCTGGCTCAACCGATGAGACCACGTGTATGAAATTATGAATATATATGAGGGTTGAAGACAGAGAATCTTACTTTGTCCACATGACTGCGAGTATTCTTCTCACTTTAGGATAATCCTCTTCAATGACTGAGAGCAACGTGATGAGCCTAGACTTGTTGGATGATAACCTAATGATCTATCTTCCTAGATTTCTTTTATAAAGAATGTAATAGGAGTCTCAACTCCTCTTTCTTTGTTGACAAAGGCTTTGAATTTGTAAATTTATGTAGATGTTCTATGCTTGATGCAACTTTACTTTCACTACAGCAAGTAAAGTGCTGATAGAACATACCAGTAGATCAACATAACACAAACCAGAAACAAATAAATTTGTTGGTGCGTTACGGCGGTCAACAATATGCTTCAACCAACAAAGTCTCCTTGGTCAGCCAACCCAACATGTGTCACAACAACCCTCAAAACAGCCACACGGTCAACTCAAAGTCAACCCCAGAAAAGTCAATGCTGCCCAGAAAAGTCAACGCAAAACAACAGCAACAGCAGCAGCAACAACAGGAACAGCAACAACAACAGCAGTAGCAACAACAGCAGTAGCAGCAACAACAACAACAGTGACAGAATTCTCTTCGTCCTTCTTTCCCACATGTGAACCAAAAACTGCCTCCAAGGAGCTCGAACCAATCAGAAGAGGAGAGATGATGTGTGAGGATGAGATGAGTGAAATGTCCTCCAACGTTGACTTTATGTATATCAATCACCGAGGGTGTGTGACACTTTCGTTGGGGGTGTAAAACCTTAAGGCCGACCTGCACATATTTTGAAAGTATTAAAAATAAATTCAAAATAAATGTTCTTCTCATCGGATCAAGATGATCTTTAGATCAATCTTGCACCTCTCCGAAAGAGGAACCCAATAAAAATATTGGTGTCTTCATCTGAGCATCACAACATGGAGTTTGGACCTAGTTGTCCAATTTTAATACTCCCTGAGTCCCTCTCAACTAGGGAGAACTCCATCCACCTGTGAAATCAAACATCGTGCGTCATCTCGCTGTAACTTGCTTTGCTGGCCTCTTTATTTCAGAACATAAGTGGGTCAGTCACAAAGACATCATTCCCGGCTGACAGATTCAGCCTAGAGGTCCGAAACCTCTATAGGACTCACAAAGACTCTCATACCATCCCGAAGTTGGTTTATCTGACCTGAAGTCAGTAGGAGGTCCGAAACCTCACCAGGACTCAAGAGATTCATATACTAACCTGAAGTTAGTTTCACTGACCAAAAGTCAGTGGGAGGTCTGAAACCTCTCTAGACTTGATCCCATATCAAGTGGTTGGACACGTGTCATCCTAGATAGAGAGTACGACAATCTCTGATGCGTCCATCAGTCTTTGCTACTAGTCTCTAGCTTTTCCCACCTCATTGGCCAAATGAGAGGTACTTCCCATGAGTTTGGAACTCAATGGGTAGGATGCATACGGGGCACAGATCATGAGAGGCGAACCAACTCAACATCATAACGGTGGGGCAGAAGCACCACAAGGTTCAGCAAGCCTAGCCCCGTGTGTGCTTATAGCTCCGAGAAGCTATCCCTAGAGCCCCTCAAAGCTCCAAGAGCTCATTGTCCAACAGGAACCTCAGAATAGGGTCGTTCCACGATTCCACGATTCTCACGGAAGGTTAGGAACATGACCTTCCCCAAGGGCATTGGGAGAATATCCGCGACCTGCTCATCAGTTCCTATATGATCGAGCCTTATGGCGCCTCGCTGTACCATATCCCGGATAAAGTGGTACCAACCATCAACATGCTTGGATCGTTCGTGGAACACTGGATTCTATGACAAACGAATCCCCCTCAGGTTATCACCAAGGATAACAGTGGCATCTAGCACATGCTCGAACAACTCACTGAAGAGCTTTCGCAACCAAGTGACTTCACAACAGGCCATACATGTTATAATGTATTCGGCCTTAGCGGTGCTCAAGGCTACCGATTTCAACTTCTTGCCCGAAGAAGATCTATGTGTGAAGTAGCATCCAGATGTGCTCTTGCGATCCACCACATTGCCAGCCCAATCGGCATCAGTGTATCCATGGAGTCTCATACTTCGGGCAGTGTATCTCAGCCGATGGTCTACTGTGCCCCAGAGATATCTCAAGAGTTTCTTGGCACCAACCCAGTGAATGTTATGATCAACCATGTGTTGACTCAAAGTGTTCATTGCACAACATATGTCTGGACGAGTGTTCACTAAGAACATCAAGGCCCCTATGAGTTGACGATACTCAGTAGGATATGCTAACATGGGCCCAGCAGCGCTGCCACTCAACTTCTTAAAGTTGAGCTCCATTGGTGTCGATACGGACTTGTAGTCTACCATACCAAATCTTTCCAGAAGCTTCACAATGTATTTTCCTTGGCCAAGCGCTGTGGTCCAAAGGACCAACATGATGGGGAATTCTATTGAATGGTGTTGTCATTGATGTCAATGTCGGTTCTTGAATGCTCTTAATATACGTCATGATTAGATCAATGGAAACTTTCAATGGACAAGTAGCCGTGGAAGGATGGCAGGAAACCCTAGTAGCCACACATGTTGAGGCTCTTGAAGATGAGGATCAATGAACCTGATCTGAAGCTCATCGTCAGTGGATGCTCGTCATTGTATTGATTCCGATGGTATATGGCACATCTTGTAACTCCTCACGGTTTAGGAGATATTGGAATTTAAAGATCCCCATTTTGTGGGCTAAAACCCCAACACCAAGTTGATGTGGCAATTTACTAATGGCTGAAAATCGTGAGGCCATGGGATATTCATTAAAAATCTAATCAACATTTTTGAAGGGATCAATCTCAATTGAAAAAGGACTTCCTCCAAATTATGGGTCTAAAAGGGTAAAATATTAAATTTTAAATTAAGTTTTTCCTCAACATAATTGGGCCTCAAATTAAAGGAGGGCATTTGGCTCCAATATTTAAAAATTCAAATTTTGCGTTTCCCTCCAAAGCAAGTTGGCTGCCCTTAAGGAACCCACTTTCCTTTCTATATAAAGGCACTCAGATCCCCTCAAATACACCACGATTTCAAATTCTCTCTGAGATTTTGGCCACGAGCAGTCTTGCATAACCTTTGAAGAATGTTGAAGATTGGGAGTTTTTGTTGGGGATTAATTTGCTATATCTTTGGTATTGGTTTCGCAGGGCCTTGAGTTCATTCTTGTAGATGTTTTGAAGAAGGTTTTTGTGCTAAGTAAGAGAAATTTCTGAGGCATATCTATAGCAAGATCAAGACTAGTTTGGGCTCCTTTTTCTGAGCACGTTTAAGACATATAACAGAATAATTCTTGGCCCTATGGAGCAACGAGTTATCATTTGGTGGCATGAAGTTAGAACAGTTTGGCATCTGTCTCCTGTTTAAATACTCACTAATTTCAGAGGTTATGTTTATCCTTCTTATGGCTTAAGGGTTTCGTTTGGGTGTTATCTTGAAGGGAAAACGAAAATTTAATTGGTTTGCTGTGATCTGGAATAACTTCTCTGAAGTCTTGGCACTGTCTGAGCAAGGTCAATCTATATCTAGGACTTATAACAATAGATCAATAACCTCATGCTCGTGGCCTTGATCAATTGTGCAACCTTGGCAATAAGTTCAAATTCTGATAAGTTTGGGTTGGATTTTAGCTGGATACCACCGAGACTTGTCTTTTGTATGCGCACTGTTAAATCAAATGACACAGATTTGAGTCCTCTTCTCGCCAGAAGTATCGCTGAAGTTATTCAAGGATTGTATCTAGATTAGTGGAGCAACTTCAACCTGGTTAAGGCATATAGAATCACCGCAGACTTGAGGCATTTCTGAGCTGTTCGAATAATGCTTAGACATTTCCTTGATGTAGATGTGAAGGGAATACACTAATGCTCTTTTGAAGAAAGAAGCCTTGTCTAAATCATTGTTTTTGTCATGTGCAAAACTGTGAAGATGATGCACAAGTTTTGTAACTACTTTGTCTCTTACCAATGGATTGTCTCTCTAAAGAATATCGTTTTTGACTGATATCGCTATAAAAGATGACTACTGTCATTTTATTTGATACATTGTAGATTGTTGTGTATAGACAATGGATCACTGTGCATTGAGGGTTCAAAGGTAAGGGCAGTTTTATGAGTTTGTACAAGTTTGTGTTCGAAATCTGAGTATAGCTACTACATATGCTATTCTGGACACATTATTGTAGCTGCTTCAAGGTATGCATATATTGCTGGGCGTGTTTTGTAGCTGATATTATGACAAGTATGATAAAGTATGATGCTTATTTGAGAATGTATATGCAGTAGATTTGTGAACAGTATCACAACAATTCACATAGTCATGTGGTTTTGCTAAGCAGCAATGTTGCACGAAGCGGGGACGAAGTGGGGACGTTTTTTGGAAGCAGATACGCGGAAGCGTTATTTCCCAAAAATCTAGGGAGCGAAGCGTCTAGGAACCATCTACTATATATATATATATATTTATATTTTTTTGCATTTATATTAAAAAAACATCCAAAATACCAAACTAGTTGTAGAAGATATGAAAACATGCGTATTTGTACACAAATCAAGATAGATATGGCATCCATTGTACATCAATGGTTAATTATTCAGCATCAACCATCTATAATCTAGATTCATCTCCTCTTGTCTCGCCTTTGCCTCTACCTCGATTGTCCAAGGATATTAGTCAACATTTCCAAATTTAATCAAACTACCTAATCCAGCCTTAAAATATGGTGGAAAAAGCTTAGCATGCTTGATCAATGATTTTGACTTGATTGAAAGGTAATTTTTTGCGAAGTCCATGACAAAGGAGTTGAACAATTAACACCACCAACACTAGGGTACATGAGCACATAGAGGGCTTGGTGCTCTTGATTAAATGCCAATCACATACCCTCATACATGATATAATCTAATGAAAAACCACAAACTCATTGATCTTGAATTCCTTAAAACTGTTAAGTCTGTTGAATTTTGAATATGATATGAAATTCTATTTTCTCCATATGAAGCCCGATGGGGCTGGAACCACTCTCAAACATCCTGAGTCATTTCATGGTGATGTTAAAAATTTAAGTAAAAGGATGAAAATGAAAGATAGGAAGCATCTAAGGAGCATCAAGGGAGCACCTTGGGAGTGTCTGGGAAGCCCCAACCCAACTTAAGTCAAAGCATTTAAAAAAAATTTTTTTAGAACCTCGCGGAACTGCCCATCTCCCTCTAGATCCACTGGCGATCTGTGCCCAAACCTCTATGGATCCCCAACAGATCCTTTTCTGGATTCGCGGATCGGGAATCCGGAACCGCGAATCAGCCTTGTGTGGTTCCAGATTTACAGGAATCGCCTCAAGACGACGAAACTGCAGATTTGATTTTCGGTTTTGCGGTTTCGTTGGAGGATCGCCCAAGGATCAGAATGGGACGTGGTTCCGACCTTGGTTCCTAGGGGGGGGGGGAGGATCGTGCACACTGTTAAGCAATGTTTTGTTTTGCTAAGAACGGAGGAAAGCACATGTGAAAAGCTTGATCAATGCTAGGGTTATGTCATGATGCATTTGTCTCACTGCTTCAAAGATTTTGATAATGACATTGAGTGCCTAGGGTTTAGTTGCTAGAAATAATAGTATTGCTAGGGTTCTATCATCTTCATAATACACAGGTTGATTGATTCAAAGTTTGGTATTGTTGTCGGTCATATTGATGCAACATTTCAAAGGAAGTAGTTGTGTGCTAGCATTTGAGCATATTGACTATATTATTGCTAAACATATAGGGTTGGTTGTTTGACAGTGTGTTTAACTTGAGCAATGTTGTAATGACAGTAAGCATTAATGTGGTCAATAATAGAGGATGATTTGATTGCAGTTAGATTTTGAAGTGTACAATATCTGATGACCGGTCCACTACTAGGGTTGTTACAATATAGAAGATATCAGATTATTTGTTGAGCAGAGATTCGATGCAGCTAGGGTTTTGGTATTTGATTTAAGTAGAAGCTTGTATTACAAAACTATTTGAGCAGGGTTGTTCTATAGAGAATGTTGATGAACCTGGGTTTCAGCTGAAGTTTGATGTTCTTAGAGGGATTTGAATTGTTTCACTTGTTCAGTGTGCTAACGATGGTAGAGTTATGAAGAATCCATGACATGGTAATGTATAACATTTGTGAGATTATAAGTGGTACAAGGAGTGTTTTGTATTGTTCAGAATTGCTTTACTGTTGATTGTTAAGGGATGCCTTGATGAGATTGGTTGGTTTTGTATTCAGTTTGATGAGCTAGGGTTTCACAGTCTAACGAGCAGATTTGTTTGTTGATCAGAGAGTTATTTCCGTGACAATTTTGTTGACAGTTGTGCTGCAGGCAGAAGTGTATTCAATATTGATATTGTGTAGAGGCAGAATGGATTAGGGCTTGATCTTTATTGTTGTTGATGACCTTGTGACAATAATGCAGATTGACAAAGTCAATAGAGTGTCTGATGACCTTGTGACAATATTTCAGATTGACAAAGTCAACACAGTGTCTTGACATTATTGATTTGTATTGAGCACAAATGGATCCAATCTGAAAATTATGACAGGTGGTCCGCCCGCTGATCAGGGCAGCAAGGTGGTGTTGATTTCTAGTAGCATCGGATGTGCTCTAGCCTCAAGAATTTGTAGGGAGGCTAGAACACATGCATTCTCCAAGACACATAAATCGTTTTGGGAAATTCCACCCGAAGACAGTGTAATTAAAATAATTAGTTATTTTTAATGGATGCCAAAGTCTAAACTTAGGAAATTAAAATAATTAAAGGGTATTAATTAAATTGGGTGTGAATCTTCTAGAAAAAGACAGAGATCGAGTCAAGATGATTTGATCCATTGATTAGGATTTAATTTGGGCCGTTGAATGTTCAACGAGAAGATTATAAGAAGAAGCTCGACGGACACTTGGAGAACACTTCGAGTAAGAGATCAAGAGATCTATATCTCAAGAGAGCAGCGCAACAGTTGTAGAAGGAAGATCAAAGTAATTTCTTGTAGTGAGGGGCAAGGATAGTTTGTCGGAGGAAGAAGTTTTTCTTGATCCAAAGAGTGCAAGGCAGAGAAGGCAGAGAGAAGTCCTGAGAGGCAGCGCAGAGCTATGCAGAGCTACACTGTGGTAGCACAGAAGGGGAACAGTCGAGATCTAGTGCTGGAGTTGGGGTGTGAGACTGGGAGGCCAGAGGGTTGAAGTTTCCAGCAAGCAGGAGATCAGGAGGAGGTGCAATGTAGAGCTTCAGAGGGAATCCGATATTGTGTTGGGGAACAATCAAGATTTAGTGTCGGAGCCGGGGTGTGAGACAGGAAGGCTAGAGGGTTGAAGTTTCCAACGAGCAGGAGATTGGGAGGAGGTGCATCGCAGTCCCATCAGCAGTGGCGCAGTGACTGCGTGGGCTGACGCAGAGACTGCACAGAGACAACGCAGAGAGCTCATCTCCAGTTAGATCAGTGCTGGATTTCCCAGTGACAGTGTGAGGTATTCTCACTATCTTTCTGTCCAATTTTATCTCTATATTAGATTTCCAGTTTGGGCAACCAAATACTTGTATTTAGAAACTACTGCATATAAGACAAACCCTTAGTTGTTGCACCAGTTTTCCCGCATTGGGTTTTTCCAGGGACAGTTGTCCAAAAATAACGGCGTCAATGGTGTGTTTATTTCTTTCTTGTGCTGTATTTTGTTTCCGCAACATTTTTGTATGTTTGTAGGTTGCAGTGTGATGTATTCAGTGTTTGCCGTAGATAATTGCAAATAAATTGTTAAGTAAATATTAAAAATTAGGTGAATATTTTCCAGTTGTTGCAATATGATTCCAAATTTAGGATTTTTCACAGGTGGTGCTAAGGTAGGTTGAAGCCTGTGAGGGGCGTTGGAGCTTCCTTCCAGTTGGAGCTGGTAAATAGCGTGTTGAAGCATCCTTTAGGTTGGAACCTATAAACTAGGGCGTTGGAGCAATGTGGAAAAAGTCGTGATTAAATCGGCAAAATCTGATTTTTTGGACTAGCTGAGTTAATCGGCCGACTTTTTGGCGATTTTTTCCCAGTTGAAAAAGTCAGGATTAAATCGGGAGTTTTTCCAAAAAATCGTGAGCACCTTTTCACATCGCACAAATTCTTATGCCAATAGTGGCAGATTGAATGGAATAGTGGATTGATTTGTTTGTGCAACGAATTTGATAGACACAACTACAACCATTATTTATGATTCCAGTGGCATGTAACGGGTTACCCTACAAATATGCACGTTTGGCACATTCCCACTATATTTCGTATGTTTTCCTTCGGGTGTGGTCACAATGCTGTAGTTCGTACGTATCAATATGGCATCGAGAGTTGATTTAGATGGTGGTTCTTGTACAAAATATACTTCAATTGAGTTGGCGACTATCTTTCCCCTCTGTTGGTTCAGTTCCAAGGTTTGAAACGTAAAAAGATTCAAAATTCTGTGGCGTTTTGAGAAGAATTTGACACCAAACCAGTAGAGATGGAGCACAATAGAGATCCGGAGTTCGTATCCACAACTAGAAGGCATTGACCAACTAGAAGGCATTGACCAATTAATCTCAGTTTTAGATGTCCGTCTGATGGGACAAGTGGTTGGCTGGCTGGTTAGGCAGATAGAGGAATCAGAAGCAGTGCCAGCTGCAAACAACCACAATCAACCTTTTATTTTTTTTATTCTATATTATATTTTAATATGATACGTTTTTCTTTCCTTTTTTTTAAATTTTTTTGTTTTTTTTGTTTTTTGTTTTTATTATTATTTTTATATATAATTTTAATATTGTCTTTTTTTTCATTTTTTTTATATAAATATTTTTCCTATTCTCTTTCTCTAAAATGTTTCTGTGGCTAAAAGCCTCAATCACAATGGCAATGAATTTGATGAAGAGTTGATGGCTAAAGGCTAGATTAGACCAATGTTATCGGTACCGAACCGGTCATCGAACCAGAAAACCTTGTGGACCAGGAATTAGTCGAAACTGGACCGGAATTGAAAAAACCGGAAAAAAAACCGGTTTACCAAAAACACATAAGATATTCATATTTTAAATAAAAAACAAATATATTCATGTCCATCCATATGAATCCAAACCATTTATACATAAATATGCAAAAGTTCTCATTTATATAGCAAGTAATAGTGCATACAACCAAAATAGCACTTAGTGCAAAACATCTTTGAACTTAAAATGTTACAAACATTAAGAAGCAGGCTCTAAAAGGCCTTTATAGTCCAAAATAACATCATAGATCATAGTATTATACTACAACCTACAATAATACAAGCTACAACGACAACAAATCAATGATCAAATCATCAATCATCATCCTGATTGTCCTCCTTATCCTTCTCTGAAGAATGAGTAGCATCCAAGTATACAATGGGATTATGGCTTGATTCCCATGGCCCTTGATTTACCCTCTGAAATTTCTGAGAAAATTAGCTCCAAAATCTTTTGAAATCAACTATGTAGCAACCCCAACAAAATAAAAAAAATCTTCCACCAGTTGCAAAAACCATTGAAGAAAACCCAAAGATCTTTGGGGAAAAAAAAAAAATCTTTGAAGTATCTCGAAAATTTTCCAACCCAACAACTCTGCAAGACTCCAATCAACCCTTCAAATCTGCAAAAATCATCCCTTAGAACAACCCTACAAAAAACTCTCTGAATTCTCCTCACTGAACTCAGCTCAAGAATTGCAAGAGTCTCGAATGAATAGTGTGAGTGAAATAGAGGGGGTGGGGGTATTTAAGTAGCTTTAGGGGGGCCTAGGGTAGCGTTAGTAATTAGGAAAAATAATAATTTAAAAAAAATAAAAATAAAATAAAAAAAATAAGAATTCTTTTTTTTTAATGCCCAGGCTTGTGAACTGGTGGAACCGGTCCAAATCGGACCGGTATGGAACTGGCCGGCTCAGTACCGAACCGGTCATTTCCGGTTTGGAGGGTTGGTTCGGACCGGTTTTGCCTCCAAATCGGTCGGACCGACCGGTTTTTTAGAACCGGTTCGGTTCCAATAACATTGGATTGGACTGGCTCTGTTCAATGGTTGAGCGACCAGGGGGTCAAATAGTTTTGATTCCAATGTAACGAATAAAGTTCGTACTTCAGAAAAATTTTCTTAACACTTGGAATACAAAGACATCCATTGAGGTTACATGTATATATATAAATGTATGAATGAGAATATGATATGGATAGAACTAAGGGTCCCACACGCCTGCACACACACACACACACACACATATACCTAGGTGGGTACCCCTTCTTGAATAATCATGTTCTTTTGAGACATGCCTCCTCATATACTAATCATTATTAACTATTAATTATTAATTATTTACATTCATAACATTAATGATATAACGACTCATCGCTCATCAGGGGTTGGGACATACAAGGGTTCCTTTTTTTTGATGTGATAAGGCAACACTGGCCTAGGAACCGGGTGATGGCCATATGAGTGAGGTAGAGCTTATGCTTGGCTTCTGCCCATGCACTAATTTTTATGTTGAAACCATCTGTTGCATTTTAATTTTATTTTTCTTTTCTTTTGTGGCCATCATATGCTCTTTCTTGTTCTTTTAGCTACACCAACCTCCTTAGGAAAATTTCTAGGCCCGACTCAGGTATGTGGATGGGGAAGGGGTGTGCCAAACCCTAAAGGACTCATGGTTAGTTGAACTTGAAGAATGGAGGTGGAACAAGGGTTTGTAATGTGAGATGGAAAATGGTAAGCATGGAATATGGGGAGATGGGACTATGCTATCTCGACCGGGGTTTCCCAAGTAGTACTCATTCTATACCAATGTTCTATGAGGATATCTCCTCTCGGGTGGTGTGCACACACCTCTCGCACCCCACACATCTGGGACGGGGGACGTTTCCCCAATGTGGGGGATGTAACTCCCCATATAGGGTGCTTCTGCCCCCCCCAGGAAGGGCTATGCGTCCCCACTTAATTTTGCTTGAAAACAATAATGTATGAGTGGGGAAGCTTAATATTCAATGCTAGGGCCCTAATAATGCTATGTAATTAATGGTAATGTTAAATTCTTTAAGTAAAAGAGACATTCTCCTTTATCTCTAATTTTCATCCTTTTACTTAAATTTTTAAAATTACCATGAAAAGAATCAGGGTGTTTGAGATTGGTTCCAACCTCATCGAACTTCATATGGAGAAAGTAGAATTTCATATCGCATTCAAAATTTAGCAGACTTAACAGTTTTCAAGATTTCAGGATTGGGGGGATTGCAATGTTTCCATTGGATTCTATCAAGTATGAGGGTTTGGAACTAACATTTAATCAAGAACTCCAAGCTTAGAATCACCCCTTTTGAGGGGGGACATTTCCCCCTCAATTTTTTTTAATAACCCTTGAAATAAAAAATAAAAAGCAATAAAACCAAAGAGAAAAATACATAGCAATATCAAAACCTAAACTAATTTGCAATCCCTGACACACTCATTTGACTTCTCAAGCTTGCCTCTACTTCACTTAACATGGAGTGCCATCTGTTGAGAAATCTAGGGCAACTAGATCAGGTGTTTTCTCCTACTTTGATAACAACTTGTGATGTGTTTTTAATTTACTTGATTAACTTCTTCTTTCCTTTATTAATATTAGTGTTCTCTATCATCAAACAATTACCAAATCATAAAGAACAATGAGACAATAGGACACAAGATATAGGCGATCGTCCAGGGCCAAAACCTCTCCAACTAAGAGGAAAAACCACTAGAATTTTTCTCTTCTTATCGAACTTCAATTGACGAATTCCAAGACCTATGACCCTTGACCAAGGCCTTCCAAGACCAAGTTGTCATTCCTTCTTGATGAGCTTTCCTTACAACTTCCAACAACAAACTTCGACCTTCCAACAACTTCGACCCTAGTAACAACTACAGCAACTTCGATCTAGCAACTTCAACATCTTCGACATTGACGCAGCTTCAGCAGTTTCGACCTAGCAGCTTCACAACTTCGATCTTGTAGCTTCATAGCTTCGACCTTGCATTCACAACTTTGACCTTGTAACTTCATTGCTTCGATGTTGCAGCTTCACAACTTCAATGCAGCTTCAAAATTTCGTCTAGCCCAGAAACTGTAGAAACGTTAACAAGAGAGAGAGAGAGGCCAAGAAACTTCGATCTTGATCTTCTTCTTCTTCTTCGTCCTTTTCGAACTTCTATCTTGAGGAGATCGAACTTGCTAGAGTGAGTGTCCAAATGAGGTCGAGTTTCCTCTTATTTATATGCTTGTGAGGGGTACAAATTGTTCTCTTTAGGCCGAAGTGTCTTTCATGTAGGCCGACTTGATCATTGTGTCATGACGAGGTCTTGGAGGGTCTTTTGTCTCAAATAAAATTTCTTTGCAATATGTAACATGCCCAAATGGTTCTTGAATACATGACAATGACTCAATTGAATTTATGCCAAACCTAGAAGCACTCAATAGGTGCTTGACCTAAAAATAAATTTCCCTTGAGCATGAAACCCATGCCTCAAGAATAACAATAATAAATTTATTTTTCTCTTTTCATTAAATACATAAATCATGATTGCATTTGTCATTATGAAGACTGAACCTTGTTACATATTTCAACACTATCTGACTTACCAGTTAACTGGTGCCTCTCCTCCCCTGCGATGCTCTTTCAACGCTCATTGTCCATTTTTGTTTTTCAGTTTTAATTTTCAAGTCTTGATGTCAATGACCTTAGATTGATTCTTTGACTCGTTGCTCTTTACAATTTTTGAGTTTGAGTTATATCAATTTACGATTATAGTCTTCAGAATTCAATATCTACTATAGTCTATTTTGCTTAGTACTAATTAGAGTCTAAAATGATGAATGGTGAATTTAAATTTTAAATCAATTTAGAATCTAGAATGATGAATAATGAATTTAATTTCTAAATCAATGTACAATCTAGAATGATGAATATGGATTAATGTATTTCATTATTGAATCTCGTGGTGTATGGATGAATGATATATGCATTAGTATGAATGATGAATATGGGTCAGTATATTTTATTATTTAATTCAATTATGTATGGATCAATGTATATTTTATTATTTAATTCAATTATGTATGGATCAATGCATTTATACTTTCATTATTGAATATATATATAGGTCCCCTCATCCCCCTGAATTTCCGTAAACTTTGTGGGTACTCCCAAAAGTCCCCCATGTGCGTCTCCATGTAGCCACGTCTCTTAGTCCCAGTGTCTTGCTGGAACATTGCCCTCTACCCATTGGGCCATTAGGGGAGGTTTCACTGTATTAGGATTGAAATTTAACCCCCATCAATTAAGGTGACAGAACACGATCACTGTCAAATCCCTCTTTCTTCTTGGTTACCTCATAATCCATGTCGAACGTGCAAATACAAACAAGCATAAGCACCTGATTGCAAAATGAATAAAGTACCTTTTGATCATAAGCCCACCTTGCAACATGTGCTCTCAACAAATGGGCATAGAAACATATGACTGATGTAGGTGGTGGAGATGACGAATGGCACATCATCATTGACTATTGGTGGTTGTCTGGGTCTATTTGCTGGTTGACTAGAAGAGATGATGGATGAAAAATTTCTCCTATGGGGTTACCCACTTTTGGTGGGTAACATTTGGCTCCAACTAGGAACATTGCCCTCTACCCATTGGACCATTAGGGGAGGTTTTACTGTATTAGGATTGAAAATTAACCCCCATCAATTAAGGTGACGGAACACGATCACGGTCAAATCCTTCTTTCTTCTTGGTTACCCCATAATCCATGCCGAACGTGCAAATACAAACAAGCATAAGGACTTGATTGCAAAATGAATAAAGTATCTTTTGATCATAAGCCCACCTTCCAACATGTGCTCTCAACAGATGGGCATAGAAAGATATGACTGATGTAGGTGGTGGAGATGACAAATGGCACATCATCATTGACTATTGGTGGTTGTGTAGGTCTGTTTGCTGGTTGACTAGAAGAGACGATGGATGAAAAATTTCTCCTATGGGGTTACCCACTTTTGGTGGGTAACATTTGGCTCCAACTAGGAGATGAGCTCACCGTGGAGCGCATGATCTATGTACTCGAATGGGAACTCCAACAATCTCCTGAGATGCAGACTTGTAACCTGCATATTACAACAAACTTGTTTGGGAGCATGTGCACTGATATTAGCACATACTTAAAGAAAAATCTAATATAACTACTCTAAATGCCACTTGATCAACATGAGAACATGAGATGAATGATATTAGCATGAAAAAGAAGTATGCAACGCACTTGTACTATTATCCATTTCTAGCATGTGATACATGACGTGAGTGTAATCATATATCCAATGCAACCAATATATCATCAGATTCATGTAACAACACTTGCCCTTATGAATGATTATGAAATAGGGCAACCAAATATCACTTCCTCCTTTGCAAGATTGGTACGTTGAATCACAAGGGCGCGAGGTGGGAAACAAGAAAACCATGCATCATAAAAAAAAGTCATGGATGGGGAAGAGGGATCCAACTTGTGCCAATGGATCTTGGCTTGTAATTGGAGAATGGAGAATTCCACAATCAAACTCATGAACTTTCGATGAACAACAACCTCAGACATATCATTCTCATCATTATCCTTAGAGAAAAGATGGGGGTGATATGACGAGGAAGATGGGGGAATGGCAAGATCATCATTAGTATCATATATCATATTATTGTAAAAAATGATGACCAATATCCCATTTTCCTTCTATGTGGAGGAACTCATTAATGTCAACCTCAAGCAGATCTCAAGGAGTCATTGCCTCGTGCTTTGCATAGCAATTAAATGAGGAGTTGCCATGGGGAATTTTAGATGCCTTCAAATATGCTTGCTCCACCCTACAAGCATTGAATTTAAAGTTCAATGAAGAACAACGGATTCGTTCTTCCATTGAAGTCACAAGAAAGGATTGATTTTGTTGTTGGGAATGAAGCTAAACTTTCAAATTACAAGAAGGTAGACTTGCTTCATCCCCGAAAACGATGCCAAAATTTTTGCTGCAAAATCTAACAAGCTTTGGAGAGGGAAACCCTACAAGTCATAAACTAGACCAAGAAACACCAATTTGGTAGTGGCTTACTGTTACCACAACCAAAACCCCCTGCTCTTTACAGATTTTCACTGATGGAGGAGTCCTAATATGTGATGAAGGTCACCTATGAAACATGTTTTGCGTTGAAGTTCTTATGCTCCTTGATTAGGCCTTATAAAAGAAAGACACAATAATGGTTCAAGGCTCCAATAGGAGGCAATTCACTTTCTATGTAAAGATTTAGGGCTACAAGCGCAAGACCTAGGGTTTGAGTAATTTGTTGAGTGTTGGAGTATCCAAAAGGCTAAGTTGCCGGAAACGCCAAGGCTGGCCCCCAGAAACTCGGATCCCTGTTTCTGAAACGGAAACCCGTACGAAACACCTTTGAAAACGGCATGGATCCGTATCTGCCTCGTTTCCGAAATTTTGGATACGCTTTTTTCTGAAAATTCTCGTTTCCGTCCTGTTTTAAAAGTTGGATACGTATTTAAAAAAAAATTGAAAACGTATTTGAAAAACGGAAACGTATTGTCCAGAAAATGAAACGTATTTGACAAAATCTGAAACGTATCACGATTTTTTGAAACGTTTTTACCCTAATCGTCTTTTTCGCCGAGAACATTATAGCTGAATTTATAATTTGTAAAGTGAAGTTTTCGTTTTTAACTTCTTATCCTCCGTCGCAAAGAGCAACAGCCCGCAAAGAAGAGCAACATAGTTCCGAGTAAGAGATTGTGAGGCGTGACTGTAAGAGATTGTGAGTGGTCGTTGGAAACCGTTAACGTTTGCTGTCGAGTGTTTGCAACTTCGTTGTTTGAGTGACCGCAAGAGCAGCCAGAAGGGGAAGAGTAGCCGCGGCTCGCAAGAGGAAGAGCTGCTGCCCGCTGCAAGTGCTCAGGGTCTTTTCATAAACGATAAACCTTTAGTGCTATGTAGAGTGTATTGCTCTCAATGCAGAACTTTATGTTAAAACATGGGGGTTGTCTTTATTATTTAACTTCTCATGTTCCAGTTTTCTTAGTTCACAGATTTTGTTGAGGTTAACCGTTATACACCCATCTGTTCATCTTTCTAATGCTCGAACTCTTTAATCGACTTTATCTGTATGTTTTTGGAACTCTTTTTACGTATTTATGGTATAGCCATCTTTTCAATTTTCTCCTCACACGGCTACATTAAAATCGCTTGGAATGGAAATATCTTCCCCTCTATGTCACAGAGTACAGTTCACTATCTGTTTGCATATAATGTTACAAATTAAAATCCAGACAGGTAGAGTATGAAACTTTCTGTGGAATTTAACAGTCAATTGCTGCACAGATGTCCTGAGTAGATGCAGCATGTCCAATGATGCTGGAAAAAAAATCCACGACAGGAGTAATCTTAATAGGACTATAAAATTGCCCAAAATCTAAGTCACTCCGATATTTCCCTTTGGGATACGGATTCAAGTATGATGTACGGCAAATGGTGGTCCTAACAGATACTGATATGATGTTATGATATATATATATATATATATATATATATATATATTTAAAAAATATATATATATATATATTAATATATTAAAAATTAGATATTTTTGCACAAATTCATACAAAATTCATTGATTCAAACATAGATATTAGATACTCATGAGTCATACATCATCATTGATACTATAATACAAATTACAATGATACATTGATACACCATACATGATACAATCGTCAAATTTACTCAGAAAGACAAGATTGAAGATAGTAAGATATTGTAGTTTTTTCATTAAGTCATCGGAATCAAAATGTGTTACATAAGAACACTGCCAAATGGATTGGTGCTCTTGATTAAATACGAGTTCCATACCCTAATACATGACAAAATTCGATGGAAACATTGCAATAGCCCAATCCTGAAATCCTGAAAAACTGATAAGTCTGCTGGATTTTGAATGAGATGTAAAATTCTACTTTCTCCATATGAAATCCAATGAGGTCGGAACCACTCTCAAACATCCCGAGTCATTTCATGGTAATGTTAAAAATTTAAGTAAAAGGATGAAAATGAATATTAAGGAGAATGTCACTTTTACTTTAAGAATTTAACATTACCATGAATCATATATAAATACTAGGGCCATAGGCTTGATGCCCTCTCTTGAAAAATCCTCCTCAATTGGTGAAAAACAATGAGCAAAAGCCCCCCTTTATAATAAAAAAACAACGCTTTTTTGAACCCGCGGGCGTATCCGACGGGGTACGGTCGGGATATGGCGTGTCCCTTTTCGGATATGCCGTATCCCGACCGTACCCTGTACGGATACGCCGTGTCCTTCGAATTGGGGCCGAATCCGATACGTAGAGGTGTCCGACACGGGGATTCGGGGATACGAGGGCATTTTAGGAGTATCCTATACTTAGCTCAAAATCTATAATTTATCCAATTAACTCTCTCAACAAACATATGTAAGTTACATATGCCATCCGACATGAGGACAAGGGTGACACAACTATTCAGTACTCCACATTTAATAACTTGTAAATATATGTAAAAAAAAAAAAAGTTGTCACCAAGATAGGAAATTAAAGTATTTGCTGCTTTTCTTCATAATTTATTAATTAACTGTTTATGTAACTATGACAAAAAAGTGGGTTCTTAATCAACAAATAAAAGGCAAACTACAATAAATAAGAGACGAATGCTTCTGTATTTACTATCCCTCAGAAATATATCAATTAAAATTTAATTCATTATTACAATAGGCGTATAACAATTCCATAAGCATTTTATAGTTCTAACTTTATATGAACCCATTCCCGCGACAAAATGTAAAAAAGGGTACACACACATGGGCTACAATCATGATGATGATGATAGATGATAAATCATAAATCATAATTCATATATGATAATTGATGAATAGATGATAGATGATAGAATCTAGATGATATCATGATGATCATTGATGATAGATGATTAATCATTATGCATTTTTACTATTTAGATATAATCTAGATTCTCAAACTTCAAATATGAATCATGAATGACAATGTAAATTTGATATATATATATATATATATATATATATTATATATGACGTGGCGTTTCCTGCCGTATCGTATCCAGATTTTTTGAAAATTTACCGTATCCGTTTCAAACCCCGTTTCCAACTGCCCTTGGCTCGCTAGTCAAAGGTCAAGGCAAAGATAAAAGGCTTCCAACCATGTTTATAGGCAACATCAAAGCTCATGAAACCTTCAAGAAGCCCCCAAGTTGAAAGAAGATAAAACTAGTGTTTCCCTCTTAAGGAAAAAAACTAGGGCAAGAGAATTTATGGATGAAATTGAAGTGTATGACCACCAAAAGGATATATTTGTTGCAGATGATATCCTCTTGATGTTTAGGTTCTTTAACCTCAAGAATTCTACTTGCCTATGGCTTTGCACCAAGCCCTAGTTTACTGCCTTAGCCTTAAAGGTGCTGAAATTTAAAGGAGAGAGAATAGTGGATAAGAAACGTAAATAATCACCAACCAATTGGACCAATCCCTTATCCCTTGGGAGTATGGAATCAATGATGTTTCAAATCAGCCAAATAACTTCTAAGGAGGTCGAAATTTTGATGCCCTAGCCACCAAAATGCCAACAATTACCTATCAATGAAAGAAGGATTTTTCATGGGAGAGCTACCAAGAGTTCACCACTAAGTACATTCATTCGCATGCTATGTATGAGTAATGCATGTAATAGATCATCTAGATTAGCATTCAATAGATATTCAACAAGTTAGGGCACAATTGTAATTACTAGAATAAACAAAATTCCATACATTAGACACGTAAGAGATAGATATTCAAAATTTAGGTACAGTTACAAGATCGAGTACCAAAGATGTTGAAATTGGCAACTAAGGACAAATTCCACCTTGGGACAACTCATTTGATGGAGATGATAATTGCATTAAATTCCTCTTTTCGGGAGGACCAAAATTTTTATAAATATCATCCAATTTGGACAAGCGGAAGTGCATTTTTGAATTTATGCCCACACATGTGCAAATTGTTTAGGTCGGCCACATCAACATGTAGGCTCATGAAGCCCAATGGAGGTGACTCTTCACCCACATCGAATTGTATAAATGCAAGTGACCTCTCACCCTGTTTGGCATCATCATCACTGACACATTCTCTCTCCTTCTCTCATTAGTTCATACAACATTGGGCATTCTTTTCTCTCACATGTGTGGATCAAGAAGGACAAATTTCGGAAGCAAAATTTCAGGGTTGAAATTACAGAGTTGACTTCAATTTGACCAATGTTGACCAACATTGACTTTGATCTTCCAAGGAGAGCTTGACTTCAATTTTTTTGGGTGGTTATATGTTTGGGAACGTCACATCTTTTGGCACAAAAATTAAGGTTTTCTGAGCACTTTGACCGCAAATTAAGACAACGGTTTGACCACAGTTTTTAGGACATCAATTTGATTAAGTTTGATTATTGACTTTGTCACTGTTTTGGGTTGACTTTGACCTACTGCTCAGGCCGAGTTTGACTAGGAAAGACCTAGCTGTTTTGCGGAGATTCTATTGTTGCTTTGACCAACGCTGACTTTTTGGTTAGGGCTGAAGTTTGATTGCAGTTGACTGCAAAAATTGACAGGGTTGTTTTGATTTTGAATTGGGCAAGTCAATTTGACTTTTGTACTCTTTCTTTCTACTGAACATTTTGATATAATGATAAGAAGAATTGATCAAAGGGTTTTCCCCACATTGGTGTTTTTCTTTGGCATCCACCAAATCTGGTGTCCACTGTCATCTTGTCGTGGATTTTCTTCTGCATTTTGTTCATGTTCTATCTACTTTTACTGTCAATGTGATTTATGGTTAATGTGATTCCTACTAGAAATCTAAATTGGAAATTGTTATTGGGCTGCTTAAGGAACATTGACGTAATTGTGCTAAGCATAGAACATACCATTGTTAACTATAATTAACATGGTATCAGAGTACAGGTGAAGACAAAGCCCATGCAAGAGGAAAAAAAGCAATCACTAAGGGAGATATGTTAGACAAGATCATTTGACTAGCCTCAATGGCTACTACATCTTATTTCAAATGTGAGGATAAGCTCAAGGACAAATCTGGCTATCATGCATGGAAGATGACTTTGGGCTTAACTTTCGAAGAGCATGATGCCATGGACTATGTGCAAGGAAGATTGGTGGAGCCTCCTTCAAATACCCACTACTGCTAAGAAGTATAAGAAAGGCGAGGTCAAAGCTAAGAGAATTATCATAGACTCCATTCAAAAGTATTTGGTTGCCTATATTTTTGATTTAGGAACATCTAACGAGATGTATGATAAGTTGATTGGGATGTTCAAAGTAAACAATGCAAATCAAATCCTCTTTCTTAAGAACAAGTTGAAGGACATCAAGATGGATAAAGGGGAGTATATCCAATCCTACTTTATGAGAATAACACAAATCAAGAATGACCTACTATCTATTGGAGAAGTTATTGTTGACAGAGAGCTCACTCTCATTGCACTTGGAGGTATTTCAAGTGCATGGGACGTGTTTAACACCACCATTCTCAACAATGACAGGATTCCTAGTTTCGATGAATTATTGGCCAGATGCACTCAATAGGAGTCGGGGATGATGGAGAGAGTACAAGCCATCAAATGGAAATGAACCTACTACTTTCTTTGCTCATGCAAAGAAGAAAAATAACGTTGGTCCAAGGAGTCAGGGTCAAGGGTTCAAGCAGGGATTCAAAGAAGGAAGGAAAGGAAGGTGCTACAATTGTAACAGGTTCTGCCACTATGTTGGAGAGTGCCTTCGCAAGAATGATACTCCACGGGATGACGACAACAACAACAACAACAACAACCACAACAATTTCAAAGGTAATGGAAATCAAAGGAACAAGTTTAACAATAAAGGAAAGAGGAATGCTCCCCCTACTCGATATGGTAATGGTTGACCTCCCAAAAGGACGAGAAACTCCAGGTATAAGGAAACTAATGTTGTAGTAAAACAAAAAGAATTTTATCTTATTTTCGCCCTCACTGCTGCCTCTCCTCCGGACACTTTGGATCATTGGTTGATTGATAGTGGTGCATCAAGGCACTTCACTAGGTACACGGAGGCTCTCTCAAATTTGATTGAAAAGAAGACTAATTTGGAGATCATACTTGGAGACATTGCGGCCTACCCCCTGAAAGGGATAGGGACTGTCACTCTTCACTTAAATCAAGGTCAATTCCTTCATCTACAAGAATTATTGCATGTAGTTGATTTGAAGAAGAACTTGGTGTCTATGTTTGCGATGGAAGATAAAGGCTTCAACGTAGCATTCATTGATGGAAAGGTATGTATTTGGCAAAGAAACCCTAAATATGCATTTACACTTGGATTTAGGGTTGAAGGTCTCTATCAAGTTGGGGGAAGTCCTTTGGGAGCTTTGACTTGCGATACTTCTCTTCAATCTAAATTATGGCACCGGAGATTTGCCCACCTTCATTACAAAGCCTTACCTGGGGTAATGAAGATGGTCACAGGTATGCTTGAATTCAACATGAATCATGAATGTGTTTGTCAGGGTTCTTGCAGCTGCGAAAGTTACAAGGGGACCATTACCTTCAAGTGATAGTCAAACTACCGACATTCTTCAATTGGTCCTTTCTGATCTATCTGGTATGTTACTCGTGACATCATTGGGAGGATACATATACTATGCAATTTTTGTGGATCTCTTTTGTTACAAAACGTGGATTTATTTCTTGAAGAGGAAGGGCAAAGTGTTCAAATTGTTCCGTTCTTTCAAAGCCTTGGTTGAAAATCAAATTGGGAATATGATCAAAATATTGAGGACCGATAATGGAACCAAATATGAATCAAATGAATTCAATGACTTTTGTAGAGAGGTTGGCATTAAGAGGGAGACCACCACTCCATATATCCCTGAGCAAAATGGAGTTGCTGAAAGGAAGAATCGAATAGTCATAGAAGCCACCCGTGCCATGCTCCATGACCAAGGCCTACCGAAGTTCTTATGGGGAGAAGTTGCCAACACTGCAGTATATTTTCAAAATAGGAGCCCACATCAAGCATTGGATTTCAAGACACCCTAAGAAGTTTTCACAGGTAAGAAACCTGATGTTTCTTATTTTAGAATATTTGGTTGTTGTCTCGTGTATTTTCATGTGCCTAAATAGAAAAGAAACAAGTTAGAAGCTGGGCTTCATAGACAGATGATGTTATGACATGTGATTGATAGTCAATGGACATGGATGCTTCATCAACAGATTCATGCAGAAACTCTCTTTCTCAACCCTGCATTTTCCTACAAATGCGGCTTTAATTTTGATGGCGAGGTGATGGAAGGGCTCCATTCTTGTATTCATAGGATGGTACCTAATCTTGAGCTTCGTAGCAAAATCAATTGCGAGATACAATTTTATCACGATTGTGTTGGCCTATTTGGCTTTGATGATGCCATTAGGGAAAATAACCTCTTCATGCCATGTAAGTGATAAGTCATGACTCATTAGAATTTACTTATTTATAATTTTAGATTTTTTAAATTCAATTATGTTTTGTTTGAAAGCTTAATTATGTTTTAAGTTTTCAAGTCTTTGTATTTATTTATTTTGTTGTAGATATTTGGTGGCGAAGGTATGGTGCAAGGGCACCAAATTTGCAAAAAATGGCCATAAGAATCCAGAGTCAAACTTGTAGCTCTTCAAGGTGTGAGTGCAATTGGAGTGTATTTGAGAAAATACATTCAAAAAAACGCAACAGGTATAAGTTTGAGCTTTAACCTTCAGTTGAGCAATACATTTATTGTAATTTTAATTATCAAGATTCAAGACTCATTAGTTTTTTTGATACTCTTACAGGTTGAAGTTCTCATGTCTAAATGATTTAGTGTATGTGCATTACAATCTCAGACTTTGAGTGAAGCAAATAAAAAACCAATGAATCCAGATGCCATTTCCTTGGACAATATTGATGTATTGTCTCAAAGGAGGTTGGAGTCTGAGGTGCCCATCTTGGAGGAGTCACCTACATGGTTAGAGGAACCATTAGTACAGGGGCAGCAGGAGGAGGAGGACTCAGGGGAGGAGCAACACGAGGAGGAGGTGGAGGTGGAGGAGGAGATTGTGGGAGTGTCAATGTCAATAACATTTGCTATAGATATAAGAGAGCACAACTCCATACACAACAACCATTATTTGACATTAGGTGCAGGGTCCGGGCCTTCTAGTGCTAGGGGCAGGCCTGCCAAACACCCATCATGTTTTCTTGTAAAAGGGGGAGAGGGCACTGATCTCAGATAGCTAGCTGCTATTTTTTTTTTTTTTGCTACATATAATTCATGATGATTAGATACCTTTATATATGTAATGTTATTTGTTAGAAATACTGAGAGAGGGGGGGGGGTGAATCAATATTTCTTTTATAATTGTTACTTTACCAGTTTAGATCACTTATAGACAGAACACAAAATGAACAATATAGAATAAATAATTTTATTAATGAGAAATAACAAGGACACCAATCCTTTTCTCTATAATAAATCAAGTAAAATAATGTTTAGGGCTTCAACCCTAGATAAAGAATCCAATCTTTCGTCAACCAGGTTGCGACTTGGATGGTGCCAAGCTCCAACTTGGTTTTTATGAGGCTCCAACATCTAGGGCTCCAACTCTATCTTCCAGAAGGCTCCAACCTTGTCTTTATGAGGCTCCAACATATAGGGCTCCAACCCTATCTTCCACAAGGTTCCAACCTCTAGGGCTCCGACCCTCTCCACTGGCACATGCTCCAACTTGATCTTCTTGAAGACTCCTATCCTCTAGGGTTCCAACCCTCTGCTTCAACTTTTCAAGACAAGTACAATGGTTTTTCAAGGCCTCCCAAAAACTTCTGCAATAAGCCTTGACAATATCTTCAAATTAGCCTTCAACAAATGCCCTCGCTTAACACATCAATAACAACTTTATGATTCTCAGAAGGTGTCTCCACAACTCTTCATGTCACCCAAACAATATTCTTCAAGGTCACATCATGGGGCTTCAATCATGTTTCAAAGTCTCCAAGAATGCCTCCAAGTAGCTTCTATAAACAAATCTTCAATAATGCTACAAAATCACTACCAGGCCTCCTTCAAAGATTCTTCAAGGACTGCAATAGGCCTTCAAGGTCTGTAGCAGGGCTTTCAAGGAATTCTCCAATGATTGCTCTGAAAAAAGGCTTTCTCCAAAGGCTCTCAAATCAAGGTTTGCTCAATTAACACTATGTTGCCTTGGTTTGCAAGGCAAGGCTTCCAAAAATTGTGCTTCCAAGATTCTTTGAATTTCCACGATTCAAAGAGCTACTCATTAGGTTCTAATGTTCACCCAACCTTCAACTATCAATGTCACTTTATGATTGCTTGTCAAGGGCTACTTTGGGTAGCCAACACTCTGCCCTCCACCAGTCCAATGATACCCAATCCAATCACTGGAAGATCTGCTCCTAGTTGAGGTCTCCAACTGCCCAAGTCAACCTCAACACACGACTACCACATGCTGCAAATAATCTGTCCACTCTATGACACCATCCCTAACATCAAATCAACAAATATTTCATCAATACATGCCTCATTTGTAGGTCTGTTTCTATGCTGTCTGTTTTGTTTTTGGTTAGGGTTAATAACTATTTGCTTCAACTCATCTGTCTCCAAAACCTCCCTTAACAACTGCGACTCACCTCTATTTCCTTTCTACCCTTCAACGCTACCTACTAGGGAGAAATCGACCCAAGTTAAGGCCTTCCAGCCCTCACAACATATTCGGCCTATCTCCGAATCTCAGAACAAAATTGCGGCTCCCTTGTTGGCTCCTTAAACAAGTATTTTTTCTGCTTGTAATGAAGAACCTTCTGCGACTCAACAAAACAGAGGTTCCCCACTTATATTTCACCACGAAACAACCCTCAAACTCACTCCTGCAATTTGGATTTCTCCCTGCAATAAGTCAGACTTGTAGTGAGAGAAATGTTGATATTTAGGTAGGGCTTAGTTTAATTCAAATTCTCTACTTGATAATTACTAGCAAGCTTACTTTTTTTCTCTTCTTAGCTTATTAAGTCTTTCATTAAGTGAATTATCAAAACACAAGAGACACAAATTTAGGCTCTTCCAGCCAGGGACAAAACCTCTTGCTCTTTGAGAGGAAAACTCGCAAGTAATTCTTCTTATAGACTATCAGTTGACAAGTACCATGACCATGACACAGACATTTGACCTCAATGTACCTCCAACACCCTTGTC
The DNA here is from genome assembly GCA_034641835.2 of Pinus albicaulis. Lineage (NCBI taxonomy): Eukaryota > Viridiplantae > Streptophyta > Pinopsida > Pinales > Pinaceae > Pinus > Pinus albicaulis. Next base: position 928,788,828 of record CM076573.1, read on the forward strand.
ACCTGCTCTTCTTGTCTCCTTATTGCCGATCCTTCTTTCTTGCACTGCACTGCACCAATATAAGGAAACGCGGTTCCTATTTCTGAATTATGAACTCCTTCTTTTCTTGGTCTAATCACGACCTCCTAGAGACCTCTTTCTGCACCCTTAAAACACTGGTTAGAGATCCTTTGTTTCTTGTCTGAGATAGCCTTCTCCTTGCATTCTATATTCCTTCGTTGGGCAGTCTACCTTCTCCCTACTATGGATAAAATTCTTCTTATACTCCTTGCAATGTGTCTTCCCTTTGTTGTGCAGACTTACCTTTCCCTTGCACTTACTGCAGATCTGATGCTTCCTGAGATCACCTTCGATCTGTGAGAGCTACTGTAATTACCCTCAATCTATTGTGCTTACCCTCGGTCTTCTGCAGATTGATCCTTCTTTTATTTACATACTAGAAAGAGACTTATTCATTAGGCTGCATTCTTCCGCACCAAAAGACAGATAGCTTTGCACCACTAACTCAGATAAATCTACACTGCAATCTCAAACTATTCACCGATGCATATACTCGAAAACTTCAGATGATCCGAGCTCATATATGTAGTTTTCTCACAAGAACAAAATGGGTATATTTAGTTGTCTCAACCTGTAATTAAGCCGACCTGACCATGAAAGAGTGTGACGGTTCATTAGCAGTGTTTTCAAGCCGACTTGACCAATTGTTGTGAGGCCGACTTCAAGGAGTATTCTTTCAGCAAGGTGACAAGGGTGTTGAACATTTTTACATTGTTTCTTTGACACTTTATAAGCGTAACATTGCTTCATGTACATGACTCTAATTTGTACATAATTACGTAGTCATTATGAAGACCGAGCCTAGTTGACACTCCCTCTTAACTAGGGAGGTAATCATAATGGTACATGGTTACTTTCAATTTGAAGAATCTCATAAGAAGAATCGGATTGGTAATCACATCTATATAGCATCATATTAACCAACGTTGTCCTAGTGCAAGGCCTTGACTAACAATGCCATCTCTCAACGAGACAATGGGCTACAATGCTGGCGAGACATATGTCTTATAAACACCATCGTCATTGTCTCTCCAAGGTACATACTCCACTCGGATGTTCCCAAAGTATGACCTTCTTGGATTATTCTTCTCTTGGGTAGCTAGCCCTCAAAGAATATCAGTCCACAACTACTTTTATATTGAATGTCCTTTCTCATTCTCAAAGAGTATCAGATGCCAGATGATTACCCAATCCTCCATTCTGGCTTCCCAATTGAAGACTAGAATGATGTGTCTATCTTTTCCTCTCAACCACGGAGGACCTATTCCACATGGGAATGTACTCATTCCTGTACAAAGAATGTACGTAAGCTCATTCTTAGGAATTACCTAGTTTCTTCCAAGTAAGAAACTTACCACTAGGCTCTCTCTTAAACCATGGACCTGCTGCAGCAATGGTGAGACACCCAACTGTTCATGAAGAATTCCTCTCCTCAATGTCAGGGATTTCGATCTTGAGGAATCTTCAACTTTAGCTTCATAAATCACAGATCATCCATCACTTTCATCCATGAGTCATTTCATCTACCAGAAAGTGATTCACCAATATTTCTCATCTGATCCACCTTTATGCCATGCTGCTTTCCTTTGAACCATCTCCCAAGGATCTTACATCCTTCCACATGGTTGTCAGCCCTGCATAAACTTATTCAGATAAACATATACGTAAGAACTTTTAAATCAAAAGTTACCTTAGTGATGATCTTTCACCATGACATCTTCTTGTAGGCATCCACATCCTTTATTCAGATTGACATCTCTCCTAAAGATATGTATTGTCAAGGGTCTTCTTCTTTACCAGACTTCTATCAGAGTCTACATATATTCTCATGAGATCTCCTAGTCATATCTTCTTGGCTTTCAGATGATAACTGCCTCTTGACATGGTTGCATTTCATTATCTTTTCCTTTCTTTCTTGATACAGTTTCATTTATTCCCAGGATCTTTTAGTATACAGTTTCTTGTTTGTATACAACCACCTCATATTCCATATGAGGATATATATGATTTCATTTGTTAGTGATAACCTGTGTATCGGAAGAGATTCCCCTTTCTTTGATCATACTTTTAAAGATAGAAGTCCACCGCCTGCAACAATATGACATGACTTCACAACATCCAATGTTAGCATCTATGTACCTTATCTTATCCATTTGAGTCATCCTGCAACAATTTCCTTTGAATGAAGAACTTCATTCCCTTGACTTGCTTCATCAATATGTTATCATACACTAATCCAAAATTTTGCAAGATAGAATTCCCATAGAAAACTTTTGCTTTCTTTCTAACCAATGAATACAAGGAGGATTCCGTTAGAAAGTGCTAGCACCTGTTTCGTAGATGACCCTTGATCCAGATGACTATCTTCCATTAATGTTGTTATCAGTGAGGTTCCCAAGAGCCACTTCTTCTAAGATAAGTGCTCCTTACCTGCTTCTATCATGATGCCCTTAATATACTATGCTTTCTATCATACTATTTTACAACCTATAGAAATCACTTAAAGAGGAAGATGATCTCAATCATAATAGAGATCGTTCACTTCTTCTTTCTTAGATTTCTTTGCATCGGGTTCTTCCCTTTTAGCTATGACATGGGCTTCTTCCTTTTTCCTCTTGTCCTTCCTAGATTTAGGACAATCCCTTTTATAATGCCCAAGTTCATTACATCCAAAGCATCGTACCTTGTCCATATTTCTCCTTTTATTTTGAGGACCAAATTTACCAAATATTCCTTTCTTCACTTGATTTTGTATCAGCTTTGGCTTTCAATCTTGTTTCCTCTATTTTACATAGAGACCATATATCTTGGAATGATAAGCTTGAAGTGAACCTTCCCCATTCTTCTGGTAGAGCATTCATGACTGCTGTAGTCATTTCACTATTAGACATTACTTCTCCCAATTCCTGCAGCTGGTCTCGTATTTCACAAATCCTCATAAAATATGAAGTGATTCCTTCCTCTCTTGACAATTTCATCTTATATAGTTCTTTATATTAGAGAGATTATTTCTCCTATAGTACTTACGGAGAATAGCTCCACCAATTTCTCATATATTTCTTTTGCAGTTTCCAGTTTTGATACATAGGGTATGAGTGAGTCCTTAATAGATTCTATGAGAATCCTCTGGGCTTGATTTCTTCTTTCATGTACTTGGCATGAGTTGGAGCATCTTATTTTGAGGGTTGAGTTGTAGATAGCTCATAACTTCATCTTCGATTAGATTCAAATCTGTCCTCTTCTTAAATGCACTAAAGTATGATGACCCAACCAATTTGTTGCTCTCTTTGCAATAAGTCATTTTGACAGATTCAAAAGAGGTTATAGAAATACTTACTTGAGTAGAGTGACTTCTTCCTTTTATCAGATTCCTTGATGATGATGATGAAGATGATGATAGGAACTCCTTAGATTGAATTCTCCAACATCGGTGACCTTGGATCCTTGATGATAAAGGATGTCTTCAGAATGAAGATGTCTTTAAAGGTGTTAGATAATGCTGGATGGTGCTTCATGATGTGTCTTCCAACATTGTCTTCAATGTCATAAATCTTTGATGGAAAAGATTATCTCCTTGATGAGTGGATCTTGTGAATGAGATTGAAGGTCTTCTTGAGATGGCTTGAGAATTTTCTTGCAAACTGATTTGATTTTCCAATGCAAACTTTGACCTTGCTTCTGATGCTTTCTAGAGAAATGGATTCTTGTTCTTTAATCCTTGAGTGTCTCTTTGTCATGTAGCCCTTGTCTTCACCACCTTTAGCTTTGATACCATGTTGAGAATTAGGTAGTGCTTAGTTCAGTTCAAATTCTTTATTTGATAATTACTTGTGAGCTTACTTTTCTTACTTATGTCTTCTCTTCTTAGCTTATTAAGTCTTTCATAGTGCAATCTTAGACTATTCACTGATGCATATACCCGAAAACTTTAGATGATCCGAGCTCTGTTCTATTTGTGTTTTGCGCAGCATAGATGGGTATATATAGTTGTCTCAACTTGCAATTAAGCCGACCTGACCATGAAGGAGTGTGACGGTTCATTAACAGTGTTTTCAAGCCGACTTGACCAGTTGTTGTGAGGCAGACTTCAAGGAGTATTGTTTTAGCAAGGTAAAAAGGGTGTTGAAAATTTTTACATTGTATCTTTGACACTTTATAAGTGTAACATTGCTTCATGTACATGACTCTAATTTCTACATTTATGACAAGATGACATTTCCTAGAAAACATCAAGAAGTCTTTGATCTATAATAAAATCCCTTGCTCATGAAACCCATGTAGCAAGCTTAAGAAGAAATATATTTTATTATCTTTGTCTTCTTCATTTCATAAATACTAATTACATAGTCATTATGAATATTGAACCTAGTTACACTTTCCAACAAGAAAAACATGCCCAACTTCAGAGATGTATAAATGAGATTTGATGCACTTGGATGGGTGAGAAGTGACCTCCAACGTCACTCATATTTATATACTTATATGTGGTGTTAAAACACAGCTTGTGGCAGTTCAAATTGTCAAGCTGAGCTTCATTTGGTGCCACATTAACCCACAATTTCATTCAAAAATTCATATCTCCATTTCTACAACTCAGAATCGGATGATTTTTGATGCATCAGATTCGTCTCAACGAGTACTATCATTCTCATCCATCACGTGTCGAAATGTGTCCATGGATCTGGCACAAATCATGATGGGTGCAAAATCCCAACCTTGGGTTCCAAGCCCACAAGTGACTCTTGTGTTGCTCCACCCTCCAAACCTCGAACCCTAGGGCTTGGAGTACCTCCCAAGCTACTAAAAAATTAACACTCCCTCTTAGCAAGGGAGGTACGTCCAATACTAGGAAGTAACTCATCATCATTGTCACTACTTGCAACACTTGCCCAACTCTTGGCGCTCACAACTGCAACAATCCCTGTAGCATGAACTAAACCTCTCAGAAGTGTCGTTGTCATTGGAAGCATCCTGCTTCATTTCTCGTGTATCACTTTCCAATCCCTCCATGATTCCTTCTTGCAGATGTGGAAGCACCCTTGCTCCCCATTGACCATGTGCTCTTCTTGGGATGTAAAGTTTCCCTATGAATCTGCAAGCTCTCGCTAGAACTCGACTCCCTCTGAACCTCTGGAATCATGACCTTTTTTGCTGGAAGTTGTACCTGCCCCTCTGAAGCACGCACCTGCACTTTCTCACCTGCTTCTTCTTCCCATGATCCATAGGCTTGCCCATCAGCCTGTATAGACCATGCTCTCTATCTCCAAGTACAATACCATCGGAGCTAGAGCCTCTAGGCCTTAGTCTTGCCTTCCCATCTTGGAGCAAGACCTCAAACCCCTTCTTCTTGATCATCGAGACAAATAGGACACTGTATTTGCGTCCTGGTACAAATAGTACACCTTGGACCCACATCACTCTACTTGTCTCCATTTTGAATGGCACAACTCCCAATCCTCGGATCTCCTTTTGACTCTTGTCGCCCAATACCATGTGCAATTTCGAGTCCCATTGAGCTAGAGTCTCGAAAACCTCCTGTGACCCTATCATATGTTTCGTCGCGCCACTGTCCATGTGCTATCTATCCTCATCAATAGTACCCTTTGAGAAATGAGATATCATAACAAAGTCCTCCTTCTCCAATCTCCTAGTGAGAGAATCTATCTCAAGAGAAGTAGCAACACCGACGACCTGCTTCCCTTTCCTCTTCTTGTCATCTCCCTTCTTCTTCATCGGACATCTCAACGAAAAATGCTCATCTCACCACAGTTGAAACACTTGACTTTACTCAAGTCCTTCTTTTGCTTACCCTTTATTCATGCTGCAGGTGCCACGTCCTCATCTACTCTCCTCGTTCAATAAAGATCCTCGTCTCGCAACTCTTCTTGAATGAAGTTGTCCCAAAACCTATTCTAGTCTGGCAATGATTCCTTTGATGAAGGGCTTCCATTCTAGAGTAAACCCTTTGAAGGCAATCCTCACCATATCTGAATCTGAAATAGTCACATTGACGACAATAAGCTCATCTTTGACCTGAGACAATCTTGTCACATACGAAGTCACTCCTTCACCCAGCAACATCTTGGTGGACTTCAACTTATCCTCCAATACCAATACTCGATTCTCGTTCTTATTCTGCAACAAATTTTGAAGAGCTATCCACATCTCATGTGCAGTGTTCTTCATGGGCAAATGAGGTATTAGGGGATCCTTCACGCCATCAAGGATGATAAATCTCGCCCTCGTATCCAAATCCTCATACACTTCCTGCTCCTTCGGGTCAGTTGGCTTCTTGATGGCTTTCTTGACAAACTCCCAGATCCTGTTGACCTGTAAGACCAACTTGATCTTTTCCTTCCATGGACTATAGTTGGAAAATCCTTCCAACCTGTCCTCATACCAGAAACCAGTCTGCAACTTCGGCATTGTAGTGAGGCCTTCACCTACAATGTGACCAACTCCCTCTTAAGAACTCCTTCTTAAGCTGTACTGCGATGTGCATTCTGATGATTCATTGTCTTCCAAAAGCGCAGACATGCTCTGATACCATGTTGAATTTCCACGATCTTGGGTCTAGGTTAGAATCTTAGAATCACTGACGCTACCAAACCAAGAATCTCAACAAAAGCTACTTTGCACAACAAAATATAAACATATGTGCAAGTATAGAAAATTTTTAACAAAATATTATACAATAATGTACAACAACCCAATCTTCGTTATATGAAACCAACTGAATAATACAACATTCTTAGGGCTCCATTACAAGGGATACACAATACAATGAGAATCTCGCTGTAGTCTCTATGTCATATCTCGTCTTGTCGGTCCTTTGCTCCTATTCTGCTCTCTAGCTTCCCTTTAGTCCATCAAAGCAAAACTCATAGAGTCTCTAGGAGAGCTGCCACCTATCACTGTTGTATGTCGCTTCTACTATAATGAACACAGATTGATCCAATCTGCTCTTCTAGGCTGGATCAATCCACCAATCTAGTAGCTTCTTTTGTCCATCAAAGAGATACTTGTTAGGTTCCAATCTTCACCCAACCTTCAGCTATCAATGTCACTTTATGATTCCTTGTCAAGGGCTACTTTTGGTAGCCAACACACTGCCCTCCACCAGTCCAATGGCACCCAATCCAATCACTACAAGATTTTCTCCTAGCTGAGGTCTCCAACTTCCCAACTTAACCTCAACACACGGCTCCCATAGGCTGCAAATAATCTGTCCACACTAGGACATCATCCCTAGCATCAAATAAACAAATATTTCATCAATTCATACCTCATTTGTAGGTTTGTTTCTTTGCTGTCTGTTTTGGTTCTGGTTAGGGTTAATAACAACTTGCTTCAAGACCTCCCTTAATAATTGCGACTCACCTCTATTTCCTTTCTGCCCTTCAACGCTGCCTACCTAGGGTGAAATCGACCCAAGTTAAGGCCTTCCAACCCTCACAACATATTCGACCTATCTACCAATCTCAGAACAAAATTGCGACTCCCTCATTGGCTGCTTAAACAAGTATTTTTTTTGCCTGTAATGAACAACCTTCTGCGACTCAACAAAACAAAGGTTCCTCATATATATTTCACCATATAACAACCCTCAAATTCACACCTGCAATGCGGCTTTCTCCCTACAATAACTCAGACTTGTAGTGAGAGAAAAACATGCCCAAAACAACCCTTTTCCTCCACATCTTGTCCTCCTTTTGTCTGTGGCCAACTTCAGAAATGCATAGATGAGATTTGATGCACTTGGATGGGTGAGAAGTGACCTCCAACGTCACTCATATTTACATACTTCTATGTAGTGTTAAAATACAACTTGTGGCACTTAAAATTGTCAATCCAACCTTCATTTGGTGCCACATTAACCCACAATTTCATTCAAAGCTTCATATCTCCATTTCTACAACTCGGAATCAAATGATTTTCGATGTGCCAGATTCGTCTCGACGAGTACTATAATCCACATCCATCACATGTTGAAATGTGTACATGGTTTTGGCCCAAATCACGATGGGTGCAAAGCCCCAACCTTGGGTTCCAAGCTTACAAGTGACTCTTTTGGTGCTCCACCACCCTCCCAACCTTGAACCCTAGGGCTTGGAGTACCTCCCAAGCTACTCAAAAATCAAGATTCAATATATTGCCAATTATGTGCTTTTCAGGCTCTTTAAAACTATAACAGATAATAAAGATTTTTACTACAAAGTCTGAAACGATTTGAAGGTAATGTTCAGAAATTAATGATAAGTCCATAGAGTCGAGTCACAAAATAATTGGTACAAGAGTTTCTTCACAAGTCCCAAATTGTTATTTCCACAGTTTTTGAGCTTCAAGATTCACAATGGAGTTGTCCCCAACGAGTTCTGCAACAAGTAATCACAGGTCTGAAAAACAACTTCTCCACAAGTCTAAAATATCGCTGTGCCACAAATGTGAGTTATAGGCATGAAGAAAAAAAATCTGCTACAGATGATATGGGTGTGAGATTTATCTCTCCACAAGTTCAAAACAGGTTTGCTACAGGTGTAAATATGTCTGCAAGAAATGTGCCAAGATATCTCTACAGATGTGCAAGTACAAGTTCCACGGGTGCGAAGTATTATTTTATAGAAACTTTGCTCAAAAGTCACCATAGAGTTTATCTCTTTATTGGTTCCCGATTTGTGAACTTACTCTTTGTTCTCCACTATGCTTTTGTTTCTTCATCGAGATCTTTGATCCAAAATGAGGTGCACAACCTTGCATATATACCTTTTTTTTGAGTCGAACAACCATGTTTATGGTAGAGTCGACCAAGTTTTTTTTTTTTTTCTTTTTTCTTTCTTCCCTCGAGACTGACCAATTCAGTGTTATAAAATTCCTTGAATTCATTCTTGTATGCAACATTTTACAACTTAAATTAATTATTTATTGAATGCATTCTTGTTGAATACGTTTTTGAATAGGTTCTTATTTTAATTATGTATTGATCAAGTTAAAAGGTGGATGCCATGGTTTCGTGTATACGATAGGTCATTAATTCACATGGGCTAAGGTTAGGTTTATATTTAACAATGCATTTAGGATTTGCACATTCTTCATTGCTTGGCATATATAAGTTTATAACAAAGGCATCATAAAATCTAGCTTTCCATTATATGGATAATATATAGCTAGGGTTTGGGTATTAATGCATAGGGTATCCAAGATAAGGTCTAGGGTTTTTTAAATTAGGGTTTTGCGTTTAACAAAGGCTAGGGTTTTACATCAAGGAAGAGTTTCTTGCATATTAGATTCATGGCTTGCATCTAACATACTTAGGGTTTCACTTAGGTATATATTCTTTACTTAGGTCATCCTAGGGTTTTGCGTCAATATTAGGGCATCAACTAGGGTTTATTAATAAGGGTTAGGGATTCTTTCAACAAAGCTCATATTGACATCAATGACAACCTCGACCAACATTATTTTGTGTTGGTTATCCACATTTGAGTCCTTGATTGGACAATTATTAGGGATCAACAGGATTTGGTATCGCCTTTGATGTATCATTTTTATTTTACATCCACTACATCATATATATCAATGCTTTCTTCATATTTATGTGCCAATGTGTTTATTTCATGTTGTTATTGCTTTATATGTTTAAAAATCTGAAAAAAATGAATATATTATACTTTTTTTTTTTTTAAAATTTAATTTAATTTTATTGTATGTTTGCCGATATTTTTCGATATTTCTTTGATATTTTCGCCGATATTGCTGAAAAGATGTTTTCAGGACCCTCCCCGATATTTTCAACACTGCATATAAGAACCAAGCTAATTGGCATTTAGGGAACAATCACTTATAATGAGATATAAGTAACTGAGTTCTACAACCATTGGGTTGCCATGGAGAATGTCTCATGTTGAATTATCTGATGCCAACAATGCTTATGATGTTTCTTTAATTTAAAATAGTGCCACTGATAGAACGATCTAATCAGTAACTGGTGATGATTGTATACTGAACCATGAAATGATCTCATTTTAGATTTTTCCACCAGTTTGAAACAAGCTGGTGTTACATTTTTTAGTATATGTGCTAATTTGATAAATGTTTAAATGTTATCTTATGGGTCTGTGGGCAAGCATATTTATAGTTGCTATGCTTTGCAGGCATTGACGGAACCCAAGTGGAAAATGGACATTATTTTGACCTATCTTTTGAAGTATTTCTCACGGGTTTGTCTTCTCTTTTCTTGGTACAAATATCACCTGTATAAGCTGACATGGACAATTACAAGTAGCATGTGATTGTTTTATTATAGTTGTCAACAACATTTTATATTTCAGTTTGATGTTTTATGTTAATTATCACTTTCTGGTTTGCTGTTTGTACATATATTTTGTAAATATAAGATGCATTTTTCAAAGAGGAAATGCTCAACTTGAAATGAAAAACAAATAATTTGTATTCAGATCTAAGACCAATTTCACCAAATGGTAAAAGATCAGAAGTTAGTGGTCACTTCCTAGTACCTGGAATGCATAATGACAAAAAATTGTTATATATGACTAGCATGTATGCATGCATTATATATGACTGGTATGTATGCACACATCCTTTCGATTTCAAAGGCATATGGCATTTGGGTTTCTCTGGGGGCTGTCATCTAAAAAACGAGTTCCCCCTCTCCCTCTGTATCCCTTGGAGTTACTGTCAGGCTCTCTCAGTATGATCTGCACTTGAAGTCTGACAGGAAAGTCTTGCCTTGAGGTAGACTATATGTCCAACCAAGCCTCACATGGAATGGCCGATGCCTTATGGGCATAGCACATGATGCCCTTCTTGATGCCTGCCATTTGAGATGATGCCTTACCATATATCACATGGCATAACATGCAATCTTAATGCATTGGAAATCCTTACCCTTTTGGCAAGTAAGATGATTCCTTAACATAAGAAAGCTGTCCCTTTCCTATGTAGATTTGCCATTTCCTTGATGTTTGCTAGCACAGCTAATTAAACATAGGCTAATACTTAGCAATCTTGGTGGAACTAATCAAAATTCTACACAGACTATGATATTTTACAGTTGAGGTCTCAACATGATAGCAACATAATTTAAATGTTGTGGGAGTGAGTTATACCTTTAAAGTTTATACCAGTGGCTATTTTTATTAGATTATAGGATAACGAAATAGAAAAAATCCAAAAGATGATGAACTTTAGTTGCATAGGCATAGTAGGTGCTACCAACAACTGCCGAATAATCGTCAAGGTTGCATGCAATAAATGCACAAGAATATTCAAGAGTTAAAGTTGATGAAATAAGAAGACCTTTATTGTATTTAATATTTATAGTAGTCATTCGTTGTTATGGTCCTACACAAGAAGATGTCATCTCAGATTCTTGGGAGAGGTAGTGATCTTGGATGCAAGGATTGAATTCCAAGATATGTATATTAATTATGTACACAAGATATGAATAGCTTATAATTGTCCTGTATTGCTTCAAATGTAAAGACATGCTGATGTTAGAATGAATTATCACATTCATGACTTGTAGTTTAATTCCTAGGAATTGCCAAGGATTGGCTTGAACTAGTAATGTCTTCATGCAGATATCAGATTTCTTATTACTGATTTGTTTTCTACTGTGTTAGCATTAACTCCCAATGGGAACAATGCCAAATGTGTGTGTGAATGCACATTAATATGTAAGAGTTAATCTGAGCTAAAATGCCTTGTAATGGGTCACCATTTTTGGTGGTCAGCAACCTTTATCATTATACTTTAGGATTCTTTAGTTATGTACATATGATGATTAGAATGTGACTTGGTGAAGCCATAGATTAGTAAGGCCGAACCTCATGGGTTTCATTTGTATGGGGAATGTGTTGATGTTTGTAGCTTGGGCTTGTACCTCTGCACATGCCTAAGTGTCTCGGCATGCGAAAGTTGCCGAAATTTTCTTTAGGACACTTGCTCAAGCTTAAGTCTAACTTAGGAAAAACACTTTATTAATTATGTTCTCTGTTGAGCTAAGAAACTAAAGAAATGTAAAGTATTTACTTTAGTGATTATGTTTTAATCTCAATCGTCAATCACAAGTGGGGTAAGATATACTCTCAGATGTCAATCACTTTTGAGATTAGTCTTAGGGATTTAGCTCAAAGGGAAGTTATAAAAACAAGGCTAAGGAGAGGAGAAAGACACACCACACAACAACACAAGATTGAGAGGAAATCTGAATGATAGGGTAGAGGAATTCCACTCAGGGGTGTTGACTCTGAGGAAAGTGCAATAAGAAACAAGTGAGATAGATCCAAATTAGTCAAGGAAGATCAAAGGACATATCTAGGGCTTGATCAGGTAGATAACTATATGTTTAAACTTCATTGTTCTATATGTAATTTCCATAAACAACCATTTTGTTGAGAAATTAGGGCGTTTAATTCAATTTCTCTTTCATGATGTTTGCTTGTGATTTCATTATGCTTCTTTACGTAGATCTTATCTTCGTGAGATTATTATGTTCTTCATCAAGTCAATTATAAAATGCACAAGAGATACAATATTTAGGCTTTCTAGCTAGGGCCAAAACCTCTCTCGCTTGGAGAGGAAAACCCGATAATCACTCTGATTATAGATCAACAATTGACGAGTTCCAAGACCATGACAAAGACCCTTGACACCAATATGCCTCCAAGACCCTTGTCACTTGCGCTTCTAGGCTCCTTAGGTTGATCTTGCTTTTCTGCACCATGCTGCACCAACACTAGGAAAGCTTGGTTTCTAGCCTTAAACAAAGATCTTCATTTTCTGCCTTTCCTTGATTAGACCTCCTTGCTGTGATATCTTTGCCGTGCTAGACCTTGTCCTTCATGAATTCTAGTGACCCAAAATGAATCTCCTTTACTGTGGTGTTCTTCTTTCTTGCTGCTATATATATATATATATATATATATATCACTGAACTTAGGCAAGGGTATGAGATCAATGACAAAGGCTAGCACTGCCTCTCCTCCGCATTGATCTTAGTCAGCTTCTACGCATATCATTACAACCTTCTGTACATCCTCTAACACACTGTAGTTTTGGATCACTGAGACAAACCTTAACCAGAAGATAGCTCTCCCAAAATAGAGGTCCAAGAGGACCTTTCTTCCTTCACTGAGTTGACCCTTCTCTTCGTTGTACTTGTCTCCTTTTTACGCACCTAGAAAACATACAAGCTATCCGAACATCTCAGACATATCTGAATTGATCTCTCTGTCATTTGTGTGAAGTCCATATGGGTATATATAGTGGTTTGCCACTGATAATAAGCCGACATGACCTATGAAGAGATGTGTCTTCACTTTGAGCCGACATGATTTGTGCATTCTCTGTTTTGAGGTTGTCTTCAAGGAGATAGTGACAAGGTCTTGGAGCATACTGTTTCATCAATAATTTGTCCTTTAGATGAGTGTAACATGACTTCATATACATGACTCAAATTATATTTATGACAAGCAAATTCCTAAAGACATCAAGAAGATTTCTTATACCTATAATAAAAACTCCTTGCTCATGAAATCCATGAGTCAAGCATTTACAAAATACATTTTATTATCTTTGTCTTCTTCATTACATAATTACAAGTCATTATGAAGACCGAACCTAGTTACACTTTCCAACACTTCCTCTTAACTAGGGAGGTATTCGTAATGGTACATGATCACTCTCAATCTGAAGAATCTCATAATAAGAATTCGATTTGTAATCCATCTGTTATAGCATCATATTGACCAACATTGTCACAGTGCAAGGCCTTGACTAACAACTCCATCTCTCCACAACACCATTAGCTACAATGCTGGCAAGACCAATGATTATAGACACCATCATCATTGTCTCCAAGTTACATACTCCACCCGGGCGTTCATCGAGTATGACCTCATAGGACTATTCTTATCGGGATAGCTAATCCTCAAAGAATATCCCTCCTTCCACGAATACTCTTTCCTTGGAAGCTGTAATACATGCCCCAAAAGAGTATCGAATGCCAAATGATTACCCGATCCTCCATTCTGTCTTCCCAGGTGAAGACCAGAATGACGTGTCTATCTCTCCCTCTCAACTAAGGAGGACATATTCCATAAAGGAATGTACATAAGCTTCCCTCTTGACTTAGGAATTACAAAGTTTCTTCCAAGTAAGAAACTTATTACCAGGCTCCCTCTTAATCAGGGACCTGTAGTAGCAATGATGCAAACTGTAATATTCCCTTTTTTGGTGTCACCTATCACAGGGCTAGGATGGACTTCCAAAGTTAGGAGCAGACCGGTCACAGGTACAGGTTGGTGTCATCAGCGGGCCCAGGGGTTTTTTGGAGGAGTTTTGAGGATTTTCTATGTGGTCAAGTGGCATTCGCTTCATATATTCCATCATCTGAGCAGTTTGGCTTTCGTTCCGGTGCATTCCGACAACTTTCAGAAACTTGAGTTATTTATGGGCTTAACTCAGGTAATTACGCTCACGGTGGTATTCCGGGAGGAATACATGACAAAACACCTTAATGTAATAGCTCATTGGAACCGAGACAAGGATACTTCCATGATGATACAGTTGGACATGAGTTTCAGTGACCGGAGGAGACGTGGTAGCCGATTTACTCTTTTCTGCATTAAAAAGGAATATTTTAATAAGAGAGAAAAGTACACCATGAATAAAATAATAATAAAATAATGCTCTAGAAGGCTCCAAGAGATCTATAAAAGAAAGGGAGGAGACCATTGAGGGATATCTTTGGAGTAGACCATTTTCTTGTGTATGAGAGGTTTGAGAACGTGGTTCTCTACTTCAGCTGTAGCCCCAGGACGGAAACCCTTGGGTGATTTGTGAGTGTTGGACAAAAACCCAACTCTCTTGAGGAGACTTCACTCAGAAGTTTCACAGAGCTTCAAAGATATTGGAGTGAGGATCATTAAGATCTTCAACAGGTGCTTCAGTGGATTCAGTGGTAGCTGTTGCTGGAGGGATAGTGCAACAGTTCAGTTTTGGAGGTCATCGCAGTGTAGCAGTGCAACAGATTATCTTGGTGACCAGTTTTCCATCTTAGCTCTTTTTGGGTCAGATCTATATGTAACCCTCATTATTATTTATAATAAAAGCTGAGATTCTTCCTGTTTGATGTGTTGATAGATTGCAGTGCTTATGTTTTTATTTTACATGGCAATCTTCTATCGAGTAAATGTTGATTCTACGACATTAAGTTATTTTATGCATTTTTAGTTAAAATATCCCATCCAGAATATTACAGTGGTATCGAAGCTTCTATCTTGGATCAACCTGCGGGTTTCCAGTTTTCAGTTGTAGCTATTTTGGTTAGAAGGGCCTATGCAACCATTGGAGGAAGCTCATTTGTGGGATTTTAGAGCTGGGGTGTTGGGAGATTTATAGAAGAGCCATTTGAGGAGGTTGGCAGGAATTTTGGAGAGCAGTGATTGACAGTGGTAGCTGCAATGCTAGAAAACGAAATTGGAAGAGGGCCAAACTACAAAGGGTCATATTTTAAAAGTTGGAATTAGAGGAAATATTTTCTGGGTTTTTCTGGGTTTTGGGCAAGGATCACCTTCCCCAATTCCTAGAATTTTCTGAGCAATGTTCAGTGGGTAAATTAGAGGCCGAAGTCAGGCAGCAGTGTAGTCTTGGAGTAGCAGTGCAGTTTTTGGAGGAGCTTGCTGGAGCGATTTCCAACAGTATGTATTTGAACTGGTTGACAAAAACTACACCTGCATCACTATAACAACTCAGAAAAACAGTGACCACATCATTGGTTGAACCATGGAGGGATTCCTAAACAGCTTGAGAAGAATAAAAGTTGGTTCCTTGAACCACTATGCAGCAGAAGACCAGAAAACAAAATAGAACAACAGACCCTTCTCCAAGAAGGTACATAAGTTGCTCCAACAAAGGCATCCGAGGAATTTACATACGGAGGAAGAAGTGGGAAATTGGCTTTATGCACTTGGTATGGACTTAAAGCGCGAAAGATCAGAAAATGACTTTCCTATGTTGGAGAAACAAGAATCCTGCGTTTCAAAGGTAGAGCAATCTGATTGGAGTTTAAATTGGGCTTTGGAGCCATCTATGCTTGCATTGGTACAAGCTAGATTCTTGGAACATCCAAGTGAGAGAGTCAAGCTTATAGCTGCCTGACTCTTGTTTCAGTGATATTTTGAGGATAACAACAGCCTTCCCTCCCTACAATGATGACATTATGAAAATAATTTTCAGACTAATAGTAGGAACCTTTCGAGATTTGGACAACTGTGCGGGCTCTACATTTGGGAGGAAGCTTAAGGTTTTAGAAGTGATGGCCATGACCCAGACTCATGAGATCATGTTTGACTTTGAGTGTGAAGGCTTGATTCTCCAGATGTTCCAATGCTTCTTCAGCATTAGGAGACATCATTCTGACACAGTCATAGCACACATGCAGTCCATCCTCTTATCATGTATGGGAGTTCGTGAGGCCATTTGCTGGGAGTTGCAGACTAGGTTGCTGAGCATTTGGAGGAGAGAGCAGTTGGTCTCACCTGCTGCTTATAAACTCGCCCAAGGGCTGGTTGAGTAGAACATTGAGCTTTTCAAGAGACAGTTGACTAGGGAGGAGCTGCTCCAATTTGGTGGGTCAGGCAGCAGAAATGAGCTGAGGAGGAAGGGACTTTGCTTCATTTGCAAAGAACCTTGGGGGCTTGATCACTCATGTTTGAGAGACACAGATGAGGTGGCAGAGGTAGAGCAGGTAGACATCCCTTCGGTATGCCAGGATGAGGACTCTTCTTTAGATGAGTCCATGGGATTAGTTGAGGATGTTTCTGGGGAGCGAGAGCAGTCATGTAGAGATGATGACAGTAGGCTGGAGCTATATTCCAGTGTGCAGAGTGAGCAGTCAGGGGACTCTATGGGAGATACTCTGGGTGATGAGTCACTTGTGACGATTCAGCCAGAACAACATATGATGGCGCCTGAGTCAGCACAGGAGGATACTATGCACATCATACATGATAGTCCTTTGAGGGAGAGCCAGATGGAGGCTCACATTGAGTCTATGGTGGATATGCGGCTAACCTTGGGGTCAGCCACTGAGGAGGAGCAATCAGATGCACAGAGACTGAGCACGTTGATAGTAGTTGCAGATCCATATCCTCTAGAGATGTTGGAGGTTGATGGGATAGTTCTGCAAGGGGCTAGGGGACAGCAGGAGCATTACATTCCCAATGAGAGGGATGAGCTGTTGGAGATGGTGGAGCATCCATCTTTGGGCCGACACCTTGAAGAGGTGTAGATAGATGTACATGCAATCGACAAAGCTATAGTACTTTCAGTGAGTAACACTCTCCAGGAGTACATTGATGGGGCTTGCAGCATATCTTGCCCACTTTGGCCCATTATAGAGAGATGGGCTTTCTTCTACAGACAACTTTCATTGGCAGATAGGGCAGAGCAATGTGAGTTGATGACGGGCTAGCGACAACACTCCAGGCATGTTCCGTATGTAGTTGTTGCTACATTGGATTCTTCTTCTAGGATGGATTGGCGGGAGATCATGAGTTGGTACCCTCTTGATGGTACGATATTCTTCGTAGGGAGCACAGCGGAGCAGGGGCCCTTAGACATGACATATGATACAGATTCCAGTTGGCAGTGGGGCACAAATCGACATTTCTTCAGCATCCCATCCCGGTTTCAGGAGAGCAAGATCAGCATTGGATTTAGTCAGGGATTGGATTGGAGAGAGGTGATGAGTTGGTACACAGTTGGTGGGGCAGCTTACACCGTCATAGATACAGTGTAGCAGGAAACGTGGTCTTCACCTTTTAGAGCATCAGTTATAGCCAGAGGTAGTGCGCAGTCCGAGCCGTGGGACTTGGGCGATGGCCATCGTGGCGTGGGGATCCGGGAGGATTGTTTGTTGACTGGTATAGTGAGAGATCGGTTTGGGATCCCGACATTGAGGGGTCTATTCCGAGTGGTTTGACATAGGTGCATAGCAACACCCAGAGGTTTGTATGGGATCCGAGCATTGGATCTCAGTTGCGACGGGCCAACAGAGTTGCTCACATATTTTGATTGCTTGAGGGCAAGCAATCTTAGGGCGGAAGGTTTGTAATATTCCCTTTTTTGGTGTCACCTATGACAGGGCTAGGATGGACTTCCAGAGCTAGGAGCAAACCGGTCACAGGTACAGGTTGGTGTCATCAGCGGGCCCAGGGGTTTTTTGGAGGAGTTTTGAGGATTTTCTATGTGGTAGCCGATTTACTCTTTTCTGCATTAAAAAGGAATATTTTAATAAGACGGAAAAGTACACCATGAATAAAATAATAATAAAGTAATGCTCTAGAAGACTCCAAGAGATCTATAAAAGAAAGGAAGGAGGCCATTGAGGGATATCTTTGGAGCAGATCATTTTCTTGTTTATGAGAGGTTTGAGAACGTGGTTCTCTACTTCAGCTGTAGCCCCAGGACGGAAACCCTCGGGTGATTTGTGAGTGTTGGACGAAAACCCAGCTCTCTTGAGGAGACTTCACTCAGAAGTTTCATAGAGCTTCAGAGATATTGGAGTGAGGATCATTCAGATCTTCAACAGGTGCTTCAGTGGTAGTTGTTGCCGGAGGGATAGTGCAGCAGTTCAGTTTTGGAGGTCATCGCAGTGTAGCAGTGTAGCAGATTATCTTGGTTACCAGTTTTCCATCTCAGCTCTTTTTGGGTCAGATCTATATGTAACCCTCATTATTATTTATAATAAAAGCTGAGATTCTTCCTATTTGATGTGTTGATAGATTGCAATGCTTATGTTTTTATTTTACATGGCAATATTCTGTTGAGTAAATGTTGATTCTACGACATTAAGTTATTTTATGCATTTTTAGTTAAAATATCCCATCCGGGATATTACATAAACACCTAGCTGCTCAAGAAGAACTCCTTCCTTCGATGTCATGAATTTCTTCGTTGTTGAGGAGCCTTCAATTTTGGGATCTCTTCATTAGGGCACTGATCATCCATCACTTCTCAAAAAGTGATCCATCAATCTTTTCATCTGGTCTATCTTTATGTCATGTTGCTTTCCTTTGAACCATATTAATTCCATGGATCTTTCATCTTGCCATATGGTTGTCAACCTATGGAAGACATATACTTCCCTTTGGAAACCTTGCATAAACTCATTAGATATTAACTAACTGTAAATATGAACTTTTAAATCAAAAGTTACCTTAGTGATGATCTTTCACCATGACATCTTCTTGTAGGTATTGCCATCCTTTGTTTATAAAATGGCACATCTCCTAAAGATATGTATTGTCAGGGGTCTCCATCTTTTTCGGACTTTTAATCAGAGTCTACATATCTTCTCGGAGATTTCTTAGTCAAGTCTTCTTGGCTTTCTCGGATGTTGACAACCTCTGACTATGATTCACGATCTCTTCCTTTTTTTCCTCACACAATCTTATTGCATTTCCAGGAACTTCAAATGTGCAGTTCCTTGATAATGCATAGTCACATCATATTCCATATGAGGATATATTATGTTGATTTCGTCTGGTGTGGAACAAATCTATGGACATCCCGTATACCTGAAGAGTATCTGTTTCCTTTTGGTCATACTTCTAAAGTGTCATACTTCTAAAGATAGAAGTATACTACCTACAACTACATGACATGAATTCATAGCATCCCGTGTTAGCATATATATACATGTATCTCATTCTTTTCCTTTTGAGTCATCCTGTAGCAGGTTTCCTCAGAATGAAAGAGTTTCATTATCTTGACCTGCTTCATCAATATGTCATCATATTCTAATCCCAAAATTCTGCAAGTTAGAATTCTCTAAGAAACCTTTTGCTTTCTTTCTAACCAGTGAATCCAAAGAGGATTCCATTAGAAAATATCAGCACCTATTTCCATATTGATAATTGAATGATGACCCTTGATCTAGATGACTGCCTTACATAAATGTTGTTTTTAGTGAGGTTCCTAGGAGCCACTTCTTCCATAGGATAGTTGTTACATAAGTGTTTTTCTTACATCCTCCTATGACAAGTGCTCCTTTTTCAATGCTTCTATCATGATGCCAATCCTAGAGTGATGCATTTATCTAATATACAATGCTTCCTAACATACTATTTTACAATTGATAGAAACCTCTTAAAGAGGAAGATGATCTCAATCATAATAGAGATCTTTCACTTTTTCTCTCTTAGATTTATATTGCATCAGGTTCTTTCCTTTCTTTGGTGAAGTGGGCTTCTTCCCTTTTCCTTTTGTCCTTATTAGATTTGGGACAATCCTTTCTATAGTGCCCAAGTTCATTACAACCATAGCATCGAACCTTATCCTTGTTTCTTCTTTCTTCTGAGGACCAAACTTATCGAATTTTCTTTTCCTCCGTGATGTGGCAGCATATGCTTGACTCTCTTCATTTGATCCTATATCAATTTTAACTTTTAAACTCATCTCTACTAACTCACATAGAGACCATAGATCTTGGAATGGTGTTAGTTCTTTCTTCCCATATATACTTGAAGTCAAGTTTCCCCATCCCTCTGGTAGATCATTCAACACCACTGTATTCATTTCTTTATCAGACATTACTTCCCCCCAATTCCTGCAGTTGATCTCGTACTTCATAAAGTATGAAGTTATTCCTTCTCTTGACATCTTCAACCTGTATAGTTCTTATCTCAGAGATATTAGTTCTCCTGCAGTACTCACAGATAATAGCTCCACCAATTTGTCATATATTTCTTTTGAAGATTTTAGTTTTGATACATAGGGGATGAGAGAGTCCTTTATGGATTCTATAAGAATCCTCTGGGCTCTTATGTCTCCCTTCATGTATTTGGCATGTGCTTGAGTATCTTCTTTTGAAGGTCTAGTTGTTGACATTTTGATATGAATTCATTCTCAATAAGATTTAGACATGTCCTTTTCTTCCATGCAAGAAAGTTTGAAACCCCAACCAGTTTGTTGCTTTCTTAGCAAACGAACATTTTGACAGATTAAGATGAAGTCATAAATATACTTACTTGAATAGATGCTTTTCTACTATAACCAACTTCCTTGTTGATGATGATATAGATAGTAGGTGAAGCTCCCTCTTAGATTGACTTCTTCAAGAGTGGTGAAATGCGGTAGATCATCCTGGATCCTTGATGATTATTATGATCAAGGATGATGACTTCAGCAAGGTGGCTTGATTATGTCTTCAATAATGTACAAATAAAGAGGATTTAATAATGTACGTTAGGCTGAAATAAAGAGGATTTAAAATACAAATTAATGTACAAAGACACTAGCCCAAGGAATGGGAGCGAACTCCCATTTTTGCCTAGTTTAAAGAAACGCTCTTGAAGTAGCAAATATGAGTTTAAGACGCTCTACAAATGGAAGTTTTTAGATTTTAAAAGTGGAACTAGATGATCAAGTAGCTAGAGTACGAGAGACTCCCTCTTTGTCGTCTTCCTTAATGCAAAACTTGGGGTTGAAAGTAGCTGAGTCTTGGGTCGCTTTGAATCTAGGAGTGAGTTGATACATTAGAGACTTCTCCCATGCCTGGATGGATTTCCTTCACACAATACGAATAGATCTTCTCTGCACACTTAAACAAATATTAGTCTACAAAAGGATTAGAGCATCATAAAGAAATAGATAACCAAACATTCCTCTGAAAATGATTTGGCATGCTAATTCCTAGAATAATACTCTAAATCAATGATGCATGCAAGATAACTTGCATGCATCAATCCAAGCTAGATGGAAAATATAAATTAATATTGATCAAGCATATAAACAAATTCAAATTCAATAGCAATATTATGGAAAGAAATCACCTCATAATGCCAAGAGAACATCCAATAAATAGCCCCAAAGTCTTGATTTCATTGATATACAAAAATGGCAGAGTTTCCTCAAGCCCAATAGCTCATAACATGATACAATACAATAGCCAATGGCTTTGTTATATAGGGATTCAAGAGCAGTTCCCAAGGAGAGATGCAATTGAGAAGTGAACTTGAAGTAAAACCTGAGTAAAGGTAAACCAAGTTCCATAGGGAGAAGACTGAGACACCCAAAGAAAAATTGAATTTCTTTGTGCACACCTGAGGAAATCGAATTCACATATGAACTAGTGAACTCATCCTTAAGCCAGAAGAACTCTGGTGCTACACTAAGTCCGTGACTGCAAACTTGAACCAACTGAACCCGTACCTGTAGCTGACACCAGTGATCTTCTGCATAGGTTCCCGAGAACTGCATGGTGGCTTTGAGTGACTGCGCAGTGTAAATAGCATAAGTCCTCTGAGTGTAGTGTTGAGTGCTGTCACACTCCAGATAGCTCCTGAGAAGACGTCCCTACTTGGTCTTTAGTTAATTGATCCAACAGAATATTCCTTTTATGCTCAACTGCCTCTAGTAAATTCGATTTTTCTTGAGTGTAAGCGTTGCTTTATCTCTGGAAAATTCGATTTTACATAAATAAATGATGAATTAACTATGCAGAGTGCTCAGTCATACTCCACATGTCCGTTGACTCAACTTTTGACTTAGGATAATTTCCAAGTCATTTCCACGTCATTTTGTCACATGGAATAATTTATTTCTCTCTATTTTATGTAATTCTAGCCTAATTAAATGTCACGATTTCCACTAAACTTAGGAAATGTGGGTTTTGAGGGTCTAGAACTCATTATTAACCCCTCAAAGTATAGAAAGTTGAGGGTGAGAGGTGTAATTTTGATTACTCATACCCCATACAACTTCTCTAGACAACACTTATTACAATCCAATTACAAATTTAATTGCAGTTTTTGACACGTGGGAAATCTAAAAAATAAAAAAATCATTACCTAGACCTAACCAAATTCCACGAAATTTTTTGTGTGATCTAGTATGGTAATATACTTTGACTCTAGACTCTAAGATGCATTAGGGGCTCAACCTTCAAGTCGTCACCCCGGATTTTGGGTACTGCAATGAGTGAAAAATCCTAGAAAATTATTCACCGCTAAAAAGAAGGAATAATTAACCAAGTAAAAAAAACACTCAAATGTGTACTCACTTGTTGATCGAGTCCCAACATGCTAGGCTTGTTATAGACTCAATACTGACTCAAATTCATCATTACTAGCATCACTTATTACAATTCCCCATAGGGCGTGGAAATTGTGCATCAAAGAAAGATGATGAGAAAATAGAAGTAGAGTTAAAAAACTCTGTTGAAATGATGATATATGATGGTACAAATGTCTTCTGGTTCATCCTTGGGCATGGAGTCTCTTCATTATCTTCAGGTACCATTCCACTGGTCAACAGGTCCCATTAAAAATAATTAATTTATCAAATAAAACTATCTCCGAGTGGAATTTCTTCAAACGATTTCTGGGTTATCTGGAATACATTTGTTTAAGCCTCTGCACAAAATTTGAGACTTAGAGCACATCTGATGCCACCCCAAATCAACAACTTAAAACTATCTCCGGGAGGAATTTCTCCAAACGATTTCTGAGTTATATGGAATACATTTGTTTAAGCCTCTCCACAAAATTTAAGACTTAGAGAACATCCGATGCTACCCCAAATCAATAGCTGGAGCTTTCCGTTTGCCCCCACTCTGCTCCATCATCATTTCACATGACACTTGCCATTTGAAGGATGTACCTTGGACATGTCATTCCCCTAGAGGTTGAAACCACCTAATAGGGTCCTTCATTGACCATTCCTGCCAAGGAAGGTAACACTAATACCTGTTCAAAGCCCCCAATTTGGAAGGGAAACCCATTATGAAGTGCTAACTTCTTCCCTTAGTTAACAAGCTTATTTACTCAATTGCACTAATGAATCATTGTATTGGAGGGTGAGGACACACATTGGATCTTATACAGGATTGTAGGCGGGTTTTCATCTTGGACTTGGCCTCTCTATAAAGGATCCAAGCCCTTCAAAGGATCGCAATGGCATTTGTAGGGAGAGTGTTGAGAGCCTTGGGCCCCCTTCCATGCAAAGCATTGATTGCCACACCATGGGCTTCTTCAACACGACTATTTACTTGCTCGTGCTCTAGTTATTCGAGATGATGATGCACTTGGACCACATTGCCCCAACCGACTACACATTGCAATCGACACTTGGTAGTTGATCCAAGGCCTATAGGAGGTTATGCCTTTCTTAGGGAGACATGGGAGGGCATATGTCATTTTCTAGCCCTCATTGATGAAGCATTGTCTTGATCTTGAGCCACTTGGAGACCCATGAGACCCATTTGGAGCCCACAAAGCCCAAATAGGGGTTTGGAAATGTTTTGCAGCATATGAATGGCATGACCCTTTTCATCATGATTTTTGAGGTCCTCTCATGCATTTTTAGCACAAGAGGCCTCAACTCTGCCCACTTTGAACATCCACGTAAGCACGATGTCCGCCCAGCGTGGGCTTGGAGGAGAGAAAAAATAATTTTAAGGAGCTATCATGGTTGGATTGTAACCATGGGTAGATTACTTAGCATACTAGGTAAATGGAGGGGCTTTGTCTTTTAAAATTTGAACACACAACTCTTGTATAAATAGATGAGGCCTAGTCTCATTCTAGACTCACACTTGGGATTTTTGATAACTCATTAGAGATTTTCAGACTTGCAATTTGGAGATGAATTTGGATGTTCTTGGATGAATTTTAATGTTTGGATATTTTCATTGTCTTCTTGGAGCTTCTTATTGGCATAGTTATGGATGGTTATGTTCTTTAGTATCTTGTAAGTTCTTTTTACTGATGAATTTTTGATTTTGTTAATGTCTAATGCATGGAATATTGTCTCGTGGTTATTAATGAGTCCTAATTGTTGAAATATTGTCTAGAAATTGTAACTATTGGGAAATTTTGCATGCATTACTCATAGATAGTGAATGAATGAATATTCGTAGAGGAATTAATGCATCTCGTCCTTGAGACTCCATTAACTAGTGTCAACGAAGTTTAGATATCTAAAGCAGCAACGAAATTGCTTCTCTTAGGTTTCCTTGAAGAGCGAATTGCCCGAATTGGTAATATCCTTGACTGCAATTCTCCAAATGGTTAGGCATTGATCTTGAATCCTTGGTGATCACCCACAACTCGAAATTATCTTTATTTTCATCTCTATTTTTTTGTCCCTTTAAGGATAGGGAGGCTCCCCTGGTGCTTGGTGCAAAATCTTTTGGAGGAGGCCATTTTGAAATTCATTTGGGTAAGATTCTTCCCTAGTGTCTCCTGTAGTGATCCTCAAGTTTCTGTGAAATTCCCATGGTTGAATCTCTAGAAATTTGATGCCCTAGCCATCGCATTAATTGGGAACCCTAGAAGCCAATCCTTCAACTTAGGGATTCTTTGAAGGCTTTTGCTTTAGTACTTGTTGAAGTAAATCATTCATCGCCCTTTCTTTTATCTACCTTGACCTTGGATGCATTCATATCTCGTTATATATATCTCAACCCTAGGTCTCATGTAACCATCCTTCAAAGGGGTTTTTTGTGGAAGGTGTTACTAGCTTCTCCCAAAGATCATATTTTTGTCAAACTCTTCTATTGAATGAGACACCTTCCCTCACTTCAAACCTATTATATATATACATCTATCACAAGTGAGAAATATTGGGACTCCTCCTGTCAGTGAAAATTTGAGAAGAGTTGGGGACTTAGGATGTGGTGACAGTGGGCCTCTGTCCCAAGTGCTGTTGTGCCCTCTAGCTGACCTGCTTGTTTGTGCAACAACATTTTTGGCATCGTTACTGGAGAGGAAACAAGTTTTCCTTCCTTGTGAATCATTAAGGAATTGATTCTTAAACGAGATTATAAATATTCAACTCCATTCATTGTCAAAACCCCGAGTTTACTTGAAGAAGAAATTGAAGGAACGATTCCTCCTAGGACTAGGGCTCCTACAAAAAGAGGGCAGAGAACTCCATCGTCTATTAGAACCAGCGTACTCCCTGAATTTGACGATAAAACAAATAACAATATGAGTACCAACACTAACCAAAATCAAAACCAAACTATTGCCCTAGATACCCAAAGATACCTTGCTGCTTTCAAACCCTTGAAATTGAGTGACAATCTTGATCCTTTAGCTGAGAAATATCATGGATGGTTTCCCAAGTTCAAGGGAGCTGCTGATGAAAGTTTTGAGACCCATGTTGAAGATTTCTTTTGGGCAACGGTCCCTCGAGGGTTTGATGATGAGGATCTTGTGATGATGTTATTTGCTTTAACCTTCGAGGGGAATGCTAGAGCATAGTACCCTTGTCTCCCTCCAACAAGCATTGGTGACTTTGGTCAATATGAAAATGTCTTTAAGAAAAGGTGGGCATGCAATGCTGATGAAGCTTATAACCTTGAGAAGCTTTACCACATACAGAAGAAAAAAAATGAAACTATTAGGAAATTTATCCATATCTTTGATAGAATTGTCAAAGGCATACCTGATCGCCTTAAACCCACTGCTCAAGTATTAGACAAATTCATTAAGGTTGTTGGAGGGCACTTGACTTATCAACTTAGGGATAAGAAACCAAAGACTCCTGCCGAAGCGAAGGAGATTGTCATCGAGGTTGAACAAATCCTAAATGCTGCTAATGTTGCAAATTGAAATGTTTGATCTCCCTAGACCTAAGGTTGAAACCAACAAGAGCAAGCCTAAAGATCAGGTTGAGGAAACCCTAGTCATGACCTTTAAGAAAATTGACAAGTTATCTGAGGACCTTAATACTGGGGATAGGTTGTATATGAACAAGTTCACTACTTTTGAAAAAGCCCAAAATCCCACATTTGTTCCGAAGAATAAGCCCTTTTTTGCGAAACCTAAGGAAGAAGCCAAGTAGGGTCCACCCCATCTCCCCAATACCTTAGCTCCAACCAATGCTGTGGGACAAGAAGAGTCATCTTTTGAGGATGATCGAGTGATAATGCTAGCGAAGAAATAAAAACTAGGAGGGTGGTGAGCAAATGAAAATAGTTGGTGTAACCAATGTTTTAAAACTCCGACTCGGGTTTGGAACCGATCGAGGGTCGACTCTGACTCCGACTCGGGTCGACTCTGACTCTGACTCGGTATCGACTCAACCTAGTTGATTTCAGTGACTTGGTCGTTGTAAAAAAATTAAATTCATTAAATATATATATTTTTTTTATGAAAAAACATATTTTTAAAGATTTTCATTCATGTTTCCAAACTCAAAGCATTAGAATATAGAGAGAAGGCAACATATGATCAAAGTATGCTCATGAATATATCTATTATATAAAAACGACACAGAGTGCACTGTCCAATACATGTAATATCTAGAGATCATAACAAAAACACATAACCAAGGAGGCTCTAAATGGCCTCTACAACAAAACATCACTAGTCACCACTACTAAACAGGGCAAGATCATCTGGCTCAGACTTTGAATCAAAGTCAGTCAGACGGGGAAACCCATGGCTCCTTCTCACTTCTCCTCCAAAAACTAACTCCAACTCTTCACAAACTCCTTACAAATGCTCACACAAATTCAGTGAGATAATTGTGAGTAAATGTGAGGGGGTTGGGTCACTTTTATATGCTCGGGAGAGGGGTAGAGGCATTAAGAAAAATAAAACCAAAAAAAATTGAGTTTGAAGTTCGAGTTGTTGCCTTTTTACCCCGTTGCTAGCTTGGCCGGTTTAAGATGGGCTCGGCCGAACCGACCGAATCAGTGTCCATCTCGGCCGGTGTGGTAACGGACCGGCCACCAGACCGGTGTGGTAACGGACCGGCCACCAGACCGGTGTTTGTACCTAGTCGACTCAGGCAAGGGTTCGGCTTGTTAGGCTCGATCGATTCCGAATCGGTTTGACCGGTTTTTAAAACACTAGGTGTAACCCAGGTGTTCAACATTATGTTAGCATGTACATATACCCATCCTTTGATTAGTGAGGTTAAGCTTGAAGATGACGAGGCTACGCCCATATTGAATATTGATGATAGTGGGAGATTCAAAGGGGTCCAATATTCCAAAAAAAAAATGACAAAGTTCCCTCAAGTTCCAATACATCAAAGGGGAAGGAACCTCCTCCTAAGGAAACCCTAAGGAAAGATCCTCCCAAGAAGGACAACACCAAAAAGGATCCTCCCTAAGGGGAACCCAAGCACAAAACCAAGGATGAGGAATTTGAGCTAAGCATTGATGCGCGTACTGCTATAGGAAAAATGACTATGTAGGTTCCTATAAAGGAGATTGTCAAAATCCCATCCTAAAAATGGTAAATGAAGAGAGCTTTAGGGCTTGATGAAGATGACCACCTATCATGTTGCAGAATATCCACCTCACTAATACTAATCTTGCCCATGAGCCATTCCTATTGACATTATCCATTAATGACCTTCTCCATAATTGCATATTGGATTTTGGGGCTTCTACAAATATTTTTCCACTCAAAGTCTTGAAACAACTCAATCTAAGCATCACTCGGAAGTGTAAGAATGTTTGTGGCTTTGATTCTAGATCCATTAATGTTGAAATCCTTATCAAAGACCTCAAGGTAACATTAGCCATGAATAAAGAGATATCATTGCTTATGGATCTGGTGGTTGTCGATATACCTGTTGTGTAGAAGGCCAACTCCAAATGGATTTATCTTATGCCACTATCCCGCAACCCGATGGAACCCCATTCATTTTTATAGAGAGCCCTTGTATCCAACTGATGTGTTAAACCCTGGTCTTGTCCCATATCACAATAGATTGCCCGAGACTAGGGACCCTACTCCCATACTTCCTTCTCAAGAAATCCACATGCTTAAAAGGCCTGATCCAAACGACCACAAGCAAAAGAAGAAGTGGGTACAAAATCCTAGGAAGGAATCCAAAGTTGGGGATGTAGTGTTGGTAGACAAAAACCCTGTGCCCGTCAAGATCCATGTTAAGGTTGATGATGGATACTATTATATTGCTAGACTTGATGACGAACTTTGGCCAGACCGAGTCAAAGTTAGTTGTCTTACCCCTGCCTTGCATACTTGACATTGTATAGTATATGCATGTTATAGTAGGATGCATCACATGTTGGCTTTTGCATTAGAATTTGATATCATATTATGTTCTCATGCTAGATTAGGTTCTTTTAGATTAGATTGACACTTATATTAAATTATATTTCCTGTTGTTTTTATTATTTGATGAAAACATGGGCGATCAAAGTATGCCTAGAACACATGCTTCCTTTGTTTGCTTGTCTGTGATGTGCAGGTAACAGGTCTATGGTTCCTAGAGGATTGCTGGTGTTCTCATGACCTCCTTGTTCGAGTACATGGTTTGTGCACTCCATCGAGAGATCATGTCCCAATTGGAGCCAGATGTTACCCACCACTAGTGGGTGACCCCATCAGAGAAAATTTTCTCCTAAGGTTTGTATTCAGCCGATAATCAACAACCCCTTGCCAACCACTTGATAGATTTGTTGTGCTACTTTTTCTCTGTCGCGTGAGCCATCCATTGTGTACCGTCACTCATTTGTCATGATAGCATGTTTGAAGGTGGGCCATCCAATCCTAAAGGTATGATTTTTCATTATGTAATTGGGTTTTTATGCTTGTTTTTCTTGGGCACACTTGGGCATGGATTACTAGGCAACTTGGAGAAGGAAGGGCTTTGACTACACTCTTGTTCCCTTACCTTGACTAGGAAGTTAATCCTAAATCCTAGTCCTGTGGGATATCCTTTATTGGCTATTAGCTTTAAGAAGGGCGCTACATGGGAAACCTTGATTTTGGTTGCGTGGTCCTGCTTCTTGACACCATATATCTCACTCCCCTCTGTTCATTACTAGCCTTTATTTTCTCATTTCCCATCTGGCTCCACATTTGTCCATCGGGTCCATAGGGTGTTAGCATCCCCTACCCCTTGTCCACATCGTGGGTCGGGCTTGGAACGACGCCCCAGAGGTTGATGCAACTTAAAAAAAAAGATAAAAGCATAATATGGCCACATACAACAACAAATGTACCCCAAAATGCAAAAGATGGCAGGGACAATAATATTTAGCACGTGGGAAAAAACCAAACATTAGCTCTACCCCCTGTTATTAAGGCCATCACCCTGGTTCCTAGGGTTCCTATGAGTGCCCCTTGCATCATTAAGGAACCCATGATTGTTGCAACCCCCGATGGGCGATGAACTGCCCCAAATTAAAGGGGGCAGTAATTGTTGTATCTTGCACATCATGCTCTCATCCCTTTGAGCCCCGAGCGATAAAGTAAAGACAAGTCAATAAAAAACCAAAGGCAAATGAAAAAGGGTGGAAAAACAAAGGCTAGTGTAACTCGTGTACCACGATTGTTCCCTCCTATATTCATACACCCATGGTAGGAGAAATAATATCAGAGGGGCTACAAGGACATAAGTAGGAGAAATAATATTAGATGGGCTACAAGGACATAAATTTTTTGTACAACCAACAAATCTAAAATCCAACTAGTGGATTTCATGGGCACTTGAAGAACTAAGCATTCGATTTGGGGTTTTACTGTGCTTGACAAGTTAAGCTTAGTTGGGTGCGTAAATGACTTGGTAGATTTTCTTTAGTTAATTGTGCTTAACTAGACTTAAACACATATCTTCGCCAAGATCAGGTAAGATGACTACAATTGTTGTTTGTCAAAATGGTAATAAGAATGGTTTAGATGGCAGATCCAATTGGAACCCAGACAAAGAATGTTGTCCAACTTGGTTGCCCCTAATCACATACACACACATATGATGAGAAAATTTATGAAAATTGAAAACATATTCGAACTCACAACTTACAGTGAATTGTTGTGGCTTGCCTACTACTGGAAGGTTCATTTCCGTTTTTTTAAGTGGATCCTTATACACCTAAGAACCACATATCAGGGACATCCACAACCGAAAACGTTTTGTTGTACCTTAGATATGGAAATCCCCTTTCTGTAGTTGTACATATGGCTACTCTTGTATGAGTTGGCATGGCTGCTCATAATCCATGGAATAACTTGGTTGGTTATTTGGGCAAAATTCTGCAATATAACAATCCTTAGTGTCAGTGTCATATATAGGATCATCAGTGAAGAAAGAATTGCTCAAATCCCATTTACATTCTCAACCTTGAGGAATGCATCAATAGTCTCAAGCTCTTCATGGGACCTATTCTATTCAATAGTATGCCTATTTATTGAATCCTCTTCCAAATCACTAGGAGTTGTGTCATAAAGGTCAATTTCTTGGAAAAGAGTGTAGCTTGTTGAAGTTGCGCTTTCATTTGGAGTAGGGAGGGTGTGTTCTTGAGTTTTTCTGACATTGGGGCTCTCCTCACATTCTTGTTCTTCAGTTATTTCTTCATTCTTGATTACAAATTAAGGGGATTTTTCTTCATTTCTCTCTTCCACAAAGTCTTCATCTTCTTTATCTATGAGTAGAAGGATCTTCTTTTAGTTCCACCACTTTGCCCTCCTCAATGAGATGGGACTTTGCACAACTGTTTTCCTCTTGAGTTGACATACTCAACTCTATTGTAAGGACTTATTTGTCACCGAGTTCTTTAAGAGCTTGAAGATAAATGAGCCATTCCTCGCTATAACATGGTTTTGGATGTTATTTTTGTTGAGATTTTGTAGAGTTGGGGTGGCATTGGATGTGCTCTAGCTCTCAAACTTTGTGGAGGGACTAGAGTACATGAGATCTCCAAGATGCAGAAAGGGATTTGAGAAATTTCACCCTGTTTAAGAGAGATTTAATTAATTAATATTTTTAATTAAGGACCCTAAGTCTAACTTAGGAAAATTAAAGGATTAAAGTTAATTAAATTAAACATGTGATGAAAATGACTTAAGTCACATGGATCAAGCTTTCTTTTAATCTTAGCCGTCGATTCAAGATTAGATCACGGCCATTGGTTTCGCAACGAGAAAAGTATAAAGGAAGGGCTTGGGGTCAGTTGGAAAACACACACAGTGGTAGAGCACTAAGACTAAGCTAGAATTCTAGGGCGTGGTTTGCTCAGAATTTCTAGAAGTGTTTTAGCTGCAGCGACGATTAGTATTGGTGAGATGGATGATCTGATCCTAGGCCAAGAGTGAATCAAGAGGCAGAGAAGCAGCAGATTGAGTAGCACAAAGGGAGCAGCAGCTACACAATGCAGAGGCTTTAGGTGCTACGCAAGGCTACGCAGGCCCAGAAAGGGCAGAGCAGAGGTAGCAAGAGGCCAGCAAAGCTCACGCAGGCTTAGTCAAGGCACCGCAGAGGCAGCGTGACCTTGTCTGGGGTGACGCAAACCCTTCCTGAGCAGTGCAGGGGCTAGCGCAGGCTAGCAGAGCTGACGCAGAGGGCTTCAGAGCAGCGCCGAGGTTTCTAAAGATTGAAAAGGGTTGATTTCGGTAAATCCCGTTTGAGGGTGTGAAACAGTCAGTTTTTCTGTCTTCGGAACAGAGGTATTGCTGCAGATTTCTTATTTCTCTGTCGGGTTAACCAGTGAGGTGCCTAGATTTGTTGTACTTAGACTCTACTTAATAATAAAACACTCCAGTAGCCAGAAGACTGGTTTTCCCGCATTGGGTTTTTCCGAGGACAATTGTCTAGAAAATTTTGTGTGTCACTTTGTCATTGTGCATGTATTTAGTTTAGATATGTATCTGTGTAGACTGTTAATGTGTTTACTTCGATGTTAATGCTGAATATTTCAGATTAATAACTTGTCTAAGTAGGAGAAGTAAATCAAGATCTAACAATAGTTTTCTGCATAAGTAATATTCGTAAATTTTCACATGGTATCAGAGCGATTGTAGATCTAGCCTGGATCTCCAGCAAGAAGACTGGAGAATCCTTACTGCAGAAAGAAACAGAGAAAGCAGTAGCAGTTGCAGAAAGCCGGTCCAGAAAGGGTAGCGTAGCAGCAGAAGGAAGCAGACTCACGCAGAGGCCAGAGTGACGCAGTCTCCACGCAGGCCCATGTACTTACTGTGCAGAGGCAGCCCAGAAGCTGTGCTGGGACTCTCTTCTCACGTAGAGGCCAGCTACTGTTACACAGTCTTGAAGCTGTTTGTTGATTCAAAGTGTCAGAAACTGTGTTGCAGACCTTCAGTAGTTGCTGGTGGGGTTAAAATTATGTCGGTTTAGAATTTAGCTTGAGAAAAGTTGACAAAGAGCGGGAGGAGAACAACTTCTCAGAAGATTTCCAACCAAATAAATCTGCAGATCAATCAGAGGATCGAAGAGAGCTGATTCGTTTTGATTTGGCAGACTTCCAAGAGAGGGAGTAAGTTGTTAGAGAGAGCAAAGGGTGCCTATTTCGCCTAGGACCCTAGATCCAAGTCTCTAGCATAGAGAGGAGGATTCGTTCAAGCCAGAATCTTGGTAGTCACGGAGGATTTGTTCAGGCCAGAATCCTGGTAGTCAATCTGGAAGGCCAAAATCCCGATAGTCATGGAGGCATACGGTGAGAGGGAGCATGCAGAGAAAGTCCTGGCCACATCGACCGATGTGAAGCTCTTGAAGAAGCATGAAGAAGCAACGACACATGCCAAGCGCTTCATCATGGACGGGGTCAAAGCTCATGTAGTTCCTCACATAGCTAAGAAGACAATGGCTCATGATATGTGGGTGGCTCTAACCACATTATATAAAGGAAGATCCGTCCAGAGGAAGATGCTTCTGGAGAACCAACTGAGATTATTCATGATGGCGAAGGGGGAGGAGATCGTTCCTTTTTTGTCCATACTACAAGCAATCTAGGATCAACTGACTGGCATGGGGGTGAAGGTGGAGGACAATGTTATGGTGAGGACGGCTCTAAATGCTGTCACAGAGGACTGGGAAACTTTTGTCTAAAGTCCCTTGGGCAGAGCGGACCTTCCCAACTTGGACAATATGTGGGCGATCCTTCGACAAGAAGAAATCCATCGGATCACCAAGAGATAATTCATCACCAGGGCGAGTAAAGTAAAGAAGGAAGAAGAGGAAGATGCAGCCTTGGCATCAAAGCGACAGTAAGGTAGAGAGAAGCGGGATCTGTCAAAGATCAAGTGTTTCCAGTGCAGCGAGCTAGGACATTTCGCCAACAACTGTCCTTATAAGAAGAAGGACAATGAAGCTTCTAGCTCCAAGGCCATTGTGGTGGACGATGGCTTTGAAGATGACATAGCCATGAGCGCTCATGAAACAAAAAAGTGGGGTGACATGGATCCGTAGAGAAGCTACAGAGTGGTGGCATGATCCTTGAGTAGCCCAACTCTTGGATCACATACGAGCTACGAGAGCCTTAAGACGATAGCGAGGCAAGTGGAGCGGTGGGAGAAGAAGATCACGAATGGAGTAGAGGCAGACCTGGATGTTGAGAGGGAGCAGCGCAGTGCAGATGCAGCAACAAAAACAACGCAGAAGGGTTGATGTGACTTCAACAGCGCAAAGTAGGGCTACAGAGGCTTCAGGAGGAAAACGCAGCACGTCAACAACGTAGGGGACTTCAATGTAGAGGAGGTCTGCTTACGCAGTGCTGAGTTGTTGCTGTGAAACAACCTCCAAATTTTAGCAAAGAGCAACAGCCTATGGAGCTTCAGTGATGAGGATGCAACCAACTGGCTTGTCTGTCAAAGATTGGGCAGGAGTTTTCAGTTGCTTCTCTTAGCAACTGAGTTGCAGTGCAACAGTTGGTAGCACGATGCAACAAATTAAGAGAGAGTTGCAGTACAAATGTAGCAATGGCGGTGCCAGCGTCATGGGCAACAATACGGGAGAGCAACGACAACACAGTGATGAAGGGCAACATGCCAAGCATCAGCGCAGAGACCCAGACTAGAAATCAATGCATAACTTCCACAAAGTCTTCATCTTCTTTATCTATATGAGTAGAAGGATCTTCTTTTAGTTCCACCACTTTGTCCTCCTTAATGAGATGGGACTATGCACTACTATTTTCCTCTTGAGTTGACACACTCAACTCTGTTGTAAGGACTTATTTGTCACCGAGTTCTTTAAGAGCTTGAAGATAAATGAGCCATGCCTTGCCATAACATGGTTCTAGATGTTGTTTTTGTTGAGATTTTGTGGTGTTGGGGTAGCATTGGATGTGCTCTAGATCCCAAACTTTGTGGAGGAACTAGAGTACATGAGATCTCCAAGACCCAGAAAGGGATTTGAGAAATTTCATCCTCTTTAAGAGATATTTAATTAATTAAGGACCCTAAGTCTAACTTAAGAAAATTAAAAGATTAAAGTTAATT
Source organism: Pinus albicaulis (assembly GCA_034641835.2). Taxonomy (NCBI): domain Eukaryota; kingdom Viridiplantae; phylum Streptophyta; class Pinopsida; order Pinales; family Pinaceae; genus Pinus; species Pinus albicaulis. The sequence continues at coordinate 928,824,137 of CM076573.1, forward strand.
AAATTAAACATGTGATGAAAATGACTTAAGTCACACGGATCAAGATTTCTTTTAATCTTAGCCGTCGATTCAAGATTAGATCACGACCGTTGGTTTCCCAACAAGAAAAGTATAAAGGAAAGGCTTGGGGTCAGTTGGAGAACAGACACAGCGACAGAGCACAAAGACTAAGGTGGAATTCTAGGGCATGGTTTGCTAAGAATTTCTAGAAGTGTTTCTGCTATAGCGAGGGGTAGTATTGGCGAGAGGGATGATCCCAGGCCAAGAGTGCAACAAGATGCAGAGAAGCAACAGACTAAGCAGCGCATAGGGAGCAGCAGCTACACAGCGTAGAGGCTATGCAGGCCTAGAAAGGTCAGCGCAGAGGCAGTGGGAGGCCAGCAGGGCTGCTGCATGCCTAGTCAGGGCAGCGCAGGGGCAACGTAACCCAGTTTGGGGTGACGCAGACCTTTCCTGAGCAGCGTAGGGGCTGGCGTAGGCTAGCAAAGCTGACGCAGAGGGCTTCAGAGCAGTGTTTGGGTTTCTGAAGACTGAAAGGGCTGAGTTTGTAAATCACGTTTGAGGGTGTGAATTAGTCAGTTTTTCTGTTTCCGGAACAGAGATATTGCTGCAAATTGCTTATTTCTTTGTCGGGTTGACCAGTAAGGTGCCCAGATTTGTTGTACTTAGACTCTACTTAATAATAAAACCCTCCAGCTGCCAGAAGACTGGTTTTCCTGCATTGGGTTTTTCCAGGGACAGTTGTCCAGAAAATCCTGTGTGTCACTTTGTCATTGTGCATGTATTCAATTTAGATCTGTATATGTGTATACTGTTAATGTGTTTACTTCCACATTAATGCTGAATATTTCAGATTAATAACTTGTTTAAGTAAGAGAAGTAAATCAAGATCTATTAGTAGGGTTTCTTCATAAGTAATATTCAGAAATTTTCACAGTTTTGTCATGTTCTCTTTGATTTTTTTCATTTTCAAGATGGATGCTGATGGTCTCTCAATTTTCTTCCTTAGCAAGATCTTGTTTACCACTTGCATTATCCATTTGAAATGAGCCATCCATTCAGTGTCATTTTCTAGCTCATGGCCAGGACATGAAAGATGAACCTTTCCGTGGAGATCTTCTTCTTTAATTGCACAATCTTTTTCTAACTCTAAGATTATTTGCTGCATGGTAATTCCAATTAAGAAAGACTAAGGAAGGTTAAGGACAAGAAGATATTCCAACTAAGAAACAAAAACCCCCTAAAGTATTGGTTTTATGTAACTTTTTTTGAATGATTTTTTTCTCAAACTATGTGCCATGGTGCCAAATCAGACCAACTCGATTGGTTAGCTACAAACATAGTCAAGGTCAGTCAATTCTATACCAAAATGGTCCCCAAATCGATTACATGGGCGAGTCAAGGTTGCTAGGGCACGAAGGGGAGTGGGTGCTTCAAGAATGAAATTTTTTGAAAATATTTTTAAGCAAAACATCCCGGGAGTGCCAATTTTGTGTCTATATATATGTATATTAATTACATTGTATTTATATTAAAGAAAACTTGTAGAATGCCAAATTAGTTGCATAATATATGAAAACATGCATATTTGTACTTGAATGAAAATAGAAATGGGATCCATAGTACGTTAATGATCAATTATTTGAACATCAACCATCCAGAGGATAGATTATATCAATTACAAACAAACATACACATTTTTAAGTCATATAATAGAAGGTAGACTATTGACTTATGGAATGAAATAGGTTATCTAGCAACTGTCAGCAATAACATGACCAATTAATTATGTTTATAAATATGCCATCTGCACATTGAAATATGAAGATCGAAAGATCCAAAACAATAAATTGAGCTAGGTGTTAAACACGTCCCTATAGAAATACTTTCACCAATTGTAGAAGCTCCCATGTTGTGTAATGTTGTACCTGTGGGGTAGCACCACTATGCACGCTCCACCACTCCTTGACAAGAAATGTTCCACCAATGGTTATGTTACCCACAAAAATGGGTAACCATATAGGAGAAAACCTTTTTCCGATTTTGAGAGCTAGTTGGTCAACCACTTAGCCAATAGCTTTTGACAATCACCACTAGCTAATGATATGCCATATATCTTTGCCACTTGCGTCAACCCTTTTCTTTCTCACCCATTCAACATGAACACATGGATGAAGGTGGTCTTCAACTCAAAATATACTTTGGACATTTTGTAATTGGGTGCTTATACTTTGTTTTTGGGCATTTCATATGGATTATGGGGTGATTTGGAAGAATAATGGGCTTGACCATGATCTTGTTCCTTCAACTTAGATGGGGGGTTAATCTTTAATGCTAGTCCATTGGGACCTCCCATAATGGCCCAATGGGTATAGGAGGGGCACTGCTTGGGAAGCCCTGGTTGAGATAACGTAGTTCCATTTACCTCGATGTCACCTCCGTTCTTTGTGTTCAACTTGTCATGAGTTCTTTCGGATTTGGCACCTATATGTCCACAGACGTGGGTATGGCCTAGAAACTTTGCCTTAGGAGGTTGATGCAAGTAAAGGAATTAGAAATAGCATATCATGACCACAAAAAAACGAAAAGAAAGAAAATCAAAATGCAAAAGATGGCTAGGGACATATAAATTAGCACGCGGGCAAGAGCCTTACATGAGCTATCATCTGACTCTTGAGCACATGTTGCTCTATTACATCAAAAGAAGGAACCCTTTCATGTCCAAATCCTGATGAGCGATGAAATAACTCATCATTAAGGGGTAATACAATTGCGACATCATTCAAAGCAAGCTCTAACCGTTGAGCTGAGCATCAATACAAAGGAAAATCAAGAAGTAAAATGCACACAAGAGGGGTGGAAAAACAAAGGTCAGGTTGGTAACTCATGCGTCCACAAATGCCCCCTCCTCACATTTATATAGTCAAGATGTGGACACCCCCATCAGTTAGTCCCTTTGAGCATGGCACTTGGTCATGAAGTCTTACCCCCTTTGTGTTGAAAAGTGTAACTAGGTTCGGTTTTCATAATGACGTGTAATTGTGATTTTATGTAATTGATGTAAAGAAGAAAATAAAAGTATTTTTGTAGTACTTGAATCATGGGTTTCATGATCAAGGAATTTTATTTTAGTTAAGGTTCACATTTTGTAATTGGGTGCTTATACTTTGTTTCTGGGCATTTCATATGGATTATGGCGTGATTTGGAAGAATAATTGGCTTTGACCATGATCTTGTTCCTTCACCTTAGATGGGGGGTTAATCTTTGATCCTAGTCCATTGGGACCTCCCTTAATGGCCCAATGGGTATAGGAGGGGCACTACTTGGGAAGCCTTGGTTGAGATAATGTAGTTCCATTTACCCCGATGTCATACTTAGCACTTTCCACCTCACATTATAAGCCCTTATCTCATCTCCGTTCTTTGTGTTCAACCTGTTATGAGTTCTTTCGGATTTGGCACCCATATGTCCACAAACTTGAGTATGGCCTGGACACTTTGCCTTGGGAGGTTGATGCAACTAAAAGAATTATAAATAGCATATCATGGCCACAAAAAAACAAAAAAAAAGAAAATCAAAACGCAAAAGATGGATAGGGACATACAAATTAGCATGCGGGCAAAATCCTTACATGAGCTCTACCTCACTCACTATGGCCATCATCCGATTCTTGAGCACATGTTGCTCCATTACATCAAAAGAAGGAGCCCTTTCATGTCTAAATCCCGATGAGCTATGAAATGACTCATCATTAAGGGGTAATACAATTGCCACATCATTCAAAGCAACCTCTAACCTTTGAGCTGAGCAACAATACAAAGGAAAATCAGTAAGTAAAGTGCACACAAGAGGGGTGGAAAAACAAAGGTTAAGTTGGTAACTCATGCATCCACGAATGCCCCCTCCTCACATTTATATATTCAAGATGTCGACATCCCCATCAGTCAATCCCTTTGACCATGGCACTTTGTCATGAAGTCTTATCCCCTTTGTGTTGAAAAGTGTAACTAGGGTCGGTCTTGATAATGACATGTGTAATTGTGATTTTATGTAATTGATGTAAAGAAGAAAATAAACTTATTTTTGTAGTACTCGAATCATGGGTTTCATGATCAAGGAATTTTATTTTAGTTAAGGTTCACATTATGAAACTTTAGGTTTTGTCATCAAGTCATAAAAGTCAAATTGAATCAACGTCATGTATGAATAACCCTTGTTGTGCATGTTACATTTTTGTAAGAGTCATTAAATAAGTAAGAAAGCCCTCCAAGACCAAGAAAAAGTATCTCCTTCAAGTCGGTTTATTATGAAGGTTCCAACCACTATAAATAGGGCAAGTTAGCCTCATTTCGGAGCATGAATTTCAGTCAAGGTCTGAAGCTAGTAACAAGTTCGAAGGTCATCAAGAAGAAGCCTTATAACCAATGAGGAGAAGGGAAGGAGCAACGAAGTCTTTTGCTTTGTTTTGGGACTGTTTTTGGGCCAAATAGCCCCCACACGTGCAAGATTGCAGAACTATAGATTGCAGGAAGAAGGCCGAAATATTACATTCACAGTGAAAGAGTATTTTGGGTGAAGAGCAAGAAAGATCTCAAGCCAAAGTGTTGAGAAGAAATCTCTTTCTAGAGCAAGAAAGATAAAGGTTCAAAGTTGGTCAAACACATGTGCTAGGGTTTTTGAATTAGAGCCAAGAAGTGCAGTGTTGAACCAAGGACCGAAAATCTGAAGTAATCGGGACACAAGGAAAGGCAAGCAATTTGATCAAGTGTTGACTTGGGCTCAAAGGAGAAGCAATGAAAGAGAACTTATGCCTTGGTGTTGGAGTGGCAAATAGGTAAATGATCTTGATATTGGTAGTCGTCAATTGAAGTCTCTATTAGAAGAAGAATTCATTTGGGTTTTTGTCTCAAGTGGGAGAGGTTTTGGCCCTTGCTCATCCCCTATATTTTGTGTCTCTTGTCTCTTTATGGTTTATGCATTGGTAGCTGTTTGATGAAAAAGAACGTTGATAACTTAAAGTAAAATAATATCTTAATCTAAGAAAGTAAAAAGCATTCACAAGCAGTTATCATAAGAGGAGAAATCACCTAATACTTGATGCCCTAAATTTCTCAGCACTTTGTTATGATCGTTATTATTCATTAACACCTATCAATTGAAGGGTGGATGAAGGAAATGTCATTTCCCCTTAAGGGATGGAAACAACTAATAGGGTTGACCTTTAACCACTCCTACCTAGGGAGAAAGCACCATTGCGAGTTCAGGGTCCTGATTTTGGAATGGGATCCTCAGTTGAAGTATTAAATAGCCCATGACATTCATGTTTGGTTAAATTAGATGCAACAATGATCTTTGTCTCTAATGACTAGTTGCTTTCACTAGAATCTTTGTTGTGATTGTCAGGTGGTTCAACAACTCAGGTCTTCGACACCTCCTCCATAGGTACCCGTGCCCTAGTATTGGTACAAAGAAGTGAAGCATTAAGACTCTTGGGCATCCTAGCAGCAGTAGTAGATGACACATGTTCCAGGGCACCTCCTACACCTAGGACATTGGATCACTCTGTACCAAATTTGATGATTCTTCAAGAAGACACACTTAGATCCAACATGCCGTCAGGTCGACCTTGACACCAATTAAAGGATGGCAACTGATTTAGGGCCCAAATGAGGATGGTCTCACCTTTAAAGACTTGGGAGGGCTAGTTGCATCTAAGATGTTGCTAGCGCTATAGCTGAGGAGGCCACATTAAACAATTGGAGACCAATATAAATCACTTTGTGGTGCTGCAACTGGTTCTTGGAGGCAATGAGGTGAATTTGGGGGCCAACCCTCAAATCTTGATTTTTGACATGCTTTTACACCATTTTGGATACCTCATTTCACTTGGACATGCCATTGGGAGCTCATTTCTTGTATGACACCAGCTCTAGAGAGCTAGCAACTCACACATGTCGGCTAATGGGGACATTTTATGTTAAGCTAGTAGGTTGGATTGTAACCCATTGTTGTGATTTGATCAAACTTGTTTTCTAGGGGATTTTAGGCTAATTAGCACTTGTATTCATAGAAATAAAGGAGAGGATGATTCATTTCTATCATCATCACTTGGACTTGAATTCCACCTTTTTTCTCGGAGAGATGTGATTCTATGGAGAACTTTTGTTTGTTGGAGCTTTTTTTGGCATTGGAGAAGTTCTCTTGGATCGACAAAGGATTGTTCATGCATTTTGTGTTGGAAGTGAACCTTGTACTTGATAATTTTTGACTTTGATGTCTAATGTATGGAATGAATTGATAATTTAGGGTTTCTCTATTGTGCTTCTATTGTTGAATATCTATTTTATATAATCTATATATCATCATTGTATGCATTACTCATGTATGAAGTGTAAATGCCAATCCCCTTGGTGAACCTTTGTAATAGCTCTCCCAAGTTAGCTTGATCCCTCACAAGGATAATAGTTAGGGTTTTTGTTAATTTTGGGCAACTAGGTCCAAACTCCATGTTGCACTGCTCATATGATGATGGTCGTATTTTTGTTGGATTCCTCTTTCAAAGAGGTGCAAGATTGATCTAAATATCATCTTGTTTGGATGAGTCGAACATATATTTTGAATTTATTTTCCACACATGTGCAAGGTCAGCCAAATTTGTAATGTAGGCTCAGATGCCTAATAGATGTGTCACACACCCTCAGTGATGGATATAAATTAGAGAGACTTAGAGGTCATTTTCTCATCAACTCATCACACATCTCTGATTATGATCTAATTGGTTCAATAGCCTTTGGAGGTCTATTCCCTTCACACGTGCGGAGGTCAAGTAGCTGTTTTTTTTGCGGATCTGTTTAGGGCTGATTTGCTGAAGCGTTGACCGTGGTCAACCCTTGGGTCGTTTGAACTAAAAACTCTGTTGAAATTCCGATTATGAGAGGCCATACTATTGGGCACAAAAATCGAGCGAAAAGGAGCCGTTTCACTGAAGACCTAATCTGTAGCGTTGACTTTCTGTTGCTGTCTTGCATTGACTTTTTTGGTTGACCAACGTTGACTTGTGATGTGCTGTCTTTGATGGCTATGGATGTGACACTTTGAAGGTTGGCTGATCTGGAAAGGCTTTGCTGGATGAAGCATCCCATTGACTGCCGTAACACACAATATCCCATATCTTTGCTGGACAAGAAGAATTGTAAATCTAATCAATATTTTTGGCTTATCTTCTATTGATCTATTATTGTTATCTATCATCATTTTACTTTCATGTTTATGCGATTGCTAATTTGGCCTAAGAAAGATTGAAGTAAATTTGCATTAAGCATAGAACACTATGGTTATCTAAATTTAACATGGTATCAAATCTGAGGTGAAGACAAAGTCCAAGCTAGTGTAAGAAGCAATCACCGAAAAAGGAATCCTATCAAGTTAAAATGGCCTCCTCAACCTACAAGGGTTTCAAGGCTGATGATAAATTGTCTGATTAGTCTGATTATCATGCATGGAAGATGTCCTTGGATTTGGTATTAGAAGATTAGGATGTCATGGACTATGTATAGGGGAAGATTCAAGAGCCTCCATCAAATGCAACTGCTTCCATAAAGATGAAGTATAGAAAGGGGGAAATCAAAGCAAAGATGATTATTCGAGATTCTATTCATAAGCACTTGGTTGCTTACATTTCTGAGCTGAACACATCTAAAGAGATGTATGATAAGTTGGTTCGCATGTTCAGGGCTAGCAATGCTAATCAAATCCTTTTCTTCAAGAATCAATTGAAGAATATCAAGAATGGTAAGGATGAATCTATTCAATTCTATTTTATGAGGCTCACTGAAGTCAGGAATAACCTCCTAGCTATTGGAGAAGCAATATCTGATCGAGAGATGGTTCTAATTGTGCTTGGAGGCCTTCCCCGTGATTGGTATGTATTCAATATTACTATTCTTAATAATAATGTGATTCCTATTTTTGATGAAATATTGACAAGATGCACTCAAGAGGAGACAAGAATGATGGAGAGAGATTATCCCTCTAATGGAAATGGAGGTGACCCTACTTCCTACACTCTTCATGCAAAGAAGAAAAAGAATGGTGGTCCAAGAAATCAAAACCATGGAAGAGCGGGGCCCAAAGGAAGGAAGGGAAGATGTTACACCTATAACAAGTTTGGTTACTATGCAAGAGAGTGCCCTAATAGAAGGGACTCTCCTAGGGATGATGACAACAACAACTCCAGGGGGAATGGCAATCAAAGGAACAACAAGTTCAAAGGAAAAAGGAAGGCTCCCTCTGATCGTAGTGGAAACGGGAAACCTTTAAAGAGGTCAAGAAATTCCAAGTACGATGAGTCTAATGTTGTTGATAGTAAGAGAAATGAATTTATTCTTGTATCTGCCCTCTTTGCTGCATCTCCACCTAACACCCTGGATGTCTGGCTGACTGATAGTGGTGCTTCAAGGCACCTCATTGGTTATAAAGAAGCCCTCTTTGATTTGATTGAGAAGGATACTAATCTGGAAACTATCCTTGGAGATAATGCCACCTATCCCGTGAAAGGGACCCTTCATCTATCTCAAGGTCAAGTCATCCGCTTCCAAGATTTGTTGTACGTACCTAATTTGAAGAAAAACCTTGTGTCCATTTCGGAAATGGAAGACAAAGGGTTCAAGGTGGCATTCATTGATGGAAAGGTATGTATCTGGAAGAATAACTTCAAGGAAGCTCTTACTATTGGTTTTAGAGTTGTTGCACTCTACCAGGTTGGAGGAAGTCCATTGGGGGCTATGTCATGTGATACAGCTCGTCAAACAGAGTTATGGCACCGAAGGTTTGCACACCTTCATTACAAATCCCTTCCCGAAGCAAGGAAGGTGGTGACAGGGATGCCCGAATTTAAAGATGACCATGAAGGTATATGTTAGGGTTGTGCTGAAGGGAAGCATACAAGCGGCCATTCCCCTCAAGTGTCACAAATACGAAGTTGATACATTCTGATTTATCTGGTATGCTGCCCATGACATCCTTGGGAGGATGTTCCTATTACAAGACTTTTACAGTTGACTTCTCCTGCAAGACCTGGATATATTTCTTGAAAAGGAAGGACAAAGCATTCAAATTGTTTTGTACCTTCAAGGCCTTGGTGGAAAACCAAACCGAGAAGAGAATCAAAGTTTTGAGGACCGACAATGGGACCGAGCATGAGTCAAATGAGTTTAATGACTTTTGTAGAGAAGCTGGCATTAAGAGGGAGACCACAACTGCGTACACTCCTGAGCAAAATGGTGTTGCTGAAAGAAAGAACAGGACTATTGTCGGAGCTGCTCGCGCTATGCTATGTGACCAAGGCCTTTTGAAGTTTCTATAGGGAGAAGCTGCAAACACTGCTGTTTACGTTCAAAATAGACGCCCGCATTCTGCTCTGGACTCCAAAACTCCCGAAGAAGTCTTCTTTGGTAAGAAACTTGATGTTTCTCATTTTAGAGTTTTTGGTTGTCCTGTTTACTTTCGTGTGTCGAAAGAAAAGAGAATCAAGTTGGATGCTTCTGGAAAGAAGGGAATGTTTGTGGGCTACAGTGAAACTTTGAAGGCATATAAAATCTATGTGCCTGGTCAAAGAGAAGTGGGGATATGCCACGATGTCACCTTCGATGAAGATGCTGCCCTCAAGAAAGTGATAAATCTTCCTAGCTCCAATGAAGACAAAGAAGATGAAGAAGCAGGGAAGCAGGAAGAGCCGAAGGATGACTTGATGCCTGATGTTGAAGGACTTATGGATCCTATTGATCCACCTCCTTCAAATAAGAGAAGGCCCTCATGGCTTAGGGATACTCTCGCAGATGTTGAGAGACACATTGCCCCAACGGGGACATTCCGTGAAAGCAAGAAGTTAAAGAGATACCAAGGGTATCTAGTAGCCATGAGTGCGATTGTACAATCTGAGCCAGGATCATTTGAAGAAGCCGTAAAGCATCAAGTTTGGAAGGATGCTATGCACGAAGAATATGAGTCCATTATGAAAAATGACGTCTGGGAAGTGGTCCTAAGACCGGAGGACAAATCTATTGTCACCTTGAAATGGTTCTACAAGATCAAGCATGGATCTGATGGAAGTGCTGAAAAGTACAAGGCAAGATTTGTTGCCCGAGGCTTCTCTCAAAAAGAAGGCATAGATTATGATGTTATATTTTCACTTATGGCCCAATATACCACCTTCTGATCTATCATTGCCCTTGCTACAACGCAAGGATGGAGTCTCCATTAGATGGATGTGAAGATCGCTTTTCTGCATGGTTCTATAAAGGAAGAGGTGTGTGTGGAGAAACCTCTGGGGTTTGAATTTCGAGATAGAGACACCCATGTATGCAGGTTGAAGAAATCCCTCTATGGGTTGAAGCAAGCCCCCAGGGCTTGGTACGAGAGGATAGATAGCTACTTGATGAAGCCGGGCTTCACTCGAAGTAATGCTGATCCAAACCTTCATTTTAAGGTTGATAGAGAAAGGCCTCTCATTCTGGTTCTCTATGTGGATGCTCTCTTCCTGATAGGTGATGACCCTCTCATTCATTAGTGTAAGAGGGAGCTAGCTTTCGAGTTTGAGATGAAAGACCTAGGTGTGATGCATTACTTCCTAGGCTTGGAGGTCTGGTAGAGGCCAGACGAGATTTTCCTTTCTCAAGAAAAATATGTCGTGAAGCTGCTGGAGAGATTTGGTATGGTGGACTGTAAGTCTGTGTTGACACTGATGGAACTCAACTTTAAGAAGTTGTGGAAACGCTGCTGGGCCCGTGCTAGCAAATCCTACCGAGTATCGAAAATTTGTGGTGGCTCTGATGTTCTTAGTGAACTCCCGTCTGGACGTATGTTTTGCCGTGAACACTTTGAGTCAACATATGGTTGATCCTCATCACATTCACTGGATTGGTGCCAAGAATCTATTGAGATATCTTTGGGGCACAATCAACCATGGGCTGGGACACACTGTCGGGAGTTTGAGACTACATGGATATACTGATGCCGTTTGCACTGACAGTGTGGTGGATCGCAAGAGCACATTTGGATGCTGCTTCACCTTGGGTTCTACTTTGATATCTTGGATGAGAAGGAAGCATAAGTCGGTGGCTTTGAGCACTTTTGAGGTCGAATACATTGCAACAAGTATGCCCTACTGTGAAGCCGTTTGGTCGCAAAAGCTCTTCAGTGAGCTGTTTGGGCATGCGCTAGATACCACCATTATCCTGTGATAACTAGAGTGGGATTCGTCTTTCTGAGAATCCCGTGTTTGATGATTGATCCAAGCTTATTGATATCAGTTACCACTTTATTCGGGATATGGTACAACGAGGCGCCATAAGGCTCCATCATATAGGCACTAATGAGCAGGTCGCAGATATTCTCACGAAGCCCATGGGGAAGGTCAAGTTCCTAACCTTCCGTGAGAAGCTTGGAATTGTAGAAATACCATATTTTGAGGGTCCTGCTTGAGTTGGACTATGAGCTCTGGGAGCTTCGGGGGGGCTTGGGGATAGCTTCTTGGAACTATAAGCACACACAGAGCTAGGCTTGCCGAACCTTGTTGTGCTTTTGCTCCACTGTTATGATATTGAGTTGGTTCACCTCTCTTTCATCTATGCCCCGCACGTATCCTACCCATGGAGTTTCAGACTCATGGGAAGTACCTCTCATTTGGCCAATAAGGTGGGAAATGTGGATAGAGACCAATAGCAAGACCGATGGATGCATTGGAGATTGCCGTACTCTCTATGTCTAGGATGGCACGTGTCCAACACCTTGATCTGGGATCAAGTTTGATGAGGTTCTTACCTCTAAACTGACTTCACGTCAGTAAACTGACTTCGGGTCAGTAAACTGAGTTCGGGTTAGTATGTGACTCTTTTTGAGTCTATTGAGGTTTTATCCTCTAAACTGACTTTGGGTCAGTAAACTAACTTCGGTTTAGTATCTGACTCTTTTGAGTCGAAGCTGACTTCGGGTCAGCAGAGCGTGATGTCTTTGTGACTTATTGTCATTCTATTTGTGATGAGAGCCAGCAAAGCAAGTTACGATAGGATGACACACGATGTTAGATGAAAGTACACGATGGTGTTGATGGATGGCACTTGTGGATAGATGGAGTTCTCCCATGTTGCACTGCTCATATGATGATGGTCATATTTTTGTTGGATTCCTCTTTCGGAGAGGTGCAAGATTGATCTGAATATCATCTTATTTGGATGAGATGAGCAAAACATATATTTTGAATTTATTTTCCACACATTTGCAAGGTCCGCCAGATTTGTAAAATGTGTCACACACCGTCACTGACAGATATAAATTGAAGAGACTTGGAGGTCATTTGCTCATCAACTCATCACACATCTCTCATTGTGATCTGATTGGTTTGATAGCCTTTGGATGCCTCTTCCCTTCACACGTGCGGAGTTGAAGTAGCTGTTTTTTCTGAGGATTTGTTTAGTGCTGATTTGCTGAAGCGTTGACTGTGGTCAACCCTTGGTCGTTTGACCTCAAAACTCTGCTGAAATTCTGATTTTGAAAGGCTGTACTATTGGGCACAAAAATTGAGGGAAAATGAGCTGTTTGACAGAAGCCCTAATCTACAACGTTGACTTTTTTGCGTTGACTTTTGGTTGACCAACGTTGCCTTGTGATGAGCTGTCTTTGAGGGCTATGGGTGTGACACTTGGAAGGTTGGCTGATCTAGAAAGGCTTTGCTGGTTGAAGCATCTTGTTGACTGCCGTAATGCACAATATCCTATATCTTTGCTGGACAAGAATAATTGTAAATCTGATCTATATTTTTGGCTTGTCTTTTGTTGATCTATTATTTTGTTCTATCAACATTTTACTTTCATGTTTATGTGATTGCTAATTGGACCTAACAAAGGTTGAAGTAAATTTGCATTAAGCATAGAACACTATGGTTATCTAAATTTAACAGTTTTGTACTAGGACATAAAAATATCCCTACTCCTTTGCAATATTTAGTGATTCTATTACACCCATAGACTCCATCTTCTGAAGGACTAGGTATTGCCTTTGTTTATTTGGTGATCAAACACAATTTCACTCCAAAACTAACTTTTTATCTCTTTCCTAATTTCGACCCTCTTAAGGACAAGTGGCCAAGCTAAGACTTGGTGCAAATTGGCCTGGGAGGAGAATTTAATCTTGTGGAAGGATTCAACATTGGGGGAAGGCTTGGTTGCCTCAAAATCAACCTCCCTTAGTGGCCAATCTTTTCATTTGGAGCCTTAATCCCCTCGCCCTAGGTAGATTTTCCCTAGGAAAACTGTAGTTTCCAAAGCTTCAACTTCGAGGCTTGTTGAAGGTTTCTTAGACCATTTGCTTGCTAATATTCATTTTTTTAGAAACCTTTTCTTAGTCTATTGATCCGAGGATATCCTATTTGGCTTGCTATTTCTCAAGCCCTAGGTCAATTGTGCCCTAATTTGGTCTTATTAGAGGATGCGAGTTTTGTCTATTTCCTTGATTGACCCTTGTACTTAAGAAGGGCCATCCTCTATAAGCCTCTACTGTCACCTTAATCCTTGAACATAGCATATCTTTCATAGGCGACCTTTATAACGAGAAGCCTCCCATTGGTGAAAGTCCATAAACAACAGGGGTAGTGGCTGTGGTGACAGTGGCCACACCTCATTATTGTCACTTAGTCTAGTGCTTACCTTATAGGGTACCCCTCTACAAAACCTACTAGTTTTTGAGGCAAAAGGTTATATCAAGATTCACATCATTAGGATCGTCTTTCATTCTTTACCTCTTATCTAGCCTTTTGCCTGTACCTTGATCCTTCAGGGTGATCAGTTGACACCACCTAATTTTGATGAAGCTGCCTAATCCAAGCCTTAAAATATGGTAGAGAAGGCTTAATGTGCTTGATCAATGATTTTAGTTTTGAGATGAAGGGTAGATTCTCGCTAGAGCCATGACAAAAGAGGTCAGCAATCGACACCACCAACATTAGGATACATATATGGCTCGGTGCTTTTGATTGAATGCCAATCGCATACCCTCATACATGATAGAATCCAATGAAAATGTTGCAATCCCATCAATCATGAAATCATGAAAACTGTATGTTTGCTGAATTTTGAATGGGATATGAAATTCTACATTCTCCACATTAAGGGTGATGAGGTTAAACATTTTGAAACAATTAATAGTGATGTTTAAAATTTATGTAAAAGGGTGAAAATGAAGGAAAGACAATGAAATGCCAACTTTTACTTTACCATTAACATTAAAGGGTGATGTTCAACATTACCATTCAGGAGCGTGGCTGGAGTGTAGGTTGAGTTGGTACAGTTTATGGTTGACTTCGTCAACTCAACTAAGTTGACATAATTTGAAAACATTGCATATAAGCATGCTTTCTGATATTTATCTTCATTTTAAAAGCTTCCTAGCATGTCAACATTAGGATACATATATGGCTTGGTGCTCTTGATTGAATGCGAATTGCATATCCTCATACACAATAGAAAATGAAAATGTTGCAATCCCATATCTTAAAATCATGAAAAATGTAAGTTTGCTGAATTTTGAATGGGATATGAAATTCTACTTTCTCCACATTAAGTCTGACGACGTTAAACATTTTGAAACAATTAATATTGATGTTAAAAATTTATGTAAAACTGTGAAACAGAAGGAAAGACAAGGACATGTCAACTTTTACTTTAACAGTTTAACATTACCATTTGGGAGCATCTAGGGAGCGTGGCTGGAGCATAGGTTTAGTTGGTACAGTTTATGGTTGACTTCGTTAACTCAACTAAGTTGACCTAATTTGAAAACATTGCATATAAGCATGGTTTCTGATATTTTTCTTCATTTTAAGAGCTTCCTAGCATGCTAATCGTATTCTTTTTGTCTCTCATCTCTTCCATATCTCTCATAATTGGTAACTTTTGCAATGGATAATATTTGTCGTGTACAAAGGGCATTATAAACTGTTTGAATACTAGGTTGCGAGCTTTTGTAAGGAACATTACACTGGCCCTCTTTTGCATTTTCTAGTGTTTTAAGAATGTAAATTGAGAGGAAACTTTGAGATTATTAAGCTGACTTGGTTGTTGGCATGATATACTATTATAGGGATAAGATGTCAAAATTGTTTTTGGTGAATTGTGTTGTGATGTGTTGGCTCCATATTTTTATGGAGTTATTACAATAAACAATTTGTTAATCGTGATAGTCATGATGTGGAATGCTTGTCTTTGATAAGCTGTATTTATTGTCATTATGTGTTATTATCAGCAATAAAAGAAAATTTGTTCAAAAAACAGGAACTCTGTCTGCTTCATTCAAACATTGAAATGGTAGATGTCGACATATATATATTACTTTATACATTATAACAGTAAATGCATATGAGCCCCTATCAAGTACTTGATATGATATAGTACTTGTATATATATCACTGGACTGATTTTTTTGCCATTTGGGCACTTTACAGGGTCATAGGGCTTATGCTGTGTGGCTCCACACAGATAATGTTGGGAAGACACATGTTTGTCTCTAAGGTCTCGGATAAATGGGTGCATTAATTTATGGAGAATTTGTCTCATGTAATTTATTGTATAGGTGTGTGGTTGTTATTGTAATGCATAAAACATGCATATGTTGTGACTTCTTTCTCTCTCTCTCACCTGCTCTCCCCCTTTTGTTTGGCTACTCTGTAATTTCCACCCTTGCCCTTATATTGCAAGGCATTGTTTACTTATCAATGACCCTAGCTGCTACAGAAATTGTGATAGAATGTCATTTGCTAATGTATTTAGGTTGACAATATCATTTTTGTACTGCAGTATATCACTAAGAATGTGGGAAGTGATATTGAAGCAACTGCGATAGAAGATATCTTCAATTTCTTTTCAGATCTAACAAATGCAAGGAGCATTGTCAAAAGAATAGGTGCAGATTTACTTCAGTTGCTTTTGGTGCATGGGTTTCAGGTTTGTTTGCTTTTTGGTTTCCCTTTCGTTAAGTTACATTTAGATTAATTACTTTCCATTGCATTAGAATATTACTATTGCAGGTAGATAGAATAAAAATCACAGTACTAGGGAATATGGGACCTTTAATCGCTACTGTTTCAAGTATAACAATTTTTAAGTATTTGGTTTATATGTTTGGGGTTCTGGCAATGCTTGTGTGTATATTGTGTGTGTATGTGGGCATGCTTGAAAAGGCTGTTGATTTATGGTAGCATCGGATGTGCTCTAGCCTCATAATTTTGTATATATGTATTCCATAAAACTCAGAAATGGTTTTGGAAAATTCCACTTAGAGATGATTTAATTAAATTAATTAATCATTTTTAATGTTTTCCTAAGTCTAAACTTAGGGAATTTGATTAATTAAAGTGTGTTAATTAAATCAAGTGTGAATATTCTAGATAAAGTCATGGATCACCTCCAAGTTAATCTTAGCCCTTGATTATGTTTTAATCTGGACCATTGAAGAGTCAATGGAAGATTATAAGAAGGAGGGTGAGGGGCCTATGGAAAATACACTTGACACTTGAGCCATTGAGCATTTTCGAATTTGTGTGAGGAGACACAACTTTTGATCAGGAACAAATCACTAGCGCTGGTTTTGCTAAGTCATTTGATTCAGTGATCAGATCCGCAGAGGGGCAGAAGCAAAGATTGGTCAGGAGGGCCAAGAATACATTTTAGAGAGAGGCAACATCAACGCAGGAGAGAGACATCGCAGTTTCTGGCTAGGGTGACGCAGTTACTGCAGAGAATCACGTAGAGCTAGCACAGTGTCTCTTGGAGTCAGTTCGGAGAAAGATAGAGGCTAGGGTTTTGAGCCAGGAGGGCCAAGATCTAGCTTCAGATCAGCCAGATCAGCTACAGGAAGGGGTGATGCAGTCCCTCTAGCTTGCCTACATGGGCTTACGCAGATCCAGTGTAAGCAATCACACAGAGGCAGTGAGGGCTTCATCAGTGCTGTTTTGATCAACCGGAGACTTGCTGAGTGAGGTATATTTCACAGTCATTTTTGCTGTCTAGATTTCTCTAAAGGGTTTGCCGGATGTTGGCACCCTAGTTGTATTCAAGATTCTGCTGCTTAATAATACAAACCCTCAGATCTGCTGCACTGGTTTTCCCAAGTTGGGTTTTTTTGGGGACTTAGTCCAAAAATAACTGTGTCAATGTGGTTGTTTTTCATTGAGCTTTGTTCAAATTGTTTCAGCACTTAGATTTATTCCGTAGTATTATTTGTGTAGACTGCTTCAGTAATTACTTTGGTATTTCAATGTAATGAAATAATTATCAAATAATATAAGTAATTCAGATTTGTTGCAGTAGGAATCGAGATCTAGGATTTTTCACAAATGCTGACACTGGTATATAACTATTTGTGCATACACATACATATAAGTTTTCATAGGCATGTGCTCTTACACGAGTGCGCACACATATCTACGTGCACAATGTTGACATGCTTTCATTCTTATATTTGAGTATGTAGAAATTTTTGAATCCTTATACTTATGCATAAATTATTTTTGTTGATCTAGTTAAGCTTCTCCTACTTTTACAAGTTATCAACTGAATAAATTCAAGTTAACATCAAAGCAAAACACATAAACAGATCTCTACCAATTCAGATGTAGAATAAGCACATGCACACATAGACAAAGTGACAGTTATTTCTGGACAAACTGTCCCCGGAAAAACCCAATGTGGGAAAACCGGTCTCTGGCTGCTGGAGGGCTCTATTATTAAGAATATTTCTAAATACACAACTCTGGATTCCAGATCTGGAAAACCCTACAGAGAAAACTCTAGATCTGCAGCACTTGGCTGATCTAAGACCAACAATACTGACTGATCCACACCCTCAAACGGGATTTACAGAACTTAGCGAGATCTAGGCCTAGAAACCCCAGATCTGCCCCTGAAAGACACTGCGTCAGCCTTTGAAGGCCTCCAAATGCTCAACGCTGTCACTGGAAGCGACTGCGTTACCCCAGACTGGGTGACGCAGTCACTACGCTGCCCCTAGGGGTCTCTTCATAACCCTTGAAAGGTTTCCTGAAAATCACGCTGTCCTTGCTGCTGCTGCTGCTACCATCTACTGCTGCCCTCTGCTGCTGTTGCTGACCCCGAGATCAGATCATCACCTTGGTCTAAATTCCCCTCTCTGCAACTAAAACACTTGAGAATTCTTAGCAACCTCGTCCTAGAATCTCAGCTTAGCTTCAATGCTCTGCCTCTTTGTGTCTTACAAATGACCCCAAGCCTTTCCTTCATACTTTTCTCATTGACAAATTAACGACCAAGATTAAATCTTTAATCAATGGCTAAGATTAAAAGAAAGCTTGATCTGTGAGACTTAAAACAATTTCATGACATGTTTAATTAAATTCACTTTAATTATTTTATTTTCCTAAGTTTTAACTTAGGAAATACATTCAAAAAATTAATTAATTTAATATGTCCTAAACCAGATGAAATTTCCCAAATCCATTTCTGGGTCTTGTAGATCAGGTGAACTCTAGTCCTTCCTCGAAATTTGGGACCTAGAGCAGAACTGACGCTACCCCAAATACACAAAATCTCAACACACCCTCTTAGCATCAAGGGTGTGCTCTAGCAATACATCACACTTATGCATTACATGATTTTGGGCACTAGTTCTGTGCTGCTGAAGCTTGGCCTCCTGCCACTCAGCTGTGCACCACTACTGCCATTATGTACTGCTGCCCATGACTCTGCAACTGCCACTGCAACCACTGTACTGTAGCTCTCTCTCAATATGCTGCATCTGTGCTGCTCATAGCACTGCCACTGTTGATCTACTACACTGCAACTTCAGTTGTTAAGAGTAACTACTGAATCTCTTGCCCAATCTTTGATAGACAAGTCAGATGGGCTGCATCCTCATCACTGAAGCTCCATAGGCTACAGATCTGTGCTCGCATCTAAAGAACGATGCACAACTACAACTTTTCCTGCGTAATCAGACTCCCTCTGCACTACTGAAGTCATATCAGCTCCCTGTGTTGAAATCTGTCACGCTGCTGCTGCACTGCGCTGTCCGTTTGAAGCTCTTTGTGCTGCTGCAGCTCTGCACTGCGTTGCTGAAGTCACATCAGCGTTTGCGCTGCTGCTGCTGCTATGCTTTGCGCTGCTCCTCCCAGCCTTCAGATCTGCCTCTGCTTATGCTTCATTTGTGATCTATGCACCCACTGCTCCTCTTGTTCTGCTACTGTCTTAAGGCTGCCGTAGCTCGCTTGTTGATCCAAGAGATGAGTTGCTCAAGGATCTCGCCTCACTTCCATGTAGCTCCTTTACATTTCCATGTCACCCCACCTCTGTGATTCATGAGCACTCATGGCTACATCATCTCCGAACCATCATCTGCCACCGCTGCTTTGGAAGAAGATGCTTCCTTGTCCTTCTTCTTTTCTGGACAATGGCTGGCAAAATGTCCCATTTCGCCACACTGGAAGCACTTGATCATAGAAAGATTCTTCTTCTTCTTTGGTTGCTTCTTTGATGCCAAGGCTGCATCTTCCTCCTCTTCCTTCTTAACCTTGGTCAATGCAGGGCTGTGCTGCTTCTTGGTGAACCTTCGTAGTTCTTCTTGCCGCAGGATCGACTACAAGCTGTCCCAATCTGAGAGGTCCACTCTGCCCAAGACACTTTGGACAAAGGTTTCCCACTCATCCGTGACTGCATGGAGGGCAGTCCTGGCTATCACTGCATCATCTACGGTTGCACCTGCTGCAGTTAGCTGATATCTGATTAACTCAATCTGAAGAGGAAATGCTCGATGTCTTCTCCCTTGGTCATCATGAATGACCTCATTTGGGCCTCCAACAACATCTTTCTTTGGACTGATTTTCCCTCATATAGGGAAGCCAAGGCCTTCCACATCTAATTGGCTGTCCTCTTCTCAGCTATGTGTGGCACAATATGCCTTGATACTTTCCATTATCAACCGCTTGGCATGCCCAACAGCTTCTCTATGCTTTTGTAGGAGATCCGCATCTGTTGGTGTGGCTAGGGTTTGCTCTGCATGGTGTCTTAGACCGTATGCCTCAAGGACAATCAAGATCCTAGCTTTCCACGCAGAAAAGTTTGAGAGGCCCTCTAGCCTATCCTGATCACGTAGTCCATGAGGAGCCATCTGCTCAGAATGTGTCAGAGCTGCTCTTCTCTATGCTAGAGATCTTGGTTCTAGGGTCCTTTTCGAACTGGGAAGCCTCTGCTCCCTCTGACACTTGATTTCCCTCCTTGGAAATCTACCAAATTAACTACGATTCAGCTTCTTCTTTGATCCTCTGACCAAACTACAAGTTTCCTTTGGCAAGAAACTCTTTGAGAAGCTGATCTCTTCCCAAACTTTGTCACTTGTGCTAAGGTTAAAAATCTGAAAACTTCAGAACTTTAACCCCACCAGCTCTTCTGAATTTCTGCAACTTTTCTGCAGACTTTTTCTGGATCTGACAGATTTAGATCTAAATCACACTAGCTGGTGTTAGACCTAACCAACGCTGTTTTTGAGCTGCCTCTGCGCAGTAATTGCGTGGGCTTGCTAAGACACAACGCTGGACAACGTCACCCTTCCCTTTGTGTGAATCTCCTCCTGAAAGTTGTGCTATCCCTTCAGATCTGCTTTTTTGCTGCCTTTCCAACTGCTTTTTGCAGCTAGATCCTTCAGATGCTTCAGCTGGTGACCCTTCTAAATCTGCAATTGCTCTGATACCATGTAGAAATTTTTGAATCTTTATACTTATGCATAAATTATTTCTGTTAATCCGGTTAAGCTTCTCCTACTTATACAAGTTATCAACTGAATAAATTCAAGTTTACATCAAAGCAAAACATATAACAGATCTCTACCAATTCAGATCTAGAATAAGCACATGCACACATAGATAAAGTGACACAATTATTTCTGGACAAACTGTCCCTGGAAAAACCCAATGTGGGAAAACCGGTCTCTCGCTGTTGGAGGGCTCTATTATTAAGAATATTTTGAATACATAACTCTGGGGTCTAGATCTGGAAAACCCTACAGAGAAAACTCTAGATCTGCATCACCTTGTTGATCTAATACCAACACTACTGACTGATCCACACCCTCAAACGGGATTTACAGAACTCAGCGAGATCTAGGCCTAGAAACCCCAGATTTGCCCCTGAAAGACACTACGTCAGCCTCTGAAGGCCTCCAAATGATCAGCGGTGTCACAAGAAGGGACTGTGTTACCCCAGAATGGGTGACACAGTCGCTACGCTGCCCCTAAGGGTCTCTGCGTAACCCCTGAAGGGTTTCCCGAAAATCACCCTATCCTTGCTGTTGCTACCGTCTGCTGCTGCTGCTGTCTTTCCTGATCTTGTGTATTCTAGACCCCGTGATCAGATCATCCCCTTGGTCTAAATTCCCCTCTCTGCAACTGAAATACTTGATAATTCTTAGCAACCTTGCCCTGGAATCTCAGCGTAGCTTTAGTGCTCTGCTTCTGTGTGTCTTACAAATGACCCCAAGCCTTTCCTTTATACTTTTCTTGTTGACAAATCAACGACCAAGATTAAACCTTTAATCAATGGCTAATATTAAAAGAAAGCTTGATCCGTGTGAGTTAAGACAATTTCATCACATGTTTAATTAAATTCACTTCAATTATTTTATTTTCCTAAGTATTAACTTAGGAAATACATTAAAATATTAATTAATTTAATATCTCCTAAACCAGATGAAATTTCCCAAATCCATTTCTGGGTCTTGTAGATCCTGTGTACTCTAGTCCTTCCTCAAAATTTGAGACCTAGAGCACAACTAATGCTACGCCAAATACACAAAATCTCAATTGAGTATGCACACAATTTTTTTTTTTTTGGATCAATCCACTTTCTGTTCTCTTCCTTCGAGCATTCTCTCAATTTCCCCTCCAGTGTTGAAATTTGGGGCAGCTATGTGATGAGTTTCCCCATTAGGAACCCAATTACCCCAAGGAGAAACCATCTTGCCCGAAAGGAAAATTTAAATTGGATAAAAGGATTATTATTGTTGATTAGTTTGGCACTCCTATTTTTCTTTGATGTGACAAAATTACTTGGGCAAGGAATCATCATAGCATTTGGAAAATATATTTAAATATTATTTGAATTGAAGTTTTCCCTCCAGATACAAGTTGCCCTCATAATCTACAAGGCGGCCTGCCCCAAAGGTTGTGTCTCGTTTTATGATGAAACAATTAAAAATAGGTGTCTATCCTTCTCCATTTGGCACAAGCAACTCGACCTCTCTATGGCATCTTATGCAGCCTATTGGCATCCATCTGCGACCTAATGTAATCATCTAATGCGGCCTATCTGAGGAATCTCTGTGCCCTATCTTCTGTGGTATGTGGCCTACTTCAGTGTCCTCTCTGTGTGGATCTAATGCAGCCACCTCAGTCATATTTGCAGCCTCTTCTTCTGTGGTTTATACAATCTGTTTCTGTGATATTTGCGGCCCTAATTGTGATATATCTGTGGCCTAAACAATGACACTTCTGCTGCCTATCTTGGCATCTTCTGTGGCCTATCTTACCATCTTCTGCGGCCCAAATATTGGCATCTTTTGCGGCCTAATCTTAGCATTCTCTATGGCCTATTTCACCTAATGTTTGCGGCCTAATCTCAGTTCATATGCTGTTTCTCTCCGTGGTTATATATGTGGCCTAATGTACTAACTATGTGTGCAACCTTTCTCAGTGACGAAGGGGAATTTTCCAGCCAGGTAAGTGGATTGTATTTGTGGCCCTGATTCTATATAGTTAGCATATTGTTTGTATGGCCTTCTTAGGCCTAATTTTGTGCAACCTTTGTGGGGTATGTTGCGGTCTATTTGAACAGTGTTTATGTGCCCTAATCCAGTGATGGTTGTGCTATTTGACATTGAAGTTTGGGCAATAATCCTTATACTTATGATAGTGATGTCTGGGCAGAAATTCAAGACCTTATGATAGTGATATTATATGGCAAAACCCTATGAAAGTGATATTGTATGACTGAACCTTATGACAATAATTTTTGGTGTATACCAATGTCTTTGTAGCAGTGATGTATGGCATGGCCTGATAGTGATATATAATAGTGACTTTATGACAATGATCTGTTGCAGTGCCTTTGTCAGTGATGTATGACGAAATCTTTATGATGGTATTTTCAGTATGGAAAATCTTTTATATATATGGCAATGTTCCTATGATATGTATGGTCATGTTCTTGTATGGCAATTCCATTATGACAGTATGGCAGTGTCTTTATGACAGTATGGTAGTGATACACTGATACTTATGATGACTACATGACAAGAATGTCTATGACAATTATGTGTGACAGTGGCCATGATAAACTATGATGGGTATGACAATGATGCTTATGACAATGTTGGCAGAAATTCTTGTGACAAGGGTAGGAGGTGTTACCGTTCTGTAATTTGCTAGAGATTGTGAGAACTAATCACATAGGCCAACACCAAACCAACTTTGGAAACTGGGATCTAGCCATGTTAGTTTCAGAGAGGGCTTTCTCTATATGATTTAACTTTGTTTGGATAAGTTTTAGGCTAGTTATGATTCCACTTGGGTTTTGAGTTTTGGGTTTGGAAAATTGATTGTATTCAAGGGATTAATGTCTATTGGGCAATGGAGTCAAAATATAACTGGATAGTTGCATCAACTTTTCACAGAGTAAACATAGGGCAAGCTAGGAATATTTACTGGATCTTTTAGAATTTATAAATGGATTATGACAGAAATATGAAAAGATTCAACAAAACTAAAGAGCAATTAAGATTTCTTTAGTTTCGCTTTCAGTGGAAAATATTATGATTGTAAATGCAACCAGAATAAGGTACTCAACAGTAAATCCTATTCATCACGCTTTCTGATTTACAATTGGAGTTCAGATGATTACAATGAAAGGTAACAACGAAACATGCTAACAAAAGAAAAACATCACCAATATTTAAGCCACAAGAATCCTGTGAATGGTCTGATTATTATTGGTGGTCCAATACTTTCAAAAAGCTTACAGTACTCCAAAAGACCGTAATGATTTTGATCTCAATCAATTCACATTTGATACTTCCAAAATTGAAGTATTTATACAAAAAATTACAATAATACAGTCTCTAACGGACATGGTATTTTTAGACTTGAACTAAAAACTCTAACTTATTACAAAATTATAGTCTCGGTGGAATGCATGTGCAAAGCAGGTGCTGATGTAATGGGATAGTTAGGACGCGGACCACATTTTACTGATGTTCTGATAGACTGAATGCTGGGTATGAACGAAGTGCTGGTAGACCTTTGCCCGTCTTGAAGTTACAACATGATTATGCTTGCTGCAAACGCCTTTGCCTGAATTGACCCTTGGTGTCTTTTTGCTACCCGAATCCTTTTTTGCCGTGTTTTAACCCTTTTTCTAAACAAAACAACGTAAAAACTCATTACCCGGACTTGAAATTCTGTAGACTTCAGCTATGAATTTTATTACATCCACAGAAAATCGCACATCGCACGCTTTACAGTTTATGATAAGAGAAAAGGAATTGGTGATGCAATGCGAAGAGGGAGGTGAAGTGGCAAGTAAGGTGGGACCTGATTGCATCGCAAATCGCAAACTTTAACATTAAGCAGCAAAGGTAAAATCTAAAAGATGCGAAGAGCGAAGTGCGGGGAGAAGGCGGTGACGTGGAGGGAAAGTGGGACCGATCGTATATCAAATCGCAAACTTAAAGTTTTGTTATGAGCGCGGGGTTAAATGCTAAAACCTGCGAAGTGTGGTATGCGATTGGGACCCACCTAGATCGCAAATCGCAAATCTTAGGTTTTATCGCACATCGCAGAGTTTTAGAGTTTGGGAGATGTGGTAAAGGCTAAAATCAGCGAAGTGCGATTTGCGTTGATTAGAGGATGATGTGGCAAGATGGAACCCATTGCATCGACGAAGTTTATAAATCAGCGAAAGGTTTTGGTGGTAAGTGTATGAGGTTTCATATCATATGATATGTATTGCAAGTGACCAGAAGTGTGGGGCGGAGCTATTTTGGTGGGGCCAACCGCATTGCAAGTTAAAGAAAATACATTGCGGGTGCTTCAAATGGTAAATTAAAAAATGTGGGTTGCAATATATCGCATATCGGCAATCGCAAGCGTTAAGGTTTTGTTGCGATGTGAAAAGTTATAATCTGCGAAATGTGATGGATGGTGGGGGAAAGGGTTAAATTTGGACAACTAGGTCCAAACTCCATGTTATGATGCTCAGATTAAGAGGCTAATATTTTTGTTGGATTCCTCTTTCGGAGAGGTGTAAAATCCATATATAATATGTCTTAATCCGATGAGCAAAACATTTATTTTGAATTTATTATTCATAATAAATTATATGTGCAGGTCGGCCTTAAGGTTTCACACCCCCAACAGATGTGTCACACACCCCAATGATGGATATAAATACAGGCAAAGTTGGAGAGCATTTCACCACAACTCAACACACATCTTCTTCTCTCATCTGATTTAGTACGAGCTCCTTGGAGGACGAGTTTAGCCCACACGTGTGAAGAAGAAGGAGGACGAATCTGTACGGTGGAGCTGAAGGACGAATTTCTGCAGCTAGGGTTTTGCTGGAAGTTTGACCAGCGTTGACTTTGGTCAACGCATGGTCCGAAAGCGCTGAAAATTGTTGGGAAGTTCGATTTTGGAAGGCCGTACTGTTTGGCACAGAAATCGAGGTCAAAGGGTTGACCAAACTGCTGCTGCGTTGACTTTTAGCTTGCTGCCCTGCGTTGACTTTTCTGGACAGCGTTGACTTTTTTGGAGTTGACTTGGGTTGACTCGGTTGCTGATTGGAGGACTGTTGTGACACATTCTGGGTTGGCTGACCAAGGAGACTTTGCCGGTTGAAGCATCCTGTTGACCGCCGTAACGCACCACCACATTTTTCTGTTTCTGGTTTGTCTTCTATAAGATCCACTTATATGTTCTATCAACATTTTACTTAACTATTTGTGTGATTGCTGTAAGAAAAGTAAAGTTGCTTCAAGCATAGAACATCTACAAAATTTACAAAAGGGTTACGTGTTAGGGAGGATGGCCCCACTTCAATCACAATCGGGGAAATGGGAAAGCGGAGGTAAAACAATGATATAGCGGCGAAAAGGTAAAGTAGAAATATAAAGCGGAAAGGCGGAAAAGGGTGAATAATATATATATATATATATATATATATATATATATATATATATATATATATAAACAATAATAATCATAATTATGTTGATTTTTGAGTAGTTTGGGAGGTACTCCAAGTCCTAGGGTTTGGGGTTTGGAGGTTGGAGCACCAGAAGAGTCACTTGTGGGCTTGGAACCGAAGGTTGGGGTTTTGCACGCATCGATGTTTGGGCCAAAACCATGGAGCATTTTGGACATGTGATGGATGGAGACGATATAGAGCATTGAGGGGAATCCAATGCAACTAGAATAGTCAAATTCCTAGTTGTCTAAAATGAGTTATGAATTTTTTAAGGTTGATTATGGGTTTTTGGCAAAATTTGAGTACCAAAGGACAAGTGGTTCCCTAAGACTTTGATCTTTGGCCTAGGGAAAAGTGTCCAAATGTATTTGTAATTTTCTCCTAAAGTGACTTTATAAGTGGTAAAGTCAAATCTAATTTAAAAGTGACTTTATAAGTGATAAAGTTACAAAGTCTAATTTTAAAGTGACTTTATTAAAGTTAATGTGAAATTAGAAAGTGAAAAAGTGACTATGGAAATAAAAGGCTAAGTGGGTCTTTATTTAAGTGGGTTGAATTAAAAGTTAGAAAGTGAGAATTAAATGCACATTTAATCTCAACCCTTGATCTAAAGCTATCTCAGCCATTGGATTTAGGGATTCCACAAAAGTCACTTAGGGTTAGGTTAAATGAGGAAAATGAGAGAAAAGGTCATTTAGTTTTTCATGAGCTGATTGAGAGAGGAAGAGAAGAGAGCAAGGAGAATTTTTGAGCAGAGAAGAAGAAGAAGAGCAGAGCCTTGGCACACATACCGAGGCAACACTCAGCAAATTCGTACAAGGTTGGCACACTGTTCAAGGTAGATTTGAGCACGTTTTTCAAGGTAGAACAGTACAACAACTTTGGCACACATTCCTAGGCAATCGTATAGCAGTTATGGCACAGATTTCGAGGGAGATTTATTGTTGTTTTCGAGGCAGTTAGTGCAACGTGCTGCTGTTTGTATGCACAGAAATTGAGGCATAAACCATACAACATTTATTGCTGTCTTTCTATACACAAATCAAGGAGGCTGTACAATAGCATTTATTGTTGTTTTGCACACAAATCGAGGAGGGCGTACAACATCATTTAATGCTGTTTTTTTCGGCACAAGAAATAAGGAATCCATACAACATTTAAGGCTATTTCTGTTTTCACTGTTTGGCACATTTTCCAAGGCAGAGGTTAAGCAAGGAAAACGAGATAAGTTGTATTTTCTACTTGCTAGAATTTTCTGTGTAATTTCTGCTTCACTATAAAAACATTTTTCAGAAATAAAGAAGAGTTCTCGAATTGGTTTTCCCAAAGAGTTGTAGGGGGTTTTTCTAGTGTCATTGACGAAAAATCAGCGTGTTATTTTTCTCTGTGTGGCTGAAATATTTCCTGTGTTTTATTTCTACAATATTTAGCACTGTGAAATTCCTGAATTTGTGTTTTCAAAAAATAATTTCATTTTCAGAATTTTGAATGTATGATTATGGGAATGGGCATTTAACTATATGGGAGTGATAAGGTGAAACTGAAACCCAGAGTGGGGTCTAAAATTTCTACATGGTATCAGAACTTGGGTGGCTGATAAGTGCAATTTGGGAAAACAAGTGAAAAATGACAGCAAGCTATTTTCACACAGAAAACTGAACCTTTACCACAGATTTGAAAACCTCAGTTTGTTAGGACAACAAGCATGTCTTTGGGCTTGAGGTTGGAAGATAGGTTGCATGGGTAGAGCAACTATAGTGCATGGAGGGAGATAATCCATAGCATCTTTGAGGAGGTAGAAGTTTGGGGCATAATGGTTCACACCACACAACACCCAGTAGCAGCACCTGCTGACCCTATTCAGCTGGCTGATTTTAACAAGAAGAATGCCAAGGGAAAAATACCGATTCTGGATGGTGTTAAAGACCATATCATTCTTCATGTGAGAGAAAAGACATATGCACATGAGATGTGGACAGCCTTGACCAATCTTTACCAGAGCACCAATGAAAACAGAAAAATGGTCTTAAGGGAGAAGCCGAAGGCCATTAAAATGGCTAAGACTGATGATGTTACATCGTACCTCACAAAGATCACTTCTTTGAGAGATGAGTTGGTAGCTGTTGGAGAGACCATTCCACCCACTGAGTTGGTGCAGATTACATTGAATGGTCTTCCCAAGACTTGGAAGAGTTTTGTGGATTGGATTGTTGCACGGGAGAACCTTCCCAGGTAGGAGAGTTTGTGGGATGATTGCATTCATAATGAATTCAGAAAGAACCATCTTGGGGTAGCCTAACAAGTAGAGGAGGATGACAATGTAGCATTTTTAGCAAGGGGCAAGAAGGGCAAAGGAAAGAAGCAAGCTTCCACAAGTGGTGGTGGGAGTAAAGACAAAGGTAAAGGTAAGTAGATGAACAAGGAGAAGGACTATTCCAAAGTTAAATGTTGGAATTGTCAGAAGTTGGGACACTATGCAGTTGTGTGTCCGGAGAAGAAAAAGAAGGGAAAGGACAAGACCATGGCAGCATCAACAGAGATAGAAGATTTCTTGGAGAGATTTGATCGAGAGTTTGGGTTCATTGCTTTTGAGTCCACTAGTGCAGGATCACATGCCACACAGGTTGAGAGGGAGTGTGCACTTCCCTTCACTAGCGGAGTATCTTCAGGTATTTGGTATGTTGACAGTGGGGCTTCCCGTCATATGACAGGAGTCCAGGAGTACTTCTCGGAGCTTTCAGAGAGTGGCACTGATATAGAGGTAGCACTCGAAGATGACAACATTGTTAGAGCATTCTGTGTGGGGACATTGACATTTGATAGGGAACCCAAACTTTCCTTGAAAGTGTCGGGTGTTCTATATGTGCCAGGGATGAAGAAGAACCTTATATCTGTTTTAGCATTAGAGGATAGAGGGTGTGAGGTGTTGTTCAGGAGAGGGCAGGTGCTTATATATCCTAAGGGCACTCCAGCTTCTTCAGTTAGAGTGATTGGTGTGTGGCATGGCAAGTTGTACAAGTTTTCATTCTAGCCCCTTATGGCATTGAGTAGTAGTACTGGCAGCAGAGCTAGCAGTTTAGAGCTGTGCAAGATTTGGCACTGCAGGATGGGGCGCATGTATCATGGGGCCTTGAGGACATTGCTGGAGATCACCACAGGTGTGCCAGATTTTAGTTTTGATCACCTTGATACATGCAGAGGTTGTGCTATGGGGAAGTTTGCCAAATCCCCTTTTCGCAGCAGTGACAACAGATCGACAGGGATTCTTGATTTGATTCATACCGATGTGAGCAGTTGGATGTCTCATGTATCCTTGTTTGGATATGAGTACTATGTTTTATCCAATGATGATCACTCCAAGAAGACTTGGATTTATTTCTTGAAGATCAAGAGTGAGGTCTTCAAGCGGTTTCAGGAGTTTAGAGCTCTTGTGGAGACTTAGATAGGTCGGAAGATCAAGTCCCTCAGGTTGGACAATGGAAGGGAGTATACTCTTGGTGAGTTTGTTGATTATTGTGCGGAGGCAGGAATTAGGAGGGAGTTCACTGTTCCTTACAACCCCCATCAGAACAGGGTTGCAGAGAGGAAGAATAGATCCATCGTTGGGGTTGCCAAAGGCATGCTACATGATCAAGGGTTACCCTTGTTTTTGTGGGCAGAGGCCTGCAACACTACTGTGTATTTGCAGAACATGAGTCCACATCTTGTCTTGGGGCATGTGACTCCGGAGGAGGGTTTTTCTGGGAAGGAGCCTGATGTTGGTCACTTCCATATCTTTGGGTGCATTACATACTCCTTTATTCCCAAGAAGAAGAGGACCATGCTAGAGCCCATTGCAGAGAAGGGCATCTTTGTGGGTTACAGTGAGACCTCGAAAGCCTTTCAGATTTATATTCCTTCGAGGAGGAAAGTTGTTAAGTCGGATGTGAAGTTCGAGGAGGATAGGGCTTTGAGGAGGTCACGAGAGTTAGAGCATGTGGATTCACCAGACCCTCAGGAGCAGCTGAGTCAGTCACAGGGATGCAGTGGACAGGGATAAAGAGGTACATCGATTACTGTGTCAGGTCCGTCAGTGAGTAGTGGCTCCAAGAGTCAGATGGGTGGTGCTTCGGGCAGCATGCAGAGCAGTCCGCTGAGCAGTTCACAGGGTAGCCCATTGATGGACAGTTCACATGGTACTTCAACATCTACAGGCACAGGTTCAGGCAGGAGGTCAGTTAACAGGCATTCAAGAGTTCAGGCTTCTAATGAGGATGAGGATTCTTTCACTCTGGTGGGAGAAGTGTGCTCAGGGAAGAGGAAGCCCAAGTGGCTTCAGGACACCTTGAGGGAGGCCACACTTGTTGCTGGGCCGAAGAGATAGGTTAGAGAGAGCAAACCACCTATGCGGTTCTGTAGCTATATGGCATTGGTTGCTAGTATTGTTGACTCCGAGCCTTCTAGCTGTAAGGAGGCAGCTAGCCAGCATGTCTGGAGAGAGGCCATGCAGGAGGAGTATTCTTCTATCATGAAGAACGATGTTTGGGAGGTGGTGCCAAGACCTGAAGGTAAATTAGTGGTTATTTCCAGATGGCTTACAAGATAAAGCATGCTGCAGATGGCAGCATCGAGAAGTTGAAGGCTCGATTTGTGGTGAGAGGGTTCTCCCAGGTAGAGGGAGTTGACTATGAGGAGACCTTCGCTCCTGTGGCTCGATATACTTCCATTCGCTCCATTATTTTGATAGCAACAAGGATGGGTTGGAAGATCCACCAGATGGATGTGAGGACCACATTTCTTAATGGCTTCATACAGGAGGAGGTTTATATTGTGCAGCCGCAGGGCTTTGAGGTGCATGGGAAGGAGTCCCATGTATGCAGTCTGAAGAAGGCACTCTATGGCTTGAAGTAAGTTCCTAGAGCTTGGTACTCGAGGATTGATACGTACTTGCAGGAGTTGGGTTTCACAAAGAATGATGTAGATCTGGACCTATACTTTATTGTGGTAGGTGAGGAGCCTCTCATTTTGGTGCTATATGTGGATGACTTGGTCATTACAGGAGCAGAGAGACTCATTGAGGGCTGCAAGAGAGATCTTGCTTCAGAGTTCGAGATGAAGGACATTGGCTTGATGCATTACTTTTTGGGATTGGAGGTGTGGCAGGAGGAGGGGCATTTATTCCTGGGACAGGGGAACTATATTGTGGACATTCTTAGCAGATTTCACATGGAGGATTGCAAACCAATTTTGGCACCTATGATCACTAACTTGAAGAAGCTCCACTCTTCAGATTCCGAATTGGTGGATCCTACATTGTATAGGCAACTGATTGGTTCTTTGTTGTATTTGGTAAACACTCGACCAGATATTTGTTTCGCAGTTAAGATGATGGGCCAGTTCATGTGTGAGCCTAGGAGAATGCACTAGGTTGCTGCAAAACACATACTTCGTTACTTGCAGGGGACAATGGATTTTGGTCTGGATTATAGACAGGGAGATGGAGTGAGACTGGCAAGGTCTACTGATTTAGATTGGGCAGGTTGTGCTTTTGATAGGAAGAGCACTCTAGGGTGTTGTTTTGGGTTGGGTTCGACAGTTGTGTCGTGTTTCAGCTGGAAGCAATAGTCAGTTGCATTGAATTCAGTGGAAGCAGAGTACATTTCAACTAGTTTGGTTAGTTGTGAGGCCATATGGCTTCGCAAGACGTTGTTTGGCTTATTTGGTCAGGCGTTGAGACCTTCCATGATTTACTGTGATAACCAGAGTTGCATTAAACTCACGGAGAATCCAGTTTTTTATGATAGGTCAAAGCATATCGAGATCAAATATCATTTCATCAGAGACTGTGTTCAAAAGGGAGCTATGAAGCTTGAGTATATTCCCACAGATGAGCAGGTACCGAACATGTTCACCAAAGCCTTACCACGGGGCAAGCATATCTATTTCAGAGACAAAATGGGGGTGGTGAGGAACACTTTCCTCGGTAAGAGGGAGTGTTAAAATTTGAGTACCAGAGGACAAGTGGTTCCCTAAGGCTTTGATCTTTGGCGTAGGGAAAAGTGTCCAAATGTATTTGTACTTTTCTCCTAAAGTGACTTTATAAGTGGTAAAGTCAAATCTAATTTAAAAGTGACTTTATAAGTGATAAAGTTACAAAGTCTAATTTTAAAGTGACTTTATTAAAGTCAATGTGAAATTAGAAAGTGAAAAAGTGACTATGGAAATAAAAGGCTAAGTGGGTCTTTATTTAAGTGGGGTGAATTAAAAATTAGAAAGTGAGAATTAAATGCATATTTAATCTCAGCCCTTGATATAAGCTATCTCAGCCATTGGATTTAAGGATTCCCCAAAAGTCACTTATGGTTAGATTAAAGGAGGAAAATAAGAGAAAAGGTCATTTAGTCTTTCATGAGCTGATTGAGAGAGGAGGAGAAGAGAGCAAGGAGAATTTTTGAGCAGAGAAGAAGAAGAGAAGAACTTTGGCATGCATATCTATTATCGAGGCAACACTCAACAAATCTGTACAAGTTTGGCACAATGTTCAAGGCAGATTTGGGCACATTTTTCAAGGCAGAACTGTATAGCAACTTCAACACACATTCCTAGGCAGCCATACAACAGTTTTGGCACAAATTTCGAGGGAGTGTTGTTGCTACTTTTGAGGCACAGTTTTCGAGGCGGTCCGTACAATGTGCTATTGTCCATGTGCACAGAAATCGAGGTAGAAACTGTACAACATTTATTGCTGTCCCTCTGCATGCAAATCGAGGAGGCTGTACAATAACATTTATTGCTGTTCTGCATGCAAATCGAGGAGGTCGTACAACAACATTTAATGTTGTTTTTCTGGGCACGAAAAACAAGGAATCTTTACAGCGTTTAAGGTTGTTTATGTTTTGACTGTTTGGCACATTTTCCGAGGTGAAGGTTAAGCACAAAAAACGAGATAAGTTGTATTTTCTGGTTGCTAGAATTTTCTGTGTAATTTCTGTTTCACTATAAAAGCATTTTTCAGAAATAAAGAAGAGCTCTCAAACTGGTTTTCCCCAGGAGTTGTAGCGGGTTTTTCCAAGGTCATATTGACCAAAAATCAACGTGTTATTTTTCTGTGTGGCTGAAATATTTTCCTGTGTTTTATTTCTGCAATTTCCAGCTCTGTGAAATCCCTGAATTTGTGTTTTCAGAAAATAATTTCATTTCTAGAATTTTGAATGTATGATTATGGGAATGGG
This sequence comes from Pinus albicaulis, assembly GCA_034641835.2. Taxonomy (NCBI): domain Eukaryota; kingdom Viridiplantae; phylum Streptophyta; class Pinopsida; order Pinales; family Pinaceae; genus Pinus; species Pinus albicaulis. The sequence continues at coordinate 928,857,661 of CM076573.1, forward strand.
CATTTAGCTATATGGGAGTGATAAGGTGAAACTGAAAACCGGAGTGGGGTCTAAAATTTCTACACATAAGTCATGTAGGCTTGGTGTGAATGTGCTAAAAGACATGTCTATTAGTGGAGCCCTTGTATTGGTATAAATACAAGGTGAGAGAAATCATTTCAACACATCCAAGGAGCAACACAAAGCAAGTGCAAAGCTTGTTGAAGAGAAGGATTCTCTCTGATTTGGCCACAGGAAAAGAAGGAAGACCAACGAAGGAGAAGAGGGGCTTGTTAGGGCATCGTTCAAGACTGTTTGGTGATCGAATTTGTTGTGCAGGATGGCCGAGTAAGAGGAGCCGAGTTCTGGGTCTATTTGGGTGTGTTTGTAGGTGGACAGACCTTGGGAAGAGGCAACCGCAACCCATAGAAGACTATTGTGAGTAGGTTGCAGGCCTAGTCAACCTATGAAAGCGGTACGTAAGGCTGTTTGGGGGCTAGTTTGTGTCCATAAGAACAAAAAAGGAGCATAGGAGCCTTACAAGGGAAGACCACAACTGGAAAAGGCACTGTGAGGTGGAAAAGAGGGGCTAATGTAGAGCTACAAACAACCCAAACCAAATAAAAAAAATGACAACAGTTTAGCACTAGACCAGAGGTATGTTTTGTGAAAATTTCTGAATATTACTTTATGCAAAAACACTAATGTTAAATTTGGTTGTACTTCTCCTACTTAATCAAGTTATTAATGCTGAAATCAGATTAATATCGAAGTAAACACATAACAGACTTTCACCGATTCAAATCTAAGCAAAAATACATGCACATAGACATAGTGACACAATATTTTCTAGACAACTGTCTCCAGGAAAACCCAATGCGAGAAAACCGGTCTTCTAGCTGCTGGAGAGTTTATATTATTAAGTAGTTTCTGAATACAACAAATCTGGGCACCTTACTGGTTAACCCGACAAAGAAAAAATAGATTTGCAGCTAGCCTGCTATTCTGGAGATTGAAAACTTGACTGATCTACACCCTCAAATGGGATTTACAAGACTCAGCCAATTTTTGCCTCTAGAAACCCCAATGCTGCCCCTGAAGCCCCTGCTAGCCTCTTTGTTGGCCTGGAGATGGCTGCGTCACCCCAGACTGGGTGACGCTGTCCCTAAGCTGCCCTGGATGGCCTCTGCGTAACCTTGGAGGTCTCTTGCTGGTTCAGCATTGCCCTTTCTGGGCCTGCGTAGGACTTGCATAGCGACTTAAGCCCTTTGCGTTGCGCAGTTGCTGCGTAGCTGCTGCTACTGCCCCTGCTTCTCTGCACTGCTCTTGGTTGTTGCCTCTCTGCCTCTTGCTGATTCTTGGCACTAGGATCAGATCATCCCTTTAGCCAATACAACCCCTCTCCGCAGCTAAAACACTTCTGAAAATTCTTAGCAAACTTGCCCTAGAATTTCAGCTTAGTCTTAGTGCTCTGCCTCCATGTGTGTGTCCTCCAACTGACCCCAAGCTTTTCCTTTATACTTTCTCGTTGGGAAACCAACGACCATGATCTAATCTTGAATCGATGGCTTAGATTAAAAGAAAGCTTGATCCGTGTGACTTAAGTCATTTCCATCACATCTTTTAATTAATTACCTTTAATATTTTAATTTTCCTAAGTTAGACTTAAGGTCCTTAATTAATTAACTATCTCCCAAACTAGATGGAATTTCCCAAATCCCTTTCTGGGTCTTGGATATCTCATGTATTCTAGTCCCTCCACAAATTTTGGGAGGTAGAGCACATCCGATGCGACTCCATCATTCAAAAAATCTCAACACTCTCTCTTAGCGAGGAATGTGCTCTAGTACAACTCTGCTTCACCCCGAAGCTCTGCACTGATCTCTAGTGTGGGTCTCTGCATTGATGCTTGGCCTGCTGCCCTTCATCATTGCGCTACTCTTGCCATTCTGTATTGCTGCCCATCACGCTGCCACCGCCACTACCACATCTGTACTGCAGCTCCCTCTCAATCTGCTGCATCATGCAACTTCAGTTGTTGAGAGAAACAATTGAAACTCCTGCCCAATCTTTGACAGACAAGTCAGTTGGGCTGCATCCTCATCACTGAAGCTCCATAGGCCGCTGATCTCTACTAACATCTGGAGATAGCTACACAGCTACAACTCTGCATTGCATAAGCAGATCTCTACTGTGTTGCTGAAGTCACATCAACCCCAACATTGAAATATCCCACGCTACTGCTGTGCTGTGCTGTCCTCCTGAAGCCTCTACATTGCTGCAGCTCTGCTTTGCGCTGCTAAAGTCAAACGATACATCAGCCCCTGCACTGTTGCTGCTGCTGCATCTGCACTGCGCTGTTCCTTTCAGCTTTCAGCTCCGCCTCTGCTCCATCCGTGATTCTCTACACCAACTTCTCCACTTGTCCCGATACTGCCTTAAGGCTCTGGTAGCGCGAAAGTGATCCCAGAGATGAGTTTCTCAAGGATCTTGCCACCACTCTGTAGCTGCTCTACAGATCCATGTCGCCACACTTTCGTGGTTCATGAGCGCTCATGGCTACGTCATCTTCTGAAGAATCGTCTGCCACATCAGCCTTGGAAGTAGAAGCTTCCTTGTCCTTCTTCTTCTATAGACAATTGTTGGTGAAATGTCCTAATTCTCCGCACTGGAAACACTTGATCTTGGATAGATCATGCTTCTTCTTCCCTTGCTGCCTCTTTGATGCCAAGGCTGCATCTTCTTCTTCTTCCTTCTTCACCTTACTGGATCTCGTGCTATATTGCCTCTTGGTGAATCGACAGAGTTCTTCTTGATGAAGCATTGCCCACATACTGTGACTGCATTGAGTGCAATCCTTACCATCACACCATCCTCCACCTTTTCTCCCATGGCAGACAACTGATCTCTGATCACCTGCAATTTGAAAAGGAAGGGCTTGATTTCTTCTCCCTTGGCCATCATGAATAACTGTAGCTCATTCTCTAGAAGCATTCTCTTCTGGACGAATTTTCCCTCATATAGGGCAGTTAAGGCTTTCCACATTACGTGTGGAACAATATGATCCTTAACCCGATCCATTATGAAGCGTTTGGCATGTGCCGTAGCTACCTCATGTTTCACTAGGAGAGCAACATCGGTTGGCATGGCCAGGACTTTTTTTGCATGGTCCCTTAGACCGTATGCCTCCATGACTACCATGATTTCTGCCTTCCAGACTGCAAAGTTGGACAAACTGTCTAACCTATTCTGATCACGTAGTCCGTGAGGTGCCATCTGCTCAGTAAATATGTTGGAACTCCTGTTCTCTATGCTAGAGATTTGGATCTAGGGTCCTTAGCGAAACAAGCACCCTCTGTCTCTCTGACAACTGACCTCCTCTCTTGGAAGCCTGCCAAATCAAACGAATCAGCTCTCTTCGATCCTTTGATCGATCTTCAGATTTATTTGGCTGGAAACCCTCTAAGAAGCTGTTCGACTCTCGCTTTTTGTCACCTGGTGCTTAGGCTAAATTCTGAATCTTCAGAAATTTAACCCCACTAGCAACTTCTCAAGCTTTGCAGCGCTGCTTCTGGCACTCTGAAACAACAACGACTTCAGATCTGCGCCACCCTAGCTACCCTCTGCATGAGCAGACAGTCCCATTGCCGTCTTTGCACTGCCTCCACGCAGTAAGTATGTGGGCCTGCGTGGAGACTGTGTAGGACTGCGTCACTCTGGCCTTTGCGTGGCTCTGCTCCCTCTGATGTTGCGTTGTCCCTTATGGTCCAACTTTCTACGGCTGCTGCTGCTTTCTGAAGCAAGGATTCTTTAGACTTCTGTCGGTGATCCTGCTATTTCTACAATCACTCTCATAACATGTGAAAATTTCTGAATATTACTTTATGCAGAAACCATACTGTTAGATCTAGTTATACTTCTCCTACTTAATCAAGTTATTAATGCTGAAAAATTCAGATTAACATCGAAGTAAAGACATAACAGTTCTTCACCGATTCAGATCTAAGAAAAAATACTTGCACATAGACAAAGTGACACACAAGATTTTCTGGACAACTATCCTCAGAAAAACCCAATGCGGGAAAACCGGTCTTCTGGCTGCTGGAGGGTTTATATTATTAAGTATTTTCTAAATACAACAAATCTGGGCACCTTACTGGTTAACCCGACAGAGAAAAAATAGATCTACAACTAGCCTGCTGTTCTGGAGACTGAAAACTTGATTGACCCACACCCTCAAACGTGATTTACAAGACTCAATCAATTTTTGCCTCTAGAAACCCCAGCGCTGCCCTTGAAGCCCCTGTGTCAGCCCTACTAGCCTCTTCGTACCTCTGCGCTGGCTTGGAGAGGTCTGGGTAACCCCAGACTGGGTGACGCAGTCCCTACGCTACCCTGGATGGCCTCTGCGTAATCCTGGAGGTCTCCTGCTGGCTTAGCATTGCCCTTTCTGGGCCCGCGTAGCGGTTGAAGCCCTCTGCGCTGCGCAACTGCTATTGCTGCCCTTGATCCTCTGCGCTACTCCTGGTTGCTGTCTCTCAGCCTGTTTTTGATTCTTGGCACTGGGATCAGATCATCCCCTTAGCCAATACTGCCTCTCTCCGTAGCTGAAACACTTTTGAATATTCTTAGCAAGCCTGCCCTAGAATTTTAGCTTAGTCTCAGTGCTCTACCTCCATGTGTGTGTCCTCCAACTGACCCCAAGCCTTTCCTTTATACTTTCTCGTTGGGAAAGAAATGACCATGATCTAATCTTGAATCGATGGCTCAGATTAAAAGAAAGCTTGATCCGTGTGACTTAAGTCATTTCCATCACATGATTTAATTAATTACCTTTAATATTTTAATTTTCCTAAGTTAGATTTAGGGTCCTTAACCAAAAATATTAATTAATTAATTATCTGCCAAATTGGATGGAATTTCCCAAATCCCTTTATGGGTCTTGGAGATCTCATGTACTCTAATCCCTCCACAAATTTTGGGAGCTAGAGCACATCTGATGCTACCCCATCACTAAAGAAAACTCAAGCTGTTTTAGCCTTGTGTTGGGTCAAGAATTGACCAATTTGGATTAGATTTATGAGCAGCTTGTGCGAGCCAATTGGAAAGGCTAACTTGGAGGGTTAGAACCCTTTCTTAGGAGCCGATTCTACAATGATTGGATTTGGTGCCATTGGACTGGTGGAGGGCAGCGTGTTTGTATCCCAAAGTAGCTGTAGAGAAACATACAAGAAGGACATTGGCTGTTGCGTGATTGGGTAAAAAGATTGAAAACAACAGAGCCCCAAAATCGATTTTATCACATTGTCATACTGTCATGTCAAAAGTTATTGTAGATGCTTCAAAGCATAGAGAATGACCATATATATAACGATGCCATCATTAAGAATTCAATACCAGAGAGAGTTGCAACTATATCATAGCATTGTTTGATGCTACTGAACTGACATTGTCTATTACAATCCCACATAGACATAGAGATAGTCAATTTCAAACCATTGTAAATGTCGTACCTTAGAACAAAGAACCATTGAATGAGTTATTGTAATGAAATGCATAGCGAGGTCATCCCAGTTGATGCCACTTCATGCTTTAGTAATTTTGTGCATACGTTATTGAAATCACCGAGTGAGTCATTGCAAGGTTTGATAGGCAATGTAATTATTATTTGTTGTCCAAGTAATGCCCCTAATCGTGTGAGCGATGTCGCATAGAGAATATATGATTCATATGTAGAGCATTACCATGCCAAGAATGGTGCCATATCATAGAATGAGCCATGGATCTATGAATGCGATGCAACAAGAGAAATGACCCAGTCCACGAGACATATCATATAATATAAATCATGTTGAATTGTAATACGATGCCCTAGAGTCACTGAATAAGGCGATGTCTCTCTTTAGAACGAATTCATTGTGATACAATGATGTATAGCTTTACTGGCCACAAAGTATGGTGAACCAAGATGAAGTGGCGACATTAGAAATTATGGGTCATTGTATCTATGTGAGTCCACAGAGATGCTATTCTCGTTACTATAACAATGTCTATTGATGATGTTACTCTATAACAAATGCAATTCATATTCCAATCAAAGCGTGACAATGTGATTACTGTAATGTGTGTGAACAACGAGCTTAAAATCGATGCCATGAGCACAAGGAATCATTGTAACATGTGACCACATATAATTATTGATGTTCTGCCACTGTGTATATATCGTATCACTTAAATACGCCACAAAAAGATAAGCACTCAAGATCTTGTGAGTAGTGGTTCTAGCGTCTTAATGTCCTCCACAACATCCAACGTGAAGTTCTCTCATTAGTTTTTAGATTCTTCCTTACTAACACATCGAAGGATAACTCCATTAGGACTCATCCAACCAAGGCCATCTGGGGTCAAGCAGAACTTACATGCCTTCAATCTCAGGGCTCTTCTTTTGTGATTAGTTAGGTGAAGAGGGGCGACAGGTTACATAAATAGTAGATGATGTCCTTATACCAATCGTCTCCTTCAAGTTCAACCTAAGTGGTACATACGTGCTCTTCTTGCCCTTCTTTAATGACTTTGTTATGATTTTAAATCAACATCTTAGCCAAGCCTTGACCTTTGATGATTTTCTTAGGACGGATATCAAGGTCATATTCTTGGATTTTTGGTACCCACTTTCTTCTAGATCCAAGGCAATAAGTTTGTGATAACACATCTCTCATAGCGGGGTAGGGGACATATGCATATATTTTGTTTGTATCCCACGTATGCTCTGAAATACTTGAGAGGTTTGACAAGGGCATAAGCTTGGTTTTTAGTGATTGTGTATCTTGTCTCCCCATCTCGAAGTAATTTACTCATGAAGGCTATGGGTCTCTCTCTGAGGCTTCTCTCCCTTCGTCATCCTTTTGCATGAGTATGCCAGCAATAGTATCTTTAGAGGCAAACGAATAAATGATGAAATTCTTGGTGTAACCAGGGATGGCAAGGACATGAGCATAAGCGATTCTTTCTTTGATTTCTTCAAAAGCAATATGCTTCATATGGTCCCATATGTAAGGAGTGTCTTTTTTTAAGAGTTCTTTTATGGGCTTTACGATCTCGACAAAATTGGGTATGAACCTCGTTACGAAATTGATTTTGCCAAAGAATGACCTTAGGTTACCTTGGTCTTTTGGGGGAGGGATATCTTTGATTACATGCATTCCTTCAAGGTTGATGTTGATCTTGTCTTTAGACACCACACGCGCAAGCAATTTACCTTTGTCGACATCAAAGATAGAATTTTTGGGATTGAGGGATATGTTGTATTTTCTACACTTCTTGAATGCTTTCCTCAAGTGTTTGCAATGGTCTTTTCTTTCTTTGGAAGCAATGGTCAAATCGTCTTGTTATATTTACATGATCTTCCCATTGAAGTTCCTGAAAGCGAAATGCATGTCTCTTTGAAAAGTGAACCCGACATTGAGTAAACTGAGGGGCATCCTGAGATACATGTTAGTTCCCCATGATGTGGTGAAGGCAGTTGTGAAACGATCTTTCTCTTTCACGATAACTTGATTGTATCAAGAAAGCCCATCCAAAACGACATCATTTGTGACTTGGTTATTCTTTCAAAAGATTCTACATGTTGGATAATGAGTAATTATCCTTTAGGCACACTTGGTTAAGATCCCTAAAATCAATGCACATCCTAATGTTGCCAGTGTTTTTGCGGGTGATCACATGGTTGGAAATCTAGGATGAATGTCGTATGGGAGCAACAATTCCAACATCAACCATTTTCTGGAGTTTTTCCTTGACCAAGGGGGTAATCTTGTGATTCATTCGCCTTAATTTTTGCCTTATAGGTTTTTCTCCTACCTTGAGAGGGATGGTGTGTTGTATAATCTTGGGGCTATAGGCTTTTAGATCATCATAGGACCAAGAAAACACATCCTTGAATTCCCTTAGCAATTTTTCAAGTTTATCCCTCTCTTCTCTAGATAAGCCCTTCCCAATTATTTGAGGATAAGTTTTAGGTTCAAAGTTGAGGTCCATTGTGTCATGTGAATCATGACTATCATTCTTGGATATGCTATGATCATCCCTATCGAAGTGTTGCTGATTGGTTAGGTATTCCGTTCTGTTGAGGGGTTCATCATCTTGAAGTAAGTTACTTATATTTTTGTCATTTTAAAAAACAGGCCAATGATCGTCATAATCAGGAATTGAAGGTCTATAAATGGTGCCAACCACACATCTTCCTAGATTTAATGTGTCATTGTCAATTATGGAGGAGGTAGATGTTGCCATAGCTAGGGTATTGACCAAACAGTTGAGGGATTGATCAACAACCCAGAAGGAAACTTCTTTGAAACCCTTTATCATGTGAACGATCCTTTCCCTATATGGTATGAGTCTTTGATGGTTGGTGTGGAAAATTCCTCTTATTTGCGAAACAACGAAGTCAAAATCACGCATGATTAGTATTTGTTGAATCTTCTTTACTTGGGCAGCTTCAAGGCCTAATAATAAGGCTTCATATTTGGCCACATTGTTGGTACATGAAAATTGGAGTCTTAAGGAAAACATCAAATGTTCCTCAGATGGAGAGAGGATGACAATACCAAACCCGATCCCCGCCTTAGAATAAGCCCCATCAAAATACATTACCCAAATTCTTTTTTGGCGTGGAGTTCTAACATGCTCATTCTTGAAAATCCTCCATTCCTAGGGTTCAACGTCTTCCTCCTTTAGGTGTTCATTGGGGTTTTGTGAAGAAGCGATCGCAGAGGCAAAAAATTCATGTCTAGGAATAGATGTGTAAGAATTTTCGATGATAGGGTGGTATACACTAGAATTATCCTCATTAATAGGCATCTTTAGAATCTAGATCCTCAACTAGTTGCTTGGACATGATCATTCTGCACGTAGGATTCATCTATACTATGATTATGTTTATGGTGAATTGTCTCTCGGGTTATGTATGAAAAAAAGCTTTTCCCTCCTCTACTATTCCATGCACCTTTAATTTGTCATAATTCAAGACTAATTTATCGGTGCACTCTCTAGAAAGTTTGAGTCTAAGTTTCTTCATTATACTCAATGACATGATGTGGATTGGGCTTCCAGAATTCAAATGAAATACATTAAGGTGTGACCATTGATTCCAAGGGAAATATAGAAAGGGTCATGCATATTCAAGGCTAACCTAAGGGGAAGGCTCAAGGTAGCTAGGTCTAGAGCTTTCCCTTTGTAACCCTTTCTTCTTTTCTTGTTGATCTCAAGGAATGTTTTGTTTCCAGGAAGAGATGGGTCTTCACCATTTGTGGGAATGCCAGAATCATCAATTTGTACCACGTTGATGGAGATTTTCTTCATGGCTTGATCAAGATGAAAGGTGATGTCTTGAGCTTGGAGAAGATCAATAGGATTCTTATTTCTAACATCAAAGGCCAATTTCCCTATGAAAGCATTGAAGTATGCAACTAGGGTTATCTCCTTTGGGGGGCTCAACTTTAGGGGAATAGAATGGATTATCATATTGAATCTCTGGTTGAATTCAACAATGGATTCATATCAACCCTTTTGCTAGATAAGAGACCTTTGTATAATTCGATTACATCTCCTTCAGGAAATAATTTCCCTTTAAATGCACTAACAAAACCACCCCAGGAAGAAATGGAGGATGTGGCTAATGATAGATACCATACTCGGGCATCCCCTTCTAAAATCATGGCGAAGGAGATCATGCAGGTGTATTCATTATAGGATGAATCGTATGTCTGATATTCGAAGTTTAAGAGATGCCCTTGGGGATTCTCCTTCCCGGTGACATTTGACCTATCTGGGTCTTCAGGGGAAGGACTAAAAAGAGCCCCAAGCATGTTGGAAAGGTTTAAAGGAAGGAAAAATTCTATTGAGCATCCTATCAAAGATTGGAGTAGGAATTTTTCATCCTTTCTTCGATGATATCTCAAGATTTCAGGGTTCTCCATTCTAGGAAGGGTGTTGTGGAGTCACCAGAGGAATGTCTATATCGTTATTAAAGAATCAGTTCCTCAATAATTCATTAGGTAGCTAGACCTGCTTCCTCCTCGAAAACGGTGCCAAAAATGTTACCGCTCAACGTAGTAGGGATCTTAGGAGGGGATCCTATAGAGCAACTACTAGGTTAAGGGGCAAGAATGGAGCGATAGCCCACTGTGACCTCAGTTTAAGGCTCTTTGCTGTTTACAGACTTTCATTGATGGAAGGAAACCTAGTGTAGGGGGAATCACTAGAAGGATGGATCTATGAATGGGTAGAGAGTGATTCCTAACCCCTATTCACAAGAGAGGCTCAATTTGATAGCTTGCTTGCTTCAAAAGCAAGGTGATAGGCTCTCTAGGAAGGGCTAAGAGGATTCTTGAGCCTAGGTTTGGAGGATATGCCTTAACAAGGGGCTTCCTAGACCTAAGGATCCTTATGGATAAGAGGCTTCTATGTAATCCCTGTGGAATTGGAGTTACAAAGTTGCATGACCATAAAGAGCTAAGTGGACCCAAAACTAGGTCAAGGATATGGAGTTGATCAACTAATGAGGGGCTTGACCTAATTAGTGTGAAAATTCCTAGATCTGACAATTTAAGGAATCCTACTGCATCAACTGAGTGTACTTCTCCTATTAAGTAAATTACATTTACATAATTAATTCAGATCTGAATTATTGAAGTAACTACTGAAGAAACCTACACTGAATAAATATGATTTCGAAACAAGGAAACTGAGGAAGAAATCAATCACATGTAGGACACAATTACTTTTGGACACAAGTCTCCAGAAAAACCCAATGCGGGAAAACCAGTGCATCATATTTGAGGGTTTGTATTATTAAGTAGTAGTAAATCTTGAATACGTCTCTGAATACCTCAAGGGTTATTCAGTTACATATGTTAAATTTTGCGTACCAGAGGACAAGTGGTTACCCATGGCTTTGATCTTTTGCCTAGGGAAAAGTGTCCACTCTATTGTACTTCTTCTCCTAAAGTGACTTTATAAGTGGTAAAGTCAGTCTAATTTAAAAGTGACTTTATAAGTGATAAAGTTACATTCTAATTTGAAAGTGACTTTATTAAAGTCAATCAAGAATTAGAAAGTGAAAATGTGAATATGGAAATAAAAGGGTAAGTGGGTCTTTATTTAAGTGGGTGAGTGATTAAATAGAAAAAGTGAAAATAATGTGCATTTATTTTCAGCCCTTGATCTAAAGCTATCTCAGCCATTGGATTTATGGATCACTCCAAAGTCGCTTAGGTTAGGGTAAAAAAAGAAAAAGAAAAGATCATTTAGTCTTTCATGAGCATTTGAGAGAAGGCAAGAGAGAGCAAGGAGATTTTCTGAGCAGGGAGGAAGTGAAGGAGAGCATCAAACCTTAGCACGCATCCCGAGGAGGCATTCACAACAAATTGTACAACAAGAGTTGGCATGCATTCCAAGACAACAGTCTGTACAACAGTGTTTTGGCACACATTCTAAGGAGTACGACACAAATTTCGAGAAAGAGAGACATTAGGTTGAAGGCACAAATTTCGAGGAGGAAATTTGCTGTACCCTTTCTATACAATTCGTACAGGCTGTATGCTGCATTCTGGGCACGAAAATCGAGGCAGGCCTTACTGCATTAATTGCTGTAATTTATCACTGTTTTCTGTTTTACTGTGGCACGATTTTTGAGGTGGAGTTTATGCATGTAAATCAAGATAAGTTAGTTTTTGTAAATGTTGGAATTTTTCTGTGTATTTCATTTTCTCTGTAAAAGATTTTCAGAAATAAAGAAAAGCCCTCAAATTGGTTTTCCCCAGGAGTTGTAGGGGGTTTTACCAGGAGTGACATTGACCAAAAATCAATGTTATTTTCTGTGTGTGGTTGTTATAATTTTCTGTGCATTTATTTCCAGTATTTCCAGCAGTAGTAAAATATCTAAATTTGTGTTTTCAGAAATAAATGTCATTTCCAGATTTTAGTGTTTTTATCATGCTTGAATTTAACATAAACTGCATGGAGTGATAAGGGAAAACTGATAACCGAAGTGGGGATTGAAATTTTACAACAGAGAGAAATACTGGCAGAAAGAAATTGTGAGTTTTACCTCACACAATCACCGGAAAATCCAGCTGATCTAGACACTGAAAAGACTACTTCTGGAGGTGTTTGCACAGACTCTACGCAGTCACTGCGTGACCTCCTCTAAGGACTGCGTCATGCCAACAACAAATCGATCTGACTCTCGAAATCACAGATCTGAGCCTCCCAGTCTCACACCCCGGCTTTCGGCTTCTGGAGATGATCCGATAGCTGAATCTCAAGAATCCTCTGAACCTCTGCACAACCATTACTGGCTCTACGTCACCTTGATTGGCTCTACGGAGGCTCTGCTGGACGAATTCTTGCCTCTCTTTCCTGATGATTCTCTCTCTGAGAAAATATCTCTCCGAAAGCTACTCTGCCTCGCACTACACTGAATCACTTAGATCTGATCTTTGTCCGAGCACTGCTCCATCAGAAGAATTCATTCTCAAGATTCACTCTGTGTGTGTCGTTCCAAATGATCCTCAAGCCTTCCTTTATAATCTTCAAGTTGAGAAATCAACGACTGAGATTAGATCTCTAATTAACGACTAAGATTATACTATGACTTGATCTCCGCCTTTTCTAGATTATTCTCACTTTGTTTTATTAATGTGCTTTAATTACTTAATTTCTAAGTTTAGACTTCGGGTCTCCATGAAAATAATTAATTATTTAAAAAAACATTAATCGGGTGCAATTTTCTCAAACGGTTTCTGGGTTCTTTGAAAGACTCGTGTCTAAGCCTCTCCACAAAATTTGGGGCTTAGAGCACTTTCCGATTCTATAACAATCAACACTCCCTCTTAGCAAGGAAGGTGCTCTAACAATTTGCCTACTGCATACTGCTCTGTCCCTGAAGTATCCTCCGCGTTGCTGAAGTCCATCAACAACTACGCTACTGTTGCCACTATACTGCTGCCCATGACACTTCCACTGCCACTACTACATCCATACTACAACTCCCTCTCAAGTGCTGCACCTGCTATGCTGCTAACAGTGCATCTGCACTGCAACTCAGCTGCTGAGAGAAACAACTGAAGTCACCTAGAAATGAACAAGTGTTCAGTGGATGCACCTCGGTGCTGAAGACTCTGACTGTTGGTAACTAGTGCGTTGTCCCTTTGATGCACGATGCTGCCGCTGCTGTGCACTGCGCACCACTAATTTGCACTGCACTACTATTGCTATGCTGCTGCTGCTCTGCTCTGCGCTGCTCCAGAAATAGGCACTGCTACCCACCGCATTGTCGTCTCCATCACTCCTTGGCTTTCACTGAAACTCTGACATCTCGCTACTGTTGATTTTGGGCTCTTGTAGCAAGGTAATGATCCATGAGGTGACTCCTCAAGGATCCTGCCCAATTGAAGTTCAAGGTGAACTCCAGCTCTATGTCACCGCACTTCTTAGTAGGAGAAGCATGGGCACTCATAGCAAACTCATCTTGCTTGATCTTTGCGCTTGCAGCTGTTAGATCATGCTTCTCATCCTTGTCCTTTTTCTTCAAAGGACACTGTGATGCAAAGTGGCACATCTCACCAGATCTGAAGCATTTCACCTTTGAGGCATCTCTCTTCTGTCTCTGTTACCCTTGCTGCCCTTTCGGTGTGAGGGTTGCATTCTGCTCCTCCTCCAAAGACTTCGATCCGCTATCGTTGCTGCCGTCAAGCCTGCACTTGACTAGATCTCTCCTCGGCTCTTCCTCCTGAAGTGCTGCCCACATTTCCTCCCAACTAGGAAGCGTAGCCCTGCCCAACATACTTTGGACAAAAACTTGCCACTCCTTTGTGATTGTGTTAAGGGCCAACCTCACCATAGTTTTTGCAGTTGGGATGGATCCCACGACTGGCAACTGGTCTCGAATCTCCTGAATCCTCGTAAGGAACGAAGCAATGCGCTCCCCCTTCCGCATTTGGATCATATGGAGCTTCTGCTCCAAGTACATCTTCCGCTACTCGGAAAATCCTTTGTACAACAAAGACAAAGCTACCAATATTTCCCTGGCAGTGTTCTTGCCAGCTAAATGTGACATTATGTGATCCTTGAAACCATCAAGGATTAACCTTTTGCACTTTGCCATATAGGTCTTGTACTTCTTAAGTTGATCCGGATCTATAGGTACAACAACCACATTCGCCACGAATGTCATGAGATCGAATTCATCTAGAAGGCACTTAATCCTTTCCTTCCAGATTACGTAGTTGGAGGAACCCTCTGACCGGTCATGATCTCGAAGACCATGAGCTACCATCTCAGCCGAACACTGGCGAACTTCTTCATCTTTCTCCCCCTCTGCGCAACCTAGGCCGACTTAACACTCCCTCGGGAGCTCGTAAATCTACTGCTCAGGTCTTGAAAAAATGCTGAATTCGTCAGCCAGGAACTCCTAGAGCAAGAATTCCCCGCTATGAGCTTTTTCTTTCCTCTGACGCTTCTTTGCCCAGCAACCACCTCAGGAAAATTGTGTTCCTCTAGTTTTGCGTGAATTCTCGACGTAGCTCCCTTTGCCTCAGTAAAATTTTGAACTGGAAGTCCTACCTCTCCGTTGACACACTTAGAGAGAGACAACCTTAAGACTTCAACCCTCCTGGCTAGATCTGCGCAATCCGTCTTGGGATTCGATCTGTTGCTACTGCAGCAATTCGGCCTTCACTTCATATTCATATCTGCTCTTCCTGTTTCACATCAAATGCTCTGATACCATGTGAAAATTCCTAGATCTGATAATCTAAGGAATCATACTACATCAATTGAGTGTACTTCCCCTATTAAGTAAATTACATTTACATAATTAATTTAGATCTGAATTTTTGAAGTAACTACTGAAGCAACCTACACTGGATAAATATGATTCCGAAACAAGGACTCTAAGCAAGAAATCAATCACACATAGGGCACAATTATTTTTGGACATAAGGCCCCGGAAAAACCCAATGAGGGAAAATCGGTGCAGCAGATCTAAAGGTTTGTATTTTTAAGCAGTAGCATATCTTGAATACATCTCTTAATACCTCAAGGGTTATTCAATTACAGAGAGAAATACTAGCAAAAAGAAATTATGAGTTTTACCTCACACAATCACTGGAAAATTCGGCTGATCCAGACACTGGCAAGACTGCCTCTGGAGGTCTTTACGCATCCTCGTCAATTCCTCTAAGGACTGCGTCACCCCATAAACAGATCGATTTGGCTCCCAGAATCATAGATCTGAGCCTCCCGGTCTCACACCCCGACTTCCAACTTCTGGATCTGATTTGGCAGTTGAATCTTGGAAACCCTCTGAACCTCTACGCAACCCTAACTGGCTCTGCACTGCTTCTGCGTTACCTTGACTAGCTCTGCGTTGCTTCTGTGTTACCTTGACTAGCTCTGCGCAGGCTCTGCTGGATGTCTTTCTTCCTCTCCCTGTTGACGATTCTCCGACTCATGAAATTTTCAAGAAGGAAAATATTTCTGCACTACTTGGTTTATTTCTCCTACTTATGAGATAAGTTATTTACAGATGCTTCAGTAAATTCTGAAATAAACAAGTAAATTACACAAGTAGCATAATAGAAACAACCATATGAACAAAGTTATTTTTGGACAATTTGTCCCCGGAAAAACCCAATGTGGGAAAACCGGTGCTACAGATGAGGGTTTTGTATTTATCTTCAAAAATGGAAAGTACATTTATAAGAGTCTGATGAGTAGAGAAAATTAGGAAACACCTGGCTGAAATTTCTGGAACCTCCAGAAAAATTTCAGACCCTCAGGGTGACCTCTTTCACCCTTTGCGTCATCCAACGTAAGAGCTCTGTGCAATCTCTCCCTGGACTATGTGATTCTGCGTGGAGGGGGTCTTGCTGTTGATCAGCTCACCCTTCGCTTCATCCTCCTGACTTCTGCTTCCTAATAACTGACTTCTCCCTCATGCTTCTGCAACCCTACCTCTGCAATCTCACCCATTGAAATCAAATTCTCTTGCTTCAGAATCGATTTCCTTCGGGTACCGAGAGTGTCCCCGGGTTGATTTCCAAATGGCCCTCAAGTCTCTTCTTATTGTCTTCTCATTGATGAATCAACGACCAAGATTATATTGTTAATCAATGGCTCAGATTAAAAGATGGCGTGATCTTTGTTTTCTAGAAGATTGACACTCTGCTCTATTAATACCCTTTAATTATTTAATTTCCCTAAGTTTAAACTTAGGGTCTGCATTAAAATAATTAATTATTTTAATAAAGTGACATCCGAGTGGAATTTCCACAAATGATTTTTGGGTTCTCTGGATAACTATTGTCCAAGCCTCTCTATCAAAAATGGGACTTGGAACAATTCCCGATGCTATAGAAATCAATAGTCCCTCTTAGTGAGGAAAGTGTTTAAGCAAGATATCGTTGTACTGCTCTGACTCTACAATATCTGTTGTGCTGATGTTGTCCTGGTTGTTGCCCCTCATCTTTGCACTGCTACTTCTTGTTCTGCTGCCTCGTGACACTTCCTCTGCCACTGCAACATCCATACTGTAGCTCCCTCTTCTTCTGAAGACCACCCTTTCCTTTAATGGAAAGGGTTCTCGACCATCCCCATCAACTCTCTGAAGTAAGTGAATTTGATCTTACTTAGAGCCTTTGTGAGGATATCTGCCACCTGTTCTCCTGTAGGAATGTATCGCAATTGTACTGGTCCCCTCTGGACATTGTCCTTGATGAAGTGGCACCGAATGTCAATGTGTTTTGACTGCTCATGAAACACAGGATTTTCAGAGAGCTTAATGCAACTTTGATTATCGCACATAATCCCGGTCGGTTCCATCCGCTTCTTGAGCAGGTTTAAGAGTAACTTGCGGAGCCATATGGCCTCGCACGAAGTTGTGCTTGTTCCCATGCACTCTGCCTCGGCTGAGCTCAGTGCTACAGACTTCTGTTTCCTGTTGCACCAGGAGGTCATTCTTGATTCGAGACTGAAACAATACCCACAGGTACTTTTCTGATCTACTGTGCTTCCAGCCCAATTTTCATCTATGAACCCACTCAACTGGACTTCATTACCCTTGGTGTACTTCAACCCGTACTTGACTGTCCCTCTCAGGTATTTGAGAACATGTTTGGCTGCTGCCTAATGAGCCCTCCTTGGTTCTACTATGAACTGATTGACCAAATACATCAATGATCCGATGAGTTGTCTGTAGAAGGTGGGATCATCCTCATCATCCTCCTATGTGTCTATCTTCTTCCAGTTAGTAATCTTTGGCGTGGCCATGGGTCTAGTCTTTCATTTGAAATCTCTTCAGGATTTTTGTCATGTATCTTCCTTGCCCTAAGAAGATTTCCCCTTTCTGTTGCCATAGTTCTAATCCAAGAAAATAGTGCATCTGCTGCATGTCCTTCATGTTGAATTCTGTTGCCAGATTCTCCTTGTAGTCTTTGATGAGCTTGGATGATCCGGTCAAAAACAAGTCATCCATATAAAGTACAAGAATAAGTGGCTCATCTCCTACTCTCAAGTAGTAGAGGTTGGGGTCTGCGTCACTCTTGACGAACCCCATCTTCTGCATGTAGCTATCAATCCGCCCACACCATGCCCTGGGGGCTTGTTTTAAAACATACAAGCCTTTCTTAACCCTGCAAACATGAGTCTTCTGCTCATGTGTCTCGAAGCCCTCTGGCTGTTCTATGTAGACTTCCTCCTCTATCACCCCGTTCAAGAATGCTGTCTTGACATCCATCTGGTGAATTTCCCATCCCATCTACGCAGCCAGAGAGATGACGGATCTGATAGAAGTGTAGCGAACTACTGGGGCGAAGGTTTCCTCATAATCAATGCCTTCCTTCTGTGCATACCCCTTAGCTACAAATCTTGTTTTGAACTTCTCTATGCTGCCATCTGCAGCATATTTGATCTTGTAGATCCACCTGGATCCTACAACTGATCTGTCCTGTGGTCTAGGGACTACTTCCCCGACATCATTTGTCATGATGGAGCTATACTCCTCCACCATGTTATCCACCCATACTTGATGTTGAGCTGCTTCTCGAAAAGTGGACAGTTCACCAATCTGAGCTACCAGTGCCTGATATTTGTCTGGTTGCTTCCTTATCCTCTTTCCTTCTCTAAGGGCTCCAACAAATTCGTCTGCATCCTTAAGAATTTGTTGAAGTTCTCTGCTTGGTCTCCCATCAGTGGTGGGTGGTCTTACCTGCTCTCCTTCCTGTTCTTCTTCGGAGGAGCTCTCCTCAGAATCATTGTGTCTTGGAGAGGCAGTTGACCTATCCTTTGTAGGTCGTTGAGGCTGTACTAGTGGATCCTCCTCAATCGGAGTATCTGTGACCATTTCTCAAGATTTCTTGAAAGCTCTCTCCTCCAGGAATTTTACATCCCTTTTTACCACGATTTTCCTGTGCTCTGGAATATAGATGTGATATGCCTTCACATTCTTGCTATAGCCCATCAGGAACCCCTTTTCGGCAGTTTGATCCAAATTCTTTCTCCTTTCATCTGGAACCAGTGTTTTAAAAAACGGAATCGGTCAGCGACCAGCCCGAAGGTCGACTCGGACTCGGACTCCGAATCGGTAATGACTCGGTCGACTCGGTTTCAATGACTCGGTTTTTGTAAAAAATACATTAGATATTAATTTTTTTGTACAAAAACATAAATTTAAAGATTTTTATTCATGTTTCCAAACACAAAGCATTACAATATAGACAAGTCACAAAAGACAACATATGATCAAAGTAGGCTCATGAATATATCCATTATATCAAAATTGCACCTAGTGCACTGTCCAATACAGGATGATGATACAGAGATCGAAACAAAAAACATAACCAATGTCACTAACATCAAGGTACATAGAGGGATTGGTGCTCTTGATTAAATACGAGTTCCATACCCTAATACATTACAAAATTCGATGGAAACATTGCAATAACCCAATCCTGAAATCTTGAAAAACTGAGAAGTCTGCTGGATTTTGAATGAGATCTAAAATTCTACTTTCTCCATATGAAATCCAATGAGGTTGGAACCACTCTCAAACATCCTGAGTCATTTCATGGTAATGTTAAAAATTTAAGTAAAAGGATTTTCATCCTTTTACTTTAAGAATTTAACATTACCATGAAGCTGCTCCAAAAACCCTCACAAATGCTCAAGCAAATTGAATGAGAAAGATGTGAGGTATTGAGAGGGGTTGGGTTAGTTAAATAGGATGGGGAGGGGTTAGAATACCTAAAAAAAACCTAACAGCAGAATTAATTTGAGTTTTAAGTCCGTTTTTTTCAATTTTTTGGGCCCACCTGCCGGCTGGATTGACTAGGCCGAGTTAACTCGGACCAAGCCTGGTTGGCCAGTTTGTTACCGAGCTGGCCGAGTCGGTCAAAAAACCGGCCGACTCGGTAACAAACCGGTCGACTGGCCGTTTCATTTACCTGGTCGGACCGGTAGGCCTTTCGGCTCGATCAACCAGGCCTGGTCCGATTCGAATCAGGCTGGTTTTAAAACTATGTTCGGAACATGGCAGTACACCATGTTGCCAAATATCTTGATGTGGCTCACTTCTGGCTTGCTGCGTGTGAACACACTCTCGGGAGTTACTTTCCCCAAAGCTCTATGAGAGCTATGTTCTGAATATATACTGTTGTATTGCAGGCCTCTGCCCATAAGAATTTGGGGATATCTTGGTTGTACAACATTTCCCTTGCAGCTTCTATTATGGTCCGATTCGTCCGTTCTGCAACTCCATTTTGCTCTGGATTGTATGGAGATGTCCATTCTCTCTTGGTGCCTTCCCTTGCACAGAAATTTGTGAAGTCTTTATTGATATATTCTCCATCGTTATTTGACTGCAACTTCTTGATCTTCTTTCCTGTAGAGTTCTCCACCAATGCTTTGAAATCTTTGAATCGATCAAAGACTTCATCTTTGGTTTTCAAAAAATAGATCCAAGTTTTTCTGGAATGATCATCAATGAAGGTTACAAAATAATTTGCACCACTGAGAGCAGTTGTGCACATTGGACCGCAAATGTCAGAGTGTATTAACTCTAATACACCTTTGGTTCTGCTGCTGCTTCTTGGAAATGCCGCCTTAGCGTACTTCCCTAGTACACATCCCCTACAAACTTCCTCTTTCTTCGTGCTGAGTTTAGGAGCCCCTATGACAGTATTTTTGAGAATCCCCAAGGCTCCATGATGTAGATGCCCCATCCTTTTGTGCCATAATTCATTCAGATCTCTGTTGTCTGTACTGCCAATCAGGGCCATCGGAGATTCAAGCTGGAGCTTATACAACTTGTGACTCCTTACTCCGATAAGTTCCTTTTTGCTCCAGCTAGGTTGTTTGACATACACCTTATCTGTAATAAAGTATACGTCATAGCCCTTGTTCTGAAGTTGAGACAGTGAGAGTAAATTCATCCCCAACCCTGGTACATGAAGAACATTCGTGGCTCGAATCTTGTTGCCATCTTCAGTCTGAAATGTTATGGTACCTCTCCCAATGGGGTTACATTTTGTCTTGTTTCCCATAGTTATCTGGAAATTCATCTGTTCTTCTTGGTAGCTCAAAAAACATTCTCGAACCCCTGTCATATGAGCATATGCTCCACTGTCAATATAACAAACACCTGGAGGAGCTGTGCTCAACACACAAGCAAGATCCTCCTCTAGTCTGGATGCTAGCACTTTCATATCGTGTTCTTTCTGCATTTCTTCGTGCTCTGGAGGACTGCGTGAACCCTTTCGAATGATGGATCTTTGGTCCATGGTAGATCCTCCCTTTCTGTTTTTAGCCCTTAGCTCTGATACCATGTGAAATATTCAAGAAGGAAAATATTTCTGCAATACTTGGTTTATTTCTCCTACTTATGAGATAAGCTATTTATAGATGCTTCAGTAAATTCTGAAATAAACACATTTGTAGATCTTCACTATCACCAAGAGCATAAAAACAGAAAGATAAATTACGCAAGTAGCACAATAGAAACAACCATATGAACATAGTTATTTTTGGACAATTTGTCCCCGGAAAAACCCAATGTGGGAAAAGCAGTGCAACAGATGAGGGTTTTGTATTTATCTTCAGAAATGGAAAGTACATTTACAAGAGTCCGATGAGCAGAGACAAAGAAAATTAGCAAACACTTGGCTGAATTTTCTAGAACCTTCAGACAAATTTCAGACTCTCGGGGTGACCTCCTTCACCCTCTGCGTCATCTAGTGTGAGAGCTCTGCACAGTCTCTCCCTGGACTGCGTGATTTTGCGTGGAGGGGGTCTTGCTGCTGATCAACTCCCCCTTCCCTTCATCCTGTTGACTTCTTCTTCTCGATAACTGACTCCTCCCTCCTCCTTCGGCTTCTGCAATTCTGCGTCTACAATCTCACCCACTGAAAACAAATTCTCTTGCTTTAGAATGGATTTCCTTTGGGTACTAAGAGTGTCCATGGCTTGATTTTCAAATGACCCTCAAGTCTCTTCTTATAGTCTTCTCGCTGATGAATCAACAACCAAGATTATATTGGTAATCAATGGCTCAGATTAAAATATGACTTGACCTTCGTTTTCTAGAAGATTCACATTCTGCTCTATTAATAGCCTTTAATTATTTAATTTCCCTAAGTTTAAACTTAGGATCTTCATTAAAATAATTAATTAGTTTAATAAAGTCACATCTGAGTGGAATGTCCACAAACGATTTCTGGGTTCTCTGGATAACTGTTGTCCAAGCCTTTCTATCAAAAATGAGACTTAGAACACTTCCCGATGCTATAGAAATCAACACGGCTGAGAAAATCTCTCTTCGGAAGCTACTCTGCGCCTCACTGCACTGAATCACTTAGATCTGATCTTCGTCCGAGCACTGCTCCATTAGAAGAATTTGATCTCAAGATTCACTCCGTGTGTGTCTTTCCAAATGACCCTCAAGCCTTCCTTTATAGTTTTCTCGTTGAGAAATCAATGACCGAGATTAGATCTGTAATCAATGGCTAAGATTATAACATGACTTGATCTACACCTTTTCTAGATTATCCTCACTCTGTTTTGTTAATGTTCTTTAATTATTAAATTTTCCGAAGTCTACCTAAGTTTAGACTTAGGGTCTCCATTAAAACAATTAATTATTTTAATAAAACATTAACTGAGTGGAATTTTCACAAACTATTTCTGTGTTCTTTGGAATACTCGTGTCTAAGCCTCTCCACAAAATTTGGGGCTTAGAGCACTTTCCAATGCTACAAAAATCAACAATTAGGGTAGGGAATAGGATCAAAGGACTTATTTTCTTTGAGATTTGAATGCAATGATCCCAATGAGGACACTAACCCAAGTCAATCTAGGGCAAGAATTGGTCTTGTAGCTAGGGCTTCCTATATCTCGGGATTCCACTGCCATATTTGCTTCAAACTTAGAGTTCCTATAGACAAAAACCCAACGCAGTAGTGGACCAAAAATTGAGGTGATTGGATGGCTAGAAGGGAATTCGATTGATGCCCTAGGTGACCTATTAGGGCTAGGCCTAAAAAGTGATGGAGGTAAGAAAAGTAATCGTTTAAGTGACCACCCGTGGTTGGATCAATGCCTTGCCTTTGGGAGAGATGGAGTCAAGGTGAATTTGTGATTTGGAGAGAATTAACCCAATCAAGGAGGCCTCTAGGCAACTTCGCATGGCAATTAGGGCGTGGAAGCAACTACCCAACGACTTTATACGTTGGTGTGCAATGTTTGATGAATTATCAAGGTATATTCAATCAAAATAACCTCTAGGAGCATTCACTGATTCATATATGACACATGGAATGTATGGAATACTTTAATAGATAAAAAATTCCACCATTTCGCATATAGTAGCAGTAAATTTCAGATCTAGATAGCGAAAATCCTAGCAACATTCATGTGATATGATAAATACAAGAATAAACATTAAAATGAACTCACTTACATGTCAAATGAGTATATCCAATCATCAAATTATGACAAGAATGAATCTCCAAGACCAAGTGAATAGTATCTAAACATCAAAATTTATCCATGAAACCAAACTTGTCCTCCAAAAGGGAATGCGAGATTCTCCAAGTAGCTACTAATTCCAAATCAAAGTGATGATGAGAGAAATGAATCACCTCTCATCAATTTATATGATCTCTAAAGAGTTCGATTTGCCTAAGTAGGCCTAATTGAGCCCCAAATAATAAAATAATGTGCAATAATAACATCCCTTGGTGACAAGCCCACTAAGATAGCTCAATAACATAAAAATAAGCCTCTCAAGAGGGCAGAATAATCAATATAATGAGTTGATGGGGTTTGAGAAGGCTTAATGAAGTCCAAAGTGTGCCATGGTGAGAGAATGGACTCCAAACATAGTGGACAAGGGGTTAGTCCCTTGTTTCCCAAGCAAGTCACATGTGATGCTCCCAAGTGGGTGTGGGAGCACAAGGACATCCTCATGGGTCTCCAAGTGGATCGATAATGCCTGTAAACCATATGTAATGGCTAGGATAATGACATAAGCCCTCCCTTTGTCTCCTGCAGTGAGACACATCCTCAACTGGACCTTGGAACATCTGCCAAGTGTATGGTGCAAGTGTGGAGCCGACTGGGCATGGTGAACCAGATGCATCATCCTCATCTAAAAGGTGGAACATGAGCAATCACTGAGTGGTGTTGGGGATCTATGAAGTACTCTTTGCTGTGGTGGAGGCCCACGACTCTCAATGCTCAACTTACAAGTGCCAATGTGGCCCTCTAGAGGGCTTGGACCCTGTATAGGGAGACCAAACCCCAAATGGAGACCCACCTGCAATCCTGCATAAGATCCAATGTGTTCCCTTGCCCTCCAATACAACAAATCATTAGAATAATCAAGTAAAAGAGCTTACAAATCATGGAATCAATGGGGCACGTGATGGTGGAATGCCTTTCCATAGTGGGCTTTGGCATGTACAAGTGTCTCCAAGCTCAATAAGGTGGTTAACCAAGGACCCTATTAGGTGGTTTCAACCTTTAAAGGGGGTGACATGTCCATGGTACATCCGTCAAGTGGTAGGTGGCAAGTGATATTATGATGGTATGGAGTGGGGATCAGGGGAAGGCTCCAAGCCACATGCCATGGTACAAGGGTAGTTATGATGAGAGAAGCCCACACCTGGGTATATGAGTGTAGGAGGGAGAGAATCATGGTACGAGTTACCCGACCTTTGGTTTTACACCCTTCTTCATATGGCTTTTTCCTTTGAATGATTTTTCTTTATCACTGCTCGGGGCTCCAGGGGATGAGAGCATGATGTGTAGGATATATAAGTAGATACCCCCTTTGAGGTGGGGAAATTCATTGCCCACCATGGGTTTGGACTATCATGGGTTCCTTAATGTAGAGGGGCTCATTTAGGGCCCATAGGAACCACAGTGATGGCTATAGATAAGGGGTAGTGCTCATGTTTGGCTTTTGCCTAGGTGCTAAATTTGTATATCTCGACCATCTTTTTAATTTTGCGGTACATTTCCTATTGAGAGTGGCCAAATGGTGCGTTTTGTTTTCTTTTTAGCTTCATCAACCTCCGGGGCATTGTTCTACGACCTACCCAAGGTGTGGACAAGGGGAGGGGGAGGCTAGCCCTATTTGGACCCGGACGAGAAAAGAGATGGACGGGGCTAAAATGAATGGAGGGGACTTATGTATATGGTGTCAGGAAGTGGGACCACAAAACCAAAATCTGGATTTCCGATGTAGTGCCAACCTTGAAGCTAATGGCCTGTAAAGGAGATCCCACGAGACTAGGATACAAGGCTAACCACCAAATCAGGTAGAGGAGACAAGAGCATAGACCTAGCCCACTCTTTCTGCTGAATCTCCTCACCAATCCATGCCCAAAAGTGTCTATGATAAGTAAGGAAAATTACTCAACCATACTAATGAATAGCCATACCGTTGGGGTCGAGAGGCCAACCTTCAAAGATACGATCATAACAACCACGGAAGGGACACATGGTCAGCTTAGGTGGCAGAGATAATGGCACATCGAGCTATTTGGTGGTTGGTGGCCATTGACTGAGGACCATCTAGGAGAAAATTTTTCTCCTATGCATACTACCCACAGGTGGTGGGTAACAGGCCTGCTAGATTTTGCGATAGGGAGTTGTCATCCGAGTGCTTCCTTTTTCTATTTTCCCTTCCACCCCATGGAACCATTGTTGGAGCGATTGTTGTGGGCTGATTGTGACTGGTCCAAAATTAGTTGGTTTTACATATGAACGAACTTGTCATCCCAATTTGGTGTTGAAGTGTCTAGACTAGTGAGGACCAATCGATCCTGGTAACATTGGCCATAATAGATAAGTACGTATCATCAACATCATTCCCTATATTGGGATCCTTTGCCTCTTCCTTTGGGCTTAGCCTTGATCCTCTAGGGACATCAATGCTAGTGCTCGGTGCTTCTTGTGGATCAAAACACATCCATCGTGCTGTTTCTCAAGTAAATGCTCTTGAATTTAATGAAATTGGCTAGTCCAAGTGTTAAAAAAACGTGCCTACCTTAACATGCCTAATAAGTGGTTTTGGTTTGAGTGAAAGGTTCATGTTTACTAAGGACAGTATAGATGAGTTCAACAATGAACATCGCCAATCGTGGGATGTGAAAATTCTGGAATCTACTTAACATAATTTTCTACTGCAGAAATCTAGTTTACTTCTCCTACTTGTGTTTTTACATTTACAAGTTATTTCTAGAAGTATTCAAAAAACAACGAAGAAAACACACTGTAGATCTACACATACATACAGATCAAGTACTGAAGAATTAATTACACATGACAAAGGACACACAATAATTTTCGGACAAATGTCCCTGGAAAAACCTAATGCGGGAAAATCGGTGCAACAACTCTTGAGGGTTTTATTATTATGTAGAATTCTGAATACAAACAAGGGCACCAGTAGTGGTTTGCCCAAAAAAAAAATCTCGACAGATGTACCTCTATCTCCGGAGATAGAAAATATGGCTGATTCAACTAAGGATGAGGAACCCCACAGGTTCCTTTTTCCATCCCTGCATCACCCTTCAGTGTGGCTATGTCACCCCTTCCGAATCTGCTGAATATGAGCCCTTTTTGGCCCATTGAAACCCCAACGTTGTAGCCTTTAGCTTTGCGTCAACCCCTCTGGCCTGCGTCACCATACTGTGACTGCGTCAGCCTCTCCGCTAGCTCTGCGTCACCCATGCTAGGCCTAAGCTGCCTCTGCGTCACCCCTCTTGGACTGCGCTGCCTGTATGGTACGAATCTGCCTTTTTGCAATTGTATTCCCGACCTCGTGATGACGCAACAGCAGCGTTGGACTTTTCTCAAAAAAAAAAAATACAAAGTTAATAACCAAAAATCTCGCTTGGTTCCTATGGACAAACTCCTTTATAAATTAAAACAAACGATATAAACCTTGTTTATTAAAAAATCCTTTTATATAAGCGCCGAACTTTTTTTTTTCAGATATACCAATTTCTACTAATTTTCCGATGTATAAAGACTTAAATCACATCGCAATCGGCCCGATTAACATCGACGATATATATATATATATATATATATATATATATATATATATATATATATATATATTTCGTTTGACAACTATTCCAATTGCGATTCAATCGGAATCGCTCGTCGCAACAATTTGAATGACTGCACTTCGACTGCTCCACAGCGCCGACGCGATGATCGGAAATCGGCAATCGCTGTTTCATAAAGGTGACCCTTAACACTTTTTCATAAGTGATCCGACGCCTCAGAACTGATCTCTCATCAACTGAATTTTATAAAATTTTCTCGCATCCGTTTCTATTATTTGTGTAATGTGATTTGTGAACTCATCCTTTTTTTTTTTTTTTTCCGATGCGATGACTTTACTGGACCCGACGCATCATAAATCATATAACATATATCTGAAATCCGTTCCAAAGCTTTAAAAAGGGTTTAACTCATAATTTTTCTGTGTAAACGAATTTCACACGCACAGGCTAGATTACTTTGTATTTTTCCCACTGGAATCCTTACGATTTAAATAAAACACAGATTTCAACCATTCCAACCATTACAAAGAGAAATCAACACATAAACTTTCCGGATGTCTCATACAACGACGCACACAATATGAAACTTGTTAATAAACAAAGCCTCGGTCTTTTATCCAATTATATAAAGAAAACGACTTCTATTACATACCAGACACACAATCTATCATTCTTCTGAGCTTTCGCTCCACACTAAAACCACTCTTACTCTCGTTCCACACAAAAATCACTCTTATTCTCACTGAAAAAAAACTCAAAGCTCTCGCCTCATCACATTTTTATGATTAGCTTATTTTCTAATAATAGCTAACAGAAATTCCCTACTTTTACTAAAAGATCTTAACAACAAATCTCTTATCTTATCACTCTCGATCACATCTGTTTAACAATCTTATCTCTAATCTAAATAAAACAATCACATTTATTACAATATTAACAAACTATTTACTAAATCGACTTCCACAGTAAACTAAAATTTGACCAATCTGTAAATGAAATTCACTCTGTCAAGCCACAACATGTGAACAGATTTTCACATTGCTGGCTTATTTCGATGGTCCTGCATCAGACTCCCGAGGAAGAAAAGATTTATTCTTTAAACTTTCAGGATTTATTCTGTATCTCTGCAATTCAGCTACTGTCAACCAACTGGAGTCTTCCATTGGTTGCTCTTTCCACTTGACTAAATATTGAAAATATGTTTGCCCTCGAGTTTTCTTTAATATCCTTTGATCTAAGATAGCTTCCACTTCCTTCTTGTATGCTTTTGGTACCTGTTCTTCCCAGTCTACAGTTTGAACTTCATCACCTGTAGCTTCAATTTGCAACTCTGTTTCTGCCTCTCTGAATGGATACAAGTCTGCAATATTAAAAATGGGGGATATTCCGATTCCTTCCGGCAACTCAATCTCATATGCATTGGCTGAAAACTTCCTTTTGATTTTACAGGGTCCTATCTTCTTCATTTTCAACTTATTATAAGTCTTTGTAGGAAATCTCTCTTTTCTTAGATATGCCATGACCAAATCTCCTACCTGAAACTCCTTTTCTCTTCTTTTCAGATCTGCTCTCTGCTTGTATCTTTTGCTGCTTTCCTGCAATTTACCTTTGACTTCTTCTTGTAGCTTCTGCAGTTGTTCAGCAAAATCTTCAGCACTTGCACTCCTGGATTCTTGTTTTCCCAAGTCTCTAAGCTCATATACTCCTCTCGGATGCATTCCAAAGACAATCTGAAATGGACTCATTCCAGTGCTTCGGTTTGGTGTATCATTGTAAGCAAATTCAGCTTGAGCTAATGCCAGATCCCACTGTTTGGGATTTTGATGTACTAGACTTCTTAGTATATTCCCCAAGCTTCTATTCACTACTTCAGTTTGTCCATCTGTCTGAGGATGGTATGCTGAACTAAAACTGAGTTTAGTTCCCAATTTCTTCCAAAGTGTCCTCCAGAAATGCCCTACAAATTTAGTATCTCGATCTGATACAATGCTTACAGGTAAACCATGCAATCTTACAATCTCTGAAAAGAATAAATTTGCTATGTGTGTTGCATCATTAGTCTTTCTACAAGCAATAAAATGAGCCATTTTTGAAAATCTGTCTACAACAACATAAATAGAATCATTCCCTCTCTAAGTTTTTGATAAACCTAGAACAAAATCCATACTCACTGCATCCCATGGTCGATCTGGTATGGGCAATGGCTGATATAGTCCTGTGTTCTGACTCTTTTCTTTGGCATGTTGACATACCCTGCATTTCTCAACAAACTTTTTAACATCAGTTTGCATTTTAGGCCAATAATAAAAAGCATTCACCTGAGCGAAGGTTTTATCTTGTCCAAAATGACCAAACAATCCTCCACTATGCTTTTCTTTAATTATGTTCTCCCGCATGGAACATTTGGGAATACATAACTTGTTGCTTTCAAACAACAGGCCTCCTTGAATAAGGTAGTCCATCCACTGACTTCTGTTATGGCTCACCGGATTCTGAATTGTTGTGTAGATATCTTTAAAATCCTCATCATCTTTATACATTTCTATCATTTCATCAAAACCTACAACACCCACTTTACGTTCTTGCAAAAGAAAACTTACCCTGCTCAATGCATCTGCCACTTTATTAGACTTACCACTTTTATGCTTTATCACAAAAGTGAAACTTTGCAGAAATTCCACCCACTTGGCATCCTTCTGATTTAACTTTGGCTGATTATTAATAAATTGCAAAGCGTGATTGTCTGAATATAAGATGAACTCCTTCGGCAGCAAGTAATGCCTCCACTTTTTCAATGCCTGCACAATAGCGTAAAATTCTTTATCATAGGAAGAATATTTCTTTTTCACATCATTTAACTTCTCACTGAAATACGCTATCGGTCTTTGCTCTTGGCTCAGCACCGCACCAACTGCTTCTCCACTTGCATCAGTTTCCACTTGAAAGACTTTCTCAAAGTTAGGCAATGCTAGAATTGGCTTTTCTGTTATCTTCTTTTTCAGCAGATTAAAGTTCCTGTCAGCGACTTCTGTCCATCGGAATGGCTGGTTGACCTCCCTGATGGTCTCAAGAATTGGTGCACAAATTTGACTAAACCCTTTTATAAACTTCCGGTAAAAACTAAAGTCCATGAAAACTTCTTACCTCGAATACACTCCTGGGAGTAGGCCAATTTTTGATTGCTTGTACCTTTTCTGGATCCATTTTTAAACCTTCTCTGGAAATCAAAAATCCCAAGTATACTAGCTCTTCTTTCATAAAACTACATTTCTTCAAATTGATTAGTAGTTTTTCCTTTTGCAGAGTTTTCAGGACTAACTTCAGATGTTCCAAATGCTCCTCTTTACTTTTGCTAAAAACCAGAATATCATCAAGGTAAACAACAACAAATTTACCTATATACTCCTTCAAGACCTCGTTCATTAACCTCATGAACGTGTTGGGCGCATTAGTGAGCCCAAAAGGCATCACTAACCACTGATACAGTCCACTATTTGTTTTGAACGCCGTCTTCCATTCATCACCTTCCCGAATTCTGATCTGATGATATCTGCTTTTTAAATCTATCTTTGTAAAGTGCCTGGATCCACTTAAACAGTCCATTAAATCATCCATCCTGGGCAAAGGAACTCTGTACCTGACTGTAATTTTGTTGATAGCTCTGGAATCGGTGCACATGCGCCATTCTCCTCCCTTTTTCGGACTAAGTACCGTTGGCACAGCACACGGCCTCAGACTTTCTCGAATCAACCCCTTGTCCATCAGCTCCTGAACTTGTCTTGCAACTTCTGCGTTTTCCTGGGGAGTTAATCTATATGCAGCTTTATTAGGTAGACTTGCTCCTGGTATCAAGTCGATATGGTGGCTCACACTTCTTATCGGTGGTAATTCATTTGGTAATTCATCCACAACGATATCCATGTAATTATTTAACACAGCTTGAATTTCTTCAGGCAAATCATTTAAATTCGTGGAGGTTAAGATTACCTGGGGCCTCCCTACAATAGCGAAATGCATCTCTTCGCTTTTATCAACCTCCTGTAGCAGTTCTTTGCCACTTATCAACATAATACTATTTCCAGGCAGCTCTTTATCAGCATCATTCTTCACTGGCAGCAACGTATGTTTAGTTCCGTCCTTCTCTATGGTGTATGTATTCCTTCTCCCGTCATGAATCGCCTTCCGGTCAAATTGCCATGGTCTCCCCAATAACACATGACATACATCCATGGGCATTATGTCACATAAAATCACATCTCTGTATGTGCCGATCTGCATTTCCACATTACACTGCTCTGTCACGATGACTTGATGACCCTTCTGAAGCCAAGATACTTTGTAAGGTGCAGGATGAGCTTTTCTTGTTCATCCAAGTTTTTCCACCATCTCTGTAGACACAAGATTGTCAGTACTCCCGCTATCAATTATAACCTTACAGCACTTACCCTTTGATTTGCATGTAGTTCTGAACAAGTTCTTCCTTTGCGCAGGTTCTCCAGTCTCCTTTTTTGATCTCAGCAAAGTTCTTCTAAGCAGCAATGATTCACCTTCTTCAGGTGGTTCTTCTTTCTCCACAAGTCGAGGTGGTTCCGGCTCTACCTCAGCCACATTTGCACCCCTCTGACTTGCTGATTTGTTATGAGGACAGTCCCTTGACATGTGTCCCCATTCTCCACAGGTATAACATCTAACATCTCTTCCTCGCCCTCTTCCTCTGGGTGCAAATCTTCCTCTACTAGACTCACCCATTTGTGGTGGTCTGTCGCTTGAACTTCTTGTTTCATGCCGATACTGTGTTCCTCTAAATCTGCCAGCTCCTTTACCTCTCGCTGAACTCTTTCCTCTGTTCCTTTGACTCTGTTTCCTCAATATTTTCTCCTCTGCTTTCAGACTTGCTTGATAGGCATCCTCAACAGTTTTTAGACTTAACAGGCTAATCTCATCTTGGATCTCATACCTTAGCCCATTAACATATCTGGCTACTTTCTCCAAATCATCTTCTACATGCCCTGTTCTGATGCTTAATCGATAAAATTCTTCTGTGTACTCTTTAACAGACATTCCTTTCTGCTTCAGATTTTGCATCTACTTAAAAAGATTCAAATGATAGTCTTTAGGCAAAAACTTGGCTTTCAGTTTGCTGACCATTTTATCCCACTGCTTAATCTTAGATTTCCCTTTCCTTGCTCTTGATGTCTGTACCTCGTCCCACCAGATGGCTGCATGGCCCTTCAATCTAGTGACGGCAAACTTCACCCTCTTATTCTCCTCAACCTCTTCATAATCAAAATACTGATCTATGGATCTAATCCAATCCATAAGCTCCTCTGCATTCAAACTCCCTTCATACATAGGAATTTCCATCTTGGGTTTGCTTCCAAATTTTGCCAACATCTTGACGAATTTGACATTTTCATTTTCTTCTTCTGCTTCCTCATCTGCATCAGATTCTTCTGAAGAACTCTCAGCTCCCTCATCAGGCGCTCTTCTTTGGGCTGTCTCCATTGTCTCCATTCGTGTACGCAGTCTTCGCACTTCTTCTATCAGGATTGCATTTGGTTCTGGTCTTCCTCGACCAATTCCCCTTCTTGGCGGCATTTTCGCTGCAAACACCTGTCTCTTTTGCTCTGATACCAAAATTGATGACGCAGCAGCAGCGCTGGACTTTTCTCAAAAAAAAAAAAAAAAACCCACAAAGGATTACTTAAACCCAAAAATCCCTCCTTGGTTCTATCGGAACCAAACTCCTTTATAAATTAAAACAAACCCGATATAAACCTTGTTTATTAAAAACCCTTTTATATAGCGCTTGAACTTTTTTTTTTTAAAACACAATTTCAATATTCCGATGCTTATAAGACTTCAATCATCGCAATCGATGATTAACATCGCGCTGATATATATATATATTTTGTTTGACAACTATTCCGGTTGCGATTCAATCGGAATCGCTCGTCGCAACAATTTGAATCACTGCACTTCGACTGCTCCACAGCTCCAACGCGATGATCGGAAATCGGCAATCGCTGTTTCATAAAGGTGACCCTTAACACTTTTTCATAAGTGATCCGACGCCTCGGACCCGATCTCTCATCAACTGAATTTTATAAAATTTTCTCGCATCTGTTTCTATTATTTGTGTAATGTGATTTGTGAACTCATCCTTTTTTTTTTCCGATGCGATGACTTTACTGGACCCGACGCATCATAAATCATATAACATATATCTGAAATCCGTTCCAAAGCTTTAAAAAGGGTTTAACTCATAATTTTTTTGTGTAAACGAATTTCACACGCACAGGCCAGATTACTTCGTATTTTTCCCACTGGAATCCTTACGATTTAAATAAAACACAGATTTCAACCATTCCAACCATTACAAAGAGAAATCAACACATAAACTTTCCAGATGTCTCATACAACGACGCACACAATATGAAACTTGTTAATAAACAAAGCCTCGGTCTTTTATCCAATTATATAAAGAAAACGACTTCTATTACATACCAGACACACAGTCTATCATTCTTCTGAGCTTTCGCTCCACACTAAAACCACTCTTACTCTCGTTCCACACAAAAATCACTCTTATTCTCACTGAAAAAAAACTCAAAGCTCTCGCCTCATCACATTTTTATGATTAGCTTATTTTCTAATAATAGCTAACAGAAATTCCCTACTTTTACTAAAAGATCTTAACAACAAATCTCTTATCTTATCACTCTCGATCACATCTGTTTAACAATCTTATCTCTAATCTAAATAAAACAATCACATTTATTACAATATTAACAAACTATTTACTAAATCGACTTCCACAGTAAACTAAAATTTGACCAATCTGTAAATGAAATTCACTCTGTCAAGCCACAACATGTGAACAGATTTTCACATTGCTGGCTTATTCCGATGCTCCTGCATCACCTCGGATCTGAAATCCCTCTGTCGAACTACCCCTCGCTGCACTGCAAGCTCACTCGAAAATTCTTAGCAAACCGCGCCCTAAAATTTCGACTTAGCTCAAGTGCTACCACTATGTGTGTGTTGTCCAATTGACGCCAAGCCTTCAATACTTTTCTTGTTGAACAATCAACGATTGTGATCTAATCTCTAATCAACGACTAAGATTAGAAAAGACTTGATCCTCGTCACTTAGAACATTCTCACCCACCTTTTTAAATTAATTCCCTTTAATTAGTTAATTTCCTTAAGTTAGACTTAGGGTGCCCATTAAAATAATTAATTATTGGAATAACTTAGGCTTCGAGTGGAATTTCTCTAAATGATTTCTAGGTCTTGGAGATCTCATGTGTCCTAGCCCCTCAACAAAGTTTCAGAGTTAGAGCACATCCAATGCTACCCAAAAATCAACATGGGGTAGATGGAGAGCTTCATTCTCTTTATTAAATGCCAATCTCGTACCCTGATATATCATAGTTTCCTTTTCCAAATAGTGCAATCTTCCATGTCCTGAAAACGCCGAAACCTTGAAAACTATATAAGTCTGCTGATTTCTAAAAGGGATATGAAATTCTAGTTTCTTTATATGAGGTTCGATGAAGTTTGAGCCACTCTCAAACATTCTGGAGTTATTAATGGTCACGTTAAAAATTCAAGTGAAGGATAAAAAAGGAAAGATCAAGGAGAATGTCAATATTAGCCTCAAGAATTTAATATTTCTAGTTATGGCTTGCAGTGGTGAATAACATATTCACAAGTAGCGGGTAAAAAATCCTTTTTATTTTCCCCAAAAATGTTTTATGGGATACTTGTGCACTTCCTTTTCTATGGGATACATTTACATGGACGAGTCTTGGTTTTGTCCACTTGTTGAGGCTGATCCTTTTGGATCTTGATCTCTATCTAAGATGGGAATTTGAATTTTGGTAACTTACCGGATCCGGAAGGGGGAGGGCCAAGATCCACGGATCTGATTTAGATTCAGATCTGGATCCGTTGGAATATGTGGAAAATATGGTAGGTGGTGGATCAAGCATTTGCGGAAACGACTCCCTGTCGACAGAAACAGATCCCGTATAAGTTTGCTGGAACCAGTGAAAGTGAAAAACAAATGTCGCGAGTGATTTTATGTTTTTGACTTTTCGTTAAAGGTTAAAATGTGTACTGTGGTCCCTCTTTGTCGGTAGTGCACCCTACTCTCGAGGAACAGGCAAAACAGGTGACGAAGGCAAGGAAGTCATGACTGCTTATTCATCACGACTGTCAAACTACTTATTCATCGCCGTTCGACGTTATTTAGGGACCAATGTATAACTGTTAACACTTCGTTGCACTCGTATTCCAATATTCAAACCTCAGTTTTGTTCTTCGAAGGTCACAGAGTTTGTTTCAAATTTTTTTGTTCCCCAATTCCAGCAAAACCCATCCTTAATTTCGGGTGGGTTAGGGAGAGAAAAGACACAGATGGGAAACCTTTTTGCAGTTCCACCTAGCATGATCAGGAAATGGGATTCAAACGTTGTAAATGGTACCATGTCCATAAACACGACATTCCTACAACACTTTTTTCGCCTACACTCCCTTCACTAACGCTACATCTCCATAACACCACTTCCTACACCACAAATATGTTGATTTTTTATTGTATTATTTGTATGGATTTATTGGAGCCATATAGTAACGAATATGTGTGTTTATTGTGTGGAGCCATGCAGTAAAAAGTAATATCCTATATTATAATATGTGTATGGTTTATGTGAGGTTTATTGATTGTGTGGTGCTTGGAGTCAATTTATTGGTCCATCTAGTCCTAAGTCCACACACACACACACACACACACACACACACACACACACACATATATATATTAATTGTATAGATCATCAAGTTGATATCCATCCCCGATTGCTTGTATTGCGCCATCCAGTTGATTGTATAGATCCGTCCGCCCGTTTCCATATATATTTTATTTTTGGATTTAGGGGAGGCAGAGTCAACGATGGAAGTTAAATTCTCTAAATAAGTCGGGGTTGACACCATCTTATCTATCACGTGACATATATTCACTCTAAGCATCAATATATTAGAAATACCACATCATTTGTCCATGTGCTCTTATCTTATTATTAGAATTTCAGGAAGATATTGTAGTGGTTTGTTGGATGAAGTTTATTTTAATTTTTAATTGTGTATTGATAATATATTATAATTTGAATTTTATATGCAGTAAGGTAACCTATAGAACATTACATTATGGAACCATCACAACATGAACAGAGTGAAGGGGAAATCATCAAAACAGACCAAAAACTCCTCTATGGCAGTATGTGGAGATTATTAGAAAAAATCCCGGAGGTGGTTCATTTAAATTGAAGTGCAATGAATGCTATGTGAAAATTTCTGAATATTACTTATGCAGAAACCCTACTGTTAAATCTAGTTATACTTCTACTTAATCAAGTTATTAATTTGAATTTTCAGCATTAACATCGAAGTAAACACATTAACAGTACTCACTGATACAGATCTAAAAACTAAATACATGCACACAGACAAAGTGACACACAAGATTTTCTGGACAACTATCCTTGAAAAAACCTAATGTGGGAAAACTGGTCTTCTGGCTGTTGGAGGGTTTATCTCTGGTGTGGGTCTCTGCGCTGATGCTTGGCCTGCTACCCTTCATCACTGCGCTGCTGCTGATTCCCTGTATTGCTGCCCATGACGCTGCTACCGCCAATGCCACATCTGTATTGCAACTCCCTCTCAATCTGCTGCACGGTGTTGCCAACTGCTGCACTGCAGCTTCAGTTGCTAAGAGAAATAACTGAAAACTCCCGCCCAATCTTTGACAGACAAGTCAGTTGGGCTGCATCCTCATCACTGAAGCTTCGTATGCTGCTGCTCTGCACTGTCCTCCTGAATTCTTTCCGCTGCTGCAGCTTTGCTCTGCGTAAGCCAACTTGCACTGCGCTGCTGAAGTCACATCAACCCCCTCTGCACTGCGTTGCCACGTTGCTGCTGCATCTGCACTGCGCTGCTACGTTGCTGCTACATCTGCACTGTGCTGCTGAAGTCACATCAACCCCCTCAGTCAGTTCATTGTGCAACCAAGGAGGGCTCACTTGGCAGTAGCCAAACATGTTCTCAGATAGTTGAAGGGGACGATCAAGTATGGGTTGAAGTACACCAAGGGCAATGAGGTTCGGTTGAGTGGGTTTATAGATGCAAATTGGGTTGGAAGCACAATGGATCGGAAAAGTACTAGTCGATACTATTTCAAACTTGGATCAGGAATGAATTCCCAGTGCAGTAGGAAATAGAAGTTTGTCACACTGAGCTTAGCCAAGGTTGAGTATATGGCAGCAAGCACTGCTTTGTGCGAGGCCATATGGCTATGTAAATTGCTCTTGAACTTACTCAAGAAGAGGATGGAACAGACTAGAATTATGTGTGATAATCAGAGTTGCATCAAGCTCTCTGAGAATCTTCTGTTTCATGACAGGTCGAAACACATGGACATTCAGTGTCACTTCATCAGAGACTATGTCCAATGGGGAGCCATGTAGTAGAGGTACAATCCTATAGGAGAACAAGTGGCAGATATCCTCATCAAGGCTCTGAGTAAAAGATTAAGTTTACTTAAGAGAAAAGATGGGGACGGTCGAGAATCCTTTCCTGTAAAGGAATGGGCGGTCTACAGAGTCAGAGGAAACTGTAGTACGGATGAGGTAGTGGCAGAGGCAGTGTCACAGGCAACAGTACAAAGGTCAACAACACAGAGTTGAGAGGGAAAAACTAGGATATCATCAGTGCAACAGATGCTTTAGAATCAGAGCAGTACAATTGGTACCTTGCTTGAACACTTTCCTTGCTAAGAGGGAGTGTTGATTTTTATAGCATCGAAAAGTGTTCCAGTTCTCAAATTTTGAGGAGAGGCTTGGAGACCAGTATTCTAGAGAACCTAGAAATCGTTTGTGGAAATTCCACTCGGATTTTGCTTTATTAAAATAATTAATTATTTTAATGTGATCCCTATGTCTAAACTTAGGAAAATTAAATAATTAAAGGTTATTAATAAAGTAGAGTGTGAATATTCTAGAAAACGAAGATCAAGTCACATTTTAATCTGAGCCATTGATTAAAGATATAATCTGGGTTGTTGATTCATCAACGAGAAGACTATAAGAGAAGGCTTGAGGGTCATTTGGAAA
The DNA here is from genome assembly GCA_034641835.2 of Pinus albicaulis. Lineage (NCBI taxonomy): Eukaryota > Viridiplantae > Streptophyta > Pinopsida > Pinales > Pinaceae > Pinus > Pinus albicaulis. The sequence goes on from CM076573.1 coordinate 928,895,450, forward strand.
TCAAGCTGGGCACATTCTCAGTACTTGAAGGAAATTGATTCTGAAGTAAGAGAATTTGATTTCAGTGGGTGAGTTTGTAGAGGCAGGGTTGCAGAAACAGAAGGAGGAGGGAGAAGTCAGCAAAGACAGAGAAGGAGGAGGCAGAGGAAGATTGGGAGGCAATGCTGAGCAGCAGCACTAGCCCTCCACATAGAATTACGTAATTTAGGCAGGGACTACGTAGACTGACGCAGAGGGTGTAGGAGGTCATCTCGTAGGTTGGGAATTCTTCCGAAGTGTCTGGAAAATTCACATCAGGGGTACGCTATTTAATTCTGATCGTCAGGAATTTTGTAAACAATCTTTTCACCGCTGAAGATAATATAAACCCTCATCTGTTGCACCGATTTTCCCACATTGGGTTTTTTCGGGGACATTTGTCCAAAAATAACTATGTTCATATGGTTGTTTCTATTGTGCTATATATGCTATTTTTGTTCTTATGCTTTTGATTAGAGTGAAGTACTGCAACTGTGTTTAGTTCAAAATTTAATGAAGCATCTGTAAATAGCTTATCAAATAAGTAGGCGAAATAAATCAATCATTGCAGTAATAATTTTCAGATTGAAAATTTCACACTTCAGTGCTATCATCCGCCACAACAGCCTTGGAGGTAGAAGCTTCATTGTCCTTCTTCTTCTGAGGACAATTGCTGGCGAAATGTCCTAGTTCGCCACACTGGAAACACTTGATCTTGGATAGATCACGCTTTTTCCTCCCTTGCTACCTCTTTGATGCCAAGGATGCATCTTCTTCCTCTTCCTTATTCACCTTACTGGATCTTGTGCTATTCTACCTCTTATTGAACCAATGAAGTTCTCCTTGATGGAGTATCACTCACCAACTGTCCCAGTTGGGAAGGTCCGCTCTGCCCAAGATACTTTGGACAAAAGATTCCCAGTCCTCTGTGACCGCAGTGAGTGCAATCCTCACCATCACATCATCCTCCACTTTCACACCTATGGCAGTCAACTGATCCCTGATCGCCTGTAGTCTGAAAAGGAAGGGCTCAATTTCTTCTCCCTTTTCCATCATGATTAACCACATCTCGTTCTCTAGAAGCATTCTCCTCTGGACAGATCTACCCTCATATAGTGCAATTAAGGCTTTCCACATCTCATTAGCCGTCTTCTTATCAGCTATATGTGGTACAATATGATCCTTAACCTCGTCCATGATGAAGCGCTTGGCATGAGTCGTTGATTCATTATGCTTTGCTCGGAGAATAGTATCGGTTGGCGTGGCGAAGAATTTTTCTGCATGCTTCCTTAGATTGTATGCCTCCATGACCATCAGGATTCTGGTCTTCCAAACTGCAAAGTTGGACAAACCGTCCAACCTATCCTGATCACGTAGTCCGTGAGGTGCCATCTGCTCAGATCTGCTATGTCAGAACAAATTCTTCTACTCCCCGCTTCTCAACTGAAGCTCGGATCTAGGGTCCTTGGCGAAAAGGCACCCTCTGCTCCCTTTGACAACTGATTTCCTCCTTGGAAATTTTCCAAACACAACGAATCATCTCTCTTCGATCCTTTGATCGAACTGCAGATTTCTTTGGCTGGAAATCCTCTGAGAAGCTGTTCTCATACTGCTCTTTGTTAATTAGTGCTCAGGCTAAATTCTGAATCTTGAGAAATTTAACCCCACCAGCAACTACTGAAGCTCTGCAGCACTGCTTCCGGCACTCTGATTCAGCCACAACCTCAAGCCACAACCTCAAGATTGCGTCACCCTAGTTGGCGTCTACGTGAGAAGATAGTCCCAGCGCTGCGTTTGCGCTACCTTCTCGCAGTAAGTACGTGGGCCTGTGTGGGGACTGCATCACTCTAGTCTCTGTGTGGCTCTGCTTCTCTCTTCTGCTGCGCTACCCTCTCTAGTCTAACTTTCTGCGACTGCGGCTACTTTCTCTGTTGCTTCCCGTAGCAAAGATTCTTTAGTGTTCTTGCTGATTATTTAGCTAGATCTGCAATCGCTTTGATACCATGTGAAAATTTCTGAATATTACTTATGCAAAAACCCTACTGTTAAATCTGGTTATACTTCTACTTAATCAAGTTCTTAATCTGAATTTTCAGCATTAAAATCGAGGTAAACACATTAACATTACTTATTGATATAGATCTAAAAACTGAATACATGCACATAGAGAAAGTGACACGCAAGATTTTCTGGACAACTATCCCTGGAAAAACCCAATGCAGGAAAGCCAATCTTCTGGCTGTTGGAGGGTTTATATTATTATGTAGAAAAATTGCACTGATTCACCCCCTCAAACGAGATTTACAGAACTTAGCCCCCTTCTGCCTCTAGAAACCCCAGCGCTGCTCTGAAGTTGCATGCGTCAGACCTGCTGGCGTGCTGATGCCCCTGCGCTCCTTAGGAGAAGGCTGTGTAACCTTAGAATGGGTGACACAGTCCTTACGTTGCCCTAGCTGGCCCTGCCTAAGCCTGGATGGCCTCTTGCTGCCTCTGCGCTGCCCTTTCTGGGCCTGTGTAGCACCTGCGTAGCCGCTGAAACCCTCTGCGCTGTGTAGCTATGGCGTAGCTTGTGCGTAACCTCTGCTTCTCGGCGCTGCTCCTGGTTTCTTCTTCTCTGCCTCTTGCTGACTCTTGGCTCTGGGATTAGATCATCCCCTTAGCCAATACTACCCCTCGCTGTAGTTGAAATACTTCTGGAAATTCTTAGCAAACCATGCCCTAGAATTCTAGCTTAGTCTCAGTGCTTTGTCTTCGTGTGTGTGTTCTCCAACTGACCCCAAGCCTTTCCTTTATACTTTTCTCGTTGGGAAAACAACGACCATGACCTAATCTTGAATCGATGCCTAAAATTAAAAGAAAGCTTGATCCGCGTGACTTAAGTCATTTCCATCACATGTTTAAATTAATTACCTTTAATATTTTAATCATCCTAAGTTAGACTTATGGTGCTTAATTAAAAATATGAATAAATTAATTTTCTCCCAAACTGGATGGAATTTCTCAAATCCCTTTCTGGGCCTTGGATATCTTATGTACTCTAGTCCTTCGACAAAATTTGGGAGCTAGAACACATCCGAAGCTACTACCCCAACAATCCACAAATCTCAACATGCTAAGATATCAAAAATGCTATGACTCACCTCAACCTACTTGAGAATATTGTTCCACTACCAGTCCAACACACTGAAGCGACTTCCTACATTCCAAGGCCCCCATCATCTATTCATGATGTAGAGTTGCAATATGTAGAAGATAATGCAAATCCATTTGAGGATATGTAAATGTATTTACTATTATCATTTATGATATTATCCTTTTTGTTACTTTGTATGAGGGAGGATGCATCATTTCAGTGTTTCAGTCTTCATATTTATAATATATCTAATGGTTTCAATTTTATAAGTGTTTGATGGTTTCAAGGTGTATTTGATTTTTGAATTCTAAATTGTTTTTTAAAATTTAAAAATTATTATATATATATATATATATATATATATATATATATATATATATATATATTTTTTGTACTTGACGTATCCTTGCCGTATTTGGATCCTAGATTTTGAAATAACTAGTGAATCTGTATCCGTATCCATATCCATATCTGAATCTTGGTAACTTAGAAAATTTCATCTTGCCTGCCAGGGTAGACAAAAGAGCAGTAATTGTTAATTATAGTTAGATAGACTATCTTGAATTTAATGTTACTTATGCATTGTTTGACAAGTTATATTTGCATAAAGATGTCTAGTATGATAATTTAGCTTTACTTATTTGTAAATCATTTTTATGGACCCCTTAGAATTGATAGATTATTATTAGTTGTAATCCTTTATCTGGTTCAAAGATTAACGGGTTGCTATGTCCATTTCCAGGCATATTTTTCACTACGAAAAGTCACCGATTTTATGAACAGTAGCGGAGATGTGTTACTCAAAGAAACCTGTAAATCTTTCATAGCCACTTTCCAAAATCTCCAACGTGTATATAGGTGAGTGTGATATTGCTATTTTCCTCATGAAGAGAGAAACCTGAGTAGAAATTGGGCTTTGTTCTTTGCCTTTGTCATAAAATTTCTGTAATTATCTTGAATGTACTTGAAAAAATGTTATATCTTTCTAAAATTTTCGGAACATTTTCCTGTGAAGAATGTTGAATATTCTGTGCTTATAGACTTTCATGTCATCATTCTTCATAAAACTGTCGGCGTCACAGAAAATCTCTGCTATTTTTCTGAATGGGCAAATTATATTTTAGGAGACACTGGCCGTTAGCTTGTTGGTTCCACGTTTAGAAGAAAGAAATAATTTATAATAATGTCCAACAATGGACCATGTTAGGTCAGTGGGATTTGAACGAAAAAGATGTATTCAAAGAAAATAAAGAAGTGCCTAATCCTTCTTGTAACTAACCAATCAAAACTAGGTGAAAACAATATATGACATGACAAGGGAAGAGAAAATGGGTATTCCTAGAGAGAAGGCTGAGAGGAAACAAGTATCATACAAAGGAACTCAGTGGGAAACCCTGAACAATGTAAATCTAAACGGTCCTGCATGAACATGAGAATAAAACAAACAGTTCTGATGACCAAGGGGGAAAAGGCAAAGTAGTTAATCTCAGTCGAAAGAAATAGATGTAGTTAAGAGAAGCACTGAATTTTTATGTTATAACTATGGAAAGACTACTAGAAAATGTTCAAAACGTTTCCAATGAAGATGTGCTGCATTCCTAATATCCTTTTTGTAATTGACATATGTAGGATTTCATAAGTTCTGTCACTACTTGTCTTTCAAAGTTTTTTTGAGAAGTACTTTGCACAGAATATTTTTGGCTAAGGTGCCACACTGTGAGGGGTATATCTATGCCATCAAAGTCATGCTGGACTTTCACTTGGCCTTGTCCAGACAATTCATTTTCTTGCTGTGTTTCTGCCCATGTAGCCTTATAATACCATTCGTATCTTAATTTTGATGAACTATGGTTGTCATTGATGTCAACCCAAGCAGCAACCAATGGGAGCCCCACCGTTAAGGACAAAAATGACAAGAGATTTCTAGTCCGATGGGCTCAGGACCATCATGTTTGGATACTCCTTGTCATACCGATTCCAACGGTATATAACATGCCATGCGATTCCTCACAGTTTGGGAATTATGCCTAGTCAAATTTGGTGCACCCTCCTTATGGTCAAAGTCCCCAAAGAGAGATGACATGGAAACACATCATTAGCTAGTCCTTGGCATGTAGACTCAATGAGTGGTAGAATTATTAATGAAACCAAAAAGTTTTCTTTCAAAATTCAAATGGTCCAAAACTTAGAATCGAAAAATATAATGTAATATTATAAATGGGGTTTTGGTCAAATTTAAAAATCCCTCCAAAAGTAAAATTTCGAATTTTAATATCCCACCCTGAGTTGGCTTCCACAAGGGGGAAAAATCTTCTATAAATTGAGACAATTTCTTCTCATTCGAGTTAAGAAAGAATGCTCACATTATCTATCTGAGATCTCTGCGGCCCTTGAATAGTCTTGAAAATCTGTGAAGGAGGTCGAATCTTGAGAAAGTTCTGGGTTAGGGTTTCGTTATAGCAATGGATTTTCTGATTTATCTTGGCCTTTGAAGAGCAGAAGTAAAGCACCTTGGCTAATCTCCTTTGCTCGAACTATAGAAGGTCTCGCTCTGAATTGCTTTTGCAGCCTAAGAGTGGTCGAATTTGGCAAGGGATTTCGAGTTCTTTGAATATATTTTGCAGGTTGCTCTTGTCACCTTTTGTGAGGACGCATATCTGGAAAGGTTTTTTGTATCCGTTTCATGAGTCTACCTGCAGGATTTCTATGAGTTTCAACCCCTTGAAGACTAAATCCGAAGCAACGTAGAATGATCTCTTGTAAAGTGACATTTCCCTAATAACTTCGCTAGTGTTTTCTCCTGTCATAGTTGAACCAATGTTTTAAAAACTAGTCGAATCGATTCAGAATTGATCGAGCCTACCGAGCCGTACCCTTGCCTGGGTCGGCTTGTACAAAAACCAGTCTGGTGGCCGGTCCGTTACTGAACCGACCGAGACAGACACTCAGGCAGCCAGTTTGCCTAAGCCCATCTTAAACCGGCCGAGCTAGTTTGAAGTGAATAAAGCTCTTTCTCAAGTTAAATTCTCCAAAAGACTTGGAATATCAGAATATCCATTGAGGATACAAATATTATATTAGAACGTATGATGAATGAATTGATTGATAAATGTTACAAATGAGGCTTGCTTATATACCTAGGCAGGTGCCTCTTCACGAAAGGTCATGTCTCATCAAACATGCCCTTTCGACCTAACTACTAATTAACTAATTAATCATTATTTATATTATTTTATTCATTAAATTGCCTTCCTCCTCAAAAAGCTTTGTCTTTAAAGCTTGTTGATGAAAGGCCTTGATTTCGTTTCCTGCTACGAATGTCTTGTCGTCTCGGGGTAGTCATCCTTGTCGATACAAGCTGATATGATTCTCTAAGTGACAAACAAAATTGTCGCATCGAGAATGGATCAGACCATCCTAAATCAATCTTCTGTGGAATCTTACGGCAACTTGAAGCTTGTGATGAATTATCACTTGAGCAGATTGCACTGATATTAGTATTCTTCAAAACATTAGCTTGTTGTTTCAGTTCTGAACAGTGAATACATAGCTTGGTCGAGTTGTCTGCTCCCATGATTTGGATGTCGATAGGGAATTTTTTTGGTTTGAATTATTTGATTTTCTTTTGGCGAAGATGTTATTGAGCTGGTTACAGAACCTTCACTTAGAATGTTCCTCATCGGAACTACAACATCTAAGTTTGCATCTTCTGCAACTTGCTTGTCTTCTTCTTGAGTTGTGACATTTACAGGATCAATGTTCGTTTTTTCTTCCACTTGAACTTCTACTTTTAAAGGTTTTGATGATTCCTTTTCGACAAGTTGTTACACCTTGTTTTCTAATGACTTCTTGTCCTTCTTCAACTTCTTAATTTGCAATAGTAATTTTTCGTTGTGGTCCTTGAGGAGAGCAACTTCTTAATTCTTGTTAGCAGTGATTTTGTCAATTTCCTTTTGCATATTTTGTATCACCTTTTTACGTTCTTGTAAAACTACTTTTGAAATTTATTGTATGTCTTTAGGCGTCACTAAATTTGGCTTCAAGAAACGTCCTGTAGCGTTATTTTCTTCTTTTTCTAGGAGAATGTAAAAAACTTCTTTTTCGTATTTAGGATAAATGAACTTAGGGTTTCCATCCATGGTGAACCCAACACAATGTCACTATCCTTAAAAGGTAAGAATTGAACAGAGAATTTTGATATGAATGTATAATCCCCAATGTTTAACTATAAATTGGTTGTCATATATTTTGTTGCCAAAACAGTCTAATTTTTCGATTATATTCGACTCTGGGATCACTAATTGGTTTGCGATTTTAGGTGTTATATAATTTGTACCTTCAACGGGAGAGATAGAAATAGTAATATCTTTTCTTGCAAGAATTCCTTTAAATTTAAATAGTACTTTAGCGTTGGTGGGGAAGGTTTCCAAAAATCTCCCTTTCTTCAATTCTGATTTAGACTCCATTTTGCTTCTTAAATATTAAATACTTTTGGGATGAAATTAGGGTTTTTAAAAGTAGATACTTCTAATCTTTAAAATATTACTCCTTTTTTTTCTCCTTTAATAAGCCTCTAGAATTTTATTATTCCTAAATAAATTTTTTCCCTTCTTCAAATTATTTCTTATAATACTTTTCGTCCTTTTTCCTTTTCCTTTTTTTTTATTAGTCTTCAATTTTTTTTATTTATTATGGCCCTTTTTTTTCACTAATTAAATTAATTATATATATATATATATATATATATATATATATATATATGAATTAATTAATTAAATTAATTAATTATATATATTTCATTCAATATATATTTAATTTAGTTTATTGAAAAGTTGTGATCGTACGGATTGGATATGAACAAGTAGGTAAGACATGGAACAATACACCGAATTATTTTGACCTGGACAAATTGGAAGAGTAGCCGAATTGGTAGTGTGATGGCGAGTCTCAAGTGTTGGCAGGTCATACAACGATTGCAGCGATAACAGGGGTCAGTGGTGGTGGGAGACAGGGTGAGACGATGACAGGCAAGATGGCGGAAGAGAATGTAGAGGCCGTGGTGTCTCACGCTGCGTACAGCAGAATTACAGTTCGACATCAGTGGGCAGTGGTGGAAGGGTGGAGTGAGCGAGCTAGAAGGTGGAGGGTGACGACATGTAATCGACAGTGTAATGGCAGTGGTTGGTGGAAGACGACGACTGTCGTTATAGGTTGGCCAATTTGCTCGCTGCAACGTGATGGTTGTAGCGGCAAGAATTGAATTCGATGTCGGCTATGATGCAGCGGAATGATGAGAGCCAGAGAGCAGGTGCGAGAGCAGTGAGGAGTTGACGTCCGTGTGGAGGAATGGTGGAGTCAATGGTGGGGTAGTGGCAAGGTTGAGGAAGTTACTGGCTGGTCACGACCTTGCTGCGGGTCACCAAATGAAGCGAAGACAGTTTTTTGCGTCCGTTGTTGTGGCGGCTGTGATGGCAACATCCTGGTCCGGTGTTTTTTTTTTTGTAATTTTAATAATTTTAATTTTTTTTTCTTTTATTTTTTTGATGACTTATATGTAATTTTTTTTATGTATGTCTTTGTATGTACGTTTATGGATATATATATCCCTTTTTTTTCTTTAATATACTTTGACTCTTTTTTTTTTAATATTTCATATTTTTTTTTTTATATATAACCTTTCTGTTTCTTTTTTTTAATCTCTTTTATATATATATATATATATATATATATATATTTGAATTCTATTATGCAGTTTTCTTCATTCTTTCTTCTTCTTGTTTTTTTTTATAATAATTTATATGACCAAAGGCCTACTTGCAAGCTAGAGAAACTCCAATTCTATAGCGAAACGCTTCGACGACAACGATGTTGACGATTTTTATGGTCAAAGACCTGGATTGGAGAGCGTGACTCTATGCAGCGTGAGTGGCCAAAAGATCGAACAACTCTGATACCAAATGAAGTAAACAAAGTTCCTTCTCAAGTTAAATGCTCCAAAAGACTTGGAATATCAGAATATCCATTGAAGATACAAATATTATATTAGAAATTATGATGAATGAATTGATTGATAAATGTTACAAATGAGGCCTGCTTATATACCTAGGCAGTGCCTCTTCACGAAAGGTCATGTCTCATCAGACACGCCCTTTCGACCTAACTACTAATTAAGTAATTAATCATTATTTATATTATTTTATTCATTACATAGTCTGCAGAGAAAAAAATCCACAACTCAGACTTCAAACTCAAATTTTTGTGGTTTTATTTTTCTTAATGCCTCTACCCCTCTCCCAAGCCTATAAAAGTGACCCAGCGCCCTGACATTTACTCACAACTATCTCATTGCATTTGCATGAGCATTTGTGAGGAGTTTTTGAAGAGTTGGAGTTGGTTTTTGGAGGAGAAGTGAGGAGGAGCCATGGGTTTCCCCGTTTGACTCCGATTCAGAGTCTGAGCCAGATGATCTTGCCTTGTTTAGCGGTAGTGACTTGTGATGTTTTGTTGTAGAGGCCATTTAGAGCCTCCTTGGTTATGTGTTTTTGTTCTGAGCTCTATATATTATATTGGACAATGCATTGGGTGCCATTTTGATATAATAGATATATTCATGAGCCTATTTTGATCATATCTTGTCTTCTCTCCATATTCTAATGCTTTGAGTTTGGAAACATGAATGAAAATCTTTAAAAATATGTTTTTCATAAAAAATAAATATTTAATGTATTTTAAATTTTTTACAACCACTGAGTCATTGAAATAAACTAGGCTGAGTCGATACTGAGTCGGAGTCAACCCTCGGCCTGTTCCGAACCCGAGTCAGAGTTTTAAAATATTGATTTGAACAAACACTTGAAGTCTTGCCGTTGTATTTTCTCTGGAGTTTTTGGCCTTTTGCTATGATACAAATGCTCTGAAGTTTGAAATATTCATCCAAGGATATATGCAGGTCATTCTGGGAAGTTTCTGAAGTATTTTAAAACTAGGATGAAAGACAAATTCTGGTGCATTTCTGAAGCATACTTATCAAGGAGTTTCTTGGCCTCATACATAGCAACAATCTGTGTGGCTGGTGTCTCCTATTCCATCAGATGAATGGTCTATACAATGCATTTTTCTGGAAAATACTTGCAGCCCTAAGTCAAGCATGCCTGCGGCCCCTTCTATGAGGAAGTTCCAAAGATCACATGAACTCTTTAAGCACAGAAGTTTGCTGGTGGCACAAATTTGAAATATGGAACTGGTGGTTTTCTATTGCCTTAATCACTAAACCAAGGTATGTTGCAGAGCTCCTATGATTTGAATCAAATTGACATTAACGATTTGAAGTTCTGTAAAGAGGGTTTTATCTCCTCTAATTTGTTGGAATCTGCCTTCCAAAACACACCTGCAGTAACACTGATTTTGTAAGGCATACTTAAGTGTATGGTTGAGGGTTTGTACTGAAGATTGAATGCTGTGACATAATTTGAAGACTATAGCAAATTGACAAGGTTGAAGGGTTTAAAGTTTGACCAGCAGTAACGAACTTAGTTCATGACATTATCATCTGAAATATTGGTTCGAAGCATTTGTTTTTAGGAGTCAGTTTGGCTGTAGTATTACCTGTGTAGAAGCATCTTCAGGATCATCTACCTGGTTGAAAGCATGATCATTCCAGCATACATCTATTGCTTCAAAAAAATTTGAAGACATTTTAAGGGCATCAATTGAGCAAGAAGAATACAGGTACATTGTTCAGTATTGAAGTAGTTTGGTTTCACTTTCATATGATTTTGCGGCAGTTTGAAAGGGTTCATAGTATTTTGTAATAGTCCGGAAGGGGTTCCACTGTCATATCATTTTGCAGTAGTCTGAAAGGGTTTCATATAATTTTGCAGTAGTTTGGAAAGGGTTCCACTGTCATACCATGTTGTTGAAGTTTGATAAGGGTTTCATAGTTATATCTGTTGCAGAAGTTTGGTCTTGTAAGTGGGTCATTGTTCCTGATATGGGAGCCCACAATAGTTGGTCTATTTTATTATCATTTTCAGGGAGGTTGGGTGGTGCAAGGCAGGTGTTTGAAGTCACCTTTAGGTTGTAGCTGGAAAACATTTCAGGGTGGTTGAGTGGTGCAAGGGCAAGTTAGAGCTTGCAGGGCATTGGAACGTCCATTAGAGTGTCCTTTCGATGGGTGCTAGTAAAACAAGATGTAGGAGCCTCCTTTCAGGAGTTGGAGCTGCTTGATAAAACTAGAATTCTTTTCCAGAGTATTAGGGAGTTGGTGCTTCCTTTTCAATTGCAACTGATGTCTTGTACTCATAAATCATATTAGAGAAGTGTTTGGTGGTTTTACTCTCGGAAGGATTTCCATCTAAAATTTGTGCGCATTGTTGTTTCTTGTATTTAAGTTTCGTTATGGTTTAATGCTTTGAGAATTAATAATACTAATTGTAATAAGAAGTACTGATTCATCCCCCTCTCAGTGTTTCCAACAATTGGCATCAGAGCCGGTCCCTAGACAGTCAACCTAACTACTGAAGGGAGATCATGGAGTACACTTAGAATGGAGTTCCACTGTTCAATGGGAAAAACTATTCACTATGGAGTGGAAGGACGCAGGTATATATACTTGCACATGGATATGATATTTGGAGTGCTGTCGAAAATGGTTACACTACACCATCCTCTCCTCCAACCAATGTGGAAAAAGTCAGAATCGGGATTAAATCGGCAGGGCTTCAAGTCGGGATTAAATCGGCAAAGTCGGGATTTTTTCGAAAAAATCGGCAAAAAATTGGCAAAACTAAAAAAATACAAAAATATTCATATTTTGAAAAAATCCAGACTTTTTGGAAAAAATCCCGATTTTTTCAAAAAAAAAAAAAAAAAAAAAATTACCTCCCTCACGATTTTTTGGATCGAATCGGGATTAAATCGGGATTTTAACGATTTTATCGGGATTTTTTCAAAATTTAAAAAATCGTGAAAAAATCGGCCGATTTAATCGGCGTCTTGAAAAAATCGGGATTTTTTGAAAAAATCCCGATTTTATCCCGATTTTTTCCACATTGCCTCCAACAGATGAAGCAGGTAAGAAACTTGTCGAGAATGATGTTAATGTTGATTTTTGTAGCATCCAAAAGTGTTCCAAGTCCCAGACTTTGCAGGGAGGCTTGGACAGAAGCATTCCAAAGAACCCAGAAACAATTTGTGAAAATTCCACTTGGTTCAAGACTTTTTAAAATAATTAATTATTTTAATGAAGACCCTAAGTCCAAACTTAAGGAAATTAAATAATTAAAGGATATTAATAAGTCAGAGTGTGAATCTTCTAGAAAACATGGATCAAGTCAAGATTTAATCTTAGCCATTGATTATTCTTTTAATCTGGGCCGTTGGTTCTCCAACAGGAAGATTATAAAAGAAGGCTTGAGGGTCACTTGGAAGATAAGCCGGTCACACACTCAGTACCCGAAGGTGATCCATTCTGATGTAGAATTCGATCTCAGTGGGAGAGTTGCAGGGCGATAAGTTGCAGGAGCAGGAGGAGGTCAGGGATGATCAAGATCAGGGTCGGAGAGGAGCAGTGGGTCACTGGAGGCAGCTTGAGGCTGCAGTGCAGAGACCCCACATAGTCTCCATGCAGATTCACGCAGTCCAGCGCTAGGACTGCGCAGAGAATCACATAGACTGACGCAGGGGCTTGCAGGGGTTGTTTCGGGTGTTAGAAAATTGTTCGAGTAAGCTTGATATTCAGTCTTAGGTGGTTCAGAATTTATCTGCCGAATATTTCCCTGTAAAGATATCATTTGCTGAAGAATTGATAAAATCCTCATCTGCTGCACTGGTTTTCCCACATTGGGTTTTTCCGGGGACAATTGTTCAAAAATAACTGTGTACATGTGATTGATTCTTGTGTTTATGTTCTCTACTGTTTATTTCTCTGCATATATAATTGTGTACGTTGTAGTAGTATTTATTTTTGATATTTGGCAGAAGATTTCTGAATAATAACTTATTGAAATAATAAGTAGGAGAAATAAATCTATCACTGCAACTGGTTGTAAATTTTCACAGTTGAAGCCATGAATGCCATTTTGGGTGGTCTCAAAATTTGTCTATTTCAAAGTGATGGGCTATAAAACAACTAAGGAACTTTGGGGCAAGCTTCAAAACATGTTTGAAGGAGACACAAAGGTCAAAGAAGCAACTAAAGATTAGAGAAGAGAGCATTGTGGCCTATTTTCTTCGAGTAGATGCAATAACAAATGCTGTAATATACCCAATTTTGTGAGCATGGGAATTTTACCCAATTTTGGTAATATTAATTAAAAGGGGCAACTAGTATTTTGGAGAAAGGTGGCAAGTATTATTTTATTGTAGATTGGTGGCAAATTATGATTTTATTAAAATGGTGGAAAAAGTGACTAAGTGGAAAATGGGCCCCACCAATAAAATAATATTAAAACCCACCCCCCTTAACAACATAACAGATGTTTGACCTAGAGTTTACCAGATACATCAAAGATCCTATGAGTTGCCTATACAAAGTAGGATCAACCTCATCATCATCGGACATGTCAATTTTCTTCCAGTGGTGATCATTGGAGTTGTGATGGGTCTAGAGTTCTCCAGCCAAAATCTCTTTAGAATTTCTGTAGTATATTTTCCTTGACCAAGAAAGATCTCCCGCTGCTAAACTTCCAACTCCAGAAAATAGTGCATCAGCCCTAGATCCTTCATGTCGAATTCTGTAGCCAAATTTTCCTTGCGGTACTTGATGAGCCTCGATGACCCTATCAGAACTAGATCATCTACATATAGAACCAGTATTAGAGGCTCACTTCCTACCCTTAGATAGTAGAGATTGGGATCTGCGTCACTCTTGACGAATCCCATGTTCTGCAAGTAGCTGTCAATTCGACGATACCAAGCTCTAGAGGCTTGCTTTAGTCCATACAAGGCTTTCTTAAGCCTAGACACATGAGTCTTCTATTCATGCGTCTCGAAGCCCTCTGGTTGTTCAATGTACACCTCCTCTTCTATCACCCCATTTAGGAATGCAGTCTTGACATCCATCTGGTGAATCTCCCATCCCATCTGTGCAACAAGGGATATCACAGATCGAATGGAAGTATGTCTGGCTACTGGGGCGAAGGTTTCTTCATAATCTATTCCTTCCTTCTGAGCATACCCCTTAGCCACAAACCTGGCTTTAAGTCTCTCGATGCTGCCATCTCTAGCATACTTGATCTTGTAGATCTACCTTGGACCTACAACTGATCGATCTTGAGGTCTGGGGACCACCTCCCAGACATCATTTGTCATGATGGAACTGTATTCTTCCACCATCGCATCTAACCATACCTAGTGCTGAGCTGCTTCCCGAAAACTAGAAGGTTCCCCAACTTGTGCAACCAAGGGTTGGTACCTCTCAGGCTGCCTACGCTGTCTCTTCACATCTCCCGGGGCTCCGACAAAGTCTTCTGCGTCCCTCAGAATTTGTCGTAGTTCCCTGTTCGTTCTCCCACTTGTAGTGGGTGGATCTACTTGCTCTCCCTCCTGCAAGTCCTCAGGAGAAGTGTCCCTTGGATCCCCATGCCTTGTAGATGTTGGAACACCTAATCCTACATGGGTAGGTGTGGAATGCGAAAAGTCACAATGGAGTCCAAGTGACCTTGGAATCTGAAACCAAGAGTCACACCATTGTACTATAAATGTACATCTTTGTATAATGGAAAATAAGAAAGCCTCACGCTTATCCTTCATTGTGTTGAATCTCTTGTGTGTGTGTGTTCATCTTCCTCATACACCATGTGTGTGCTTAACATGGTGTTTAACATGGTATCAGAGCGGGCGATTGCTGGCCCTGCTCCAATTTGAGTGAGCCATTTGTGTTTATGGTCTGTGCATATCTGCAAAAATTCTAATAATTTTTGCGGCACTCAGAGATTGTTGCAGCAGACATTTTGCCGCATTCAGAAGAGCAGTATTGATTTTGAAGAAGAGCAGCATTTGAGGAGCATTCTGCAGGTTTTCTCACTGCACATCATTCTGCAATTTCTGCTTTTAATTTCTGCATTGAAGAGTTGCTGGAAAATAGCTTTTCAAAGTGAGTTTCTGAAAGGAAAATTTTTGAGTTTTTCATTGAAAAATCTCTGCAAATTTCTGGGTTTTACTGCTGAAATCTTCTGGAAAATTCTGCATTCTCTTTCTCTGCTGCTGGAAAAATTCTACTGTTGCCCTCATTTCTGCATTTTGTCCATTCTGCTGTGTATTTAGAAGAAAAATCTGCTGCTGTTTTAAAGTCTCCTATCTCTCTATATTGTTATATTAAAAAAAAATAAATAAATAAATAAAAAAATCTCTGCAACATCGACCTCCCTCAATTCCTCACTGCAACTCGTCCCACCCCCTCACAGCTCTACGCCCTCCCTCACTCATTCCCCACGGCCTACCCACACGGCCTCCCCAAACCCCATTCCACCTCCCAACTCACACAACAACTCTCTGCGTATATTTGTAATTACTCGCACCCTACGCCGCTCTACCCTTCACCTTTTCCCACGGACTCCCATTCCCCACGCTCTTACCTCTCCCCACTCCCTACAGCGCCATATCTGCTCCCGCTCTCACCTCAAGCTCCCTCTCACGTGCCTCTGGCCGACCCCTCCCTGCAATACACTCCCTCCGCCTTACTCACTCGACCCTCACAACCGGCCTCCTACCCCGCCCTCACTACACTCTGCAACCTACCCACTAAACCCCTCTCATTCGCTCAACCCCAACCCTGCTCCACGACTCCCCTTCTCTCCTCGGTTGTCCCTCCCCCTCCCTTGCGCTATCCCCTACCCTGCGTCCCTCCTACGAGCTCTCGCCCCTCTCTACATCGGTTGCTCCCCCACTTAACCTACGCTCTCCCACCCTTTGTTCACAACGCCATAAATTTGTTTCACTGTTTCTATTTTAATTTTTTAATTTGGCCTTTCAAAAATTTCAAATTTTCATTTTTTACAGTTAATATAACCCCCTCCCATCCCAATAAACTTCCCTCCCCTCTCATTTCAATAAATTTCCCACCCTTTTTAAATTCCCTCTCTTTTCATTAATCCCCTTCCCCTCCATTTTTAATTAATTCCCATTTTTTAATTAATCCCAATTAATTTATTTCTAATTAATTAAAAAAAAAAAAACAGCAGAGAGAGAGAGGAAAGAGAGAATATGAACAACAGAAGAAGAGAAAATGACATGTGAGCAGATGGACTATACATAGACAAAAGTGCTGATTACATTATATAATTTGTGGCATTGATATAAGGGTGATTTTCTGAAAGAAGACAAGTTTGCCATCATTTTCAAAACAATTTTTTTGAAGAAAAATTT
>CM076573.1:928912065-929092441 GCA_034641835.2 Pinus albicaulis
TGACAATAAAAAAACTGAAAGTCCACCCAATGAGAGCTGGTCAACTATAACATGACTCTGATCAGCTTTTCCCTTTGGTTTACCCACGTGGCTCTTTATCTTATTTTTATTTTTATTTATCAATTTCAAAGAAATTGACAAATAAACATATTCGCAACTTTCGAATGTTGTATTATATTCCCGGCTTATATATTATCTCTGAACCTTGGAACTATGGTTCTAACTCTTCACATTTCATATTTAACCCAACGCACTGTTAAACAAATACTATGAATAAACCTTGGCACGGGCCCATATCTACGTCCAATCGCCCAATCAAACACACCGTACTTAGTTAAAACGTCGGGCAAGTCCATCGTGCGGTACTGACCGTTAGATTGGGTAAGGCCCAGATCGACGCACGTACGCATATCGTGGTGACGTCTGGCACGAACGATAACGTGCGATGGCGCGACTGCACAATGTCAGTCCACCTCGCCACGGTCAATTACTGGTGGAATTGCTCGTTGCCGCAAAATATCGCCTACTCCGCGAAAGCGGTGCGATATGGGCAATCCGCCTTACAAACACGCTAGGTTTTGGTATAGTGATTAACCAGGTGTCCAACTCCAAACTGCTAAGTGCTATTGCTTCTTGTTGAGCTTAATCCCGGGTCAACTGGGCAGTGGTTTCCACCGCAATAAAACGTAATTCTCTCCGACAAACTTTTCTTACTATCTTGCTCTTGGGTAATGTTAGTCGACCACAATTTTACACAGGCTCCTTATATGGATGGAGATCATTCTCAAAGCAGAGCTTGCTTGGTATCAACGATGGCTTTTTTCATTACGACCACGCCTATGGGCTAAGTTAAATTGCTGTGGTTTTCTCAAATAAATTAAGGATTAGTTACCAGACAGAGATATGTGGAATTCATATGAGTTCAATTATACATGAGAGTTCATCACTTCGCAATTAAACAATCTCTTCTACAATTAAGGATTCGAAAACTGTTCTATGCAAAATGCGCACCGAAAATTATTTAATTAGAAGCACTGCATCAGCTTCAAGAGTTTTATTGCAGAAATCTCTTTCCTTTTCCCTCTTTTTTCCTCTCTCCCCCTCTTACCACATCCGAGGGACAGATTTATATACATAAACATATGACTCCTTTTCAGCTTCCTCCGAGAGGACCGTTCTAGAAATCAAAAGTTCAATTACAAATTATTTTACCACCGGAGTCAAACACGGATTGAACCTAACTGCACAGATAAATTTGTTCCCACCTAATTTAGATAATATAGTCAGCTGAGGTATTGACACCTAGCTGTTACAATTCAAATGTTTTCAAACCCTCCTAGCCACAACATGTGGGAAAAACTCCTACATTGCTGGCTAGTGTCTAATGCCCCTACATCAGACTCCTGAGGGTAATTTTATTCATGGGCTCATGTCATGAGCTCTTCCACTGATCTACCTATCTTCTGCAACATTTCTTCTGTCATCCAAGTGGCATCTTCCTCTGGCTTGTCTTTCCATTTGATCAAGTACTGAAAGTAATCTTGTCCTCTAGTGCTTCTGAATGGTCTTTTATCCAATATCTTCTCTGGTTGCAATGGTTGTGCTGGAGGTATCTATTCCCTCCACCTAATCTGTTCCTTGTCTGTTGATCTTTCTTCTGCACCATCATCTTCATACTTGTACAAATCTGCAACATTAATTTAAATGTGATACATTCCAACATCAGAGGTAATTCAATCTCATAAGCATTTGCGTAAAACTTTCTAAGTTTCTAAGCATCTTTCATGGCCCAATCTTTTAGTTCTAATTCGTTATGTTGCTTCTTTAAATCTCTCCTTTCTCAAGTGTGCCAAAACCAAATCTCCTACTTCAAAATGAACTTCTTTTCTGCTCAAGTCTACTCTACTTTTGTATTTGATGTTGTTGTCTTGTAGTTTTTATTTCACCTGTTCATGTATGGCCTGGATCTCTGAAGCAAATTCCTCACCATCTGCACTCCTTAGCTCTACTTTTCACAGATTTCTTAACTCCGATATTCCTCTGGGGTGCATTCCATAAACAATATGAAATGGACTCTGACCTGTGCTCCTGTTTGGTGAGTCATTATATGCATATTCTTCCTGGGGAAAAATATGGTCCCACTGTTTGGGATGCTCTCCTGCAAGACTTCTCAACAAATTTCCCAGACTCCTATTCACTACCTCAGTTTGTCCATCAATCTGGGGATGGTAAGCTGAGCTGAAACTCAGTTTGGTACCAATTTTCTTCCACAGTGTCCTCCAAAAGTGCCCCACAAATCTCGTGTCTCTGTCCGAAACAATAATCCTGGGCAGCCCATGCAATCTAACAAATTCTTTGAAGAACAAGTTAGAAACATGGGTGGCATCACTAGTTTTATAGCATGGAATAAAATGTGCCATTTTGGAGAATCTATCCACTACAACAAAGACTGCATCATTCCCTCTCTGAGTCTTGGGCAATCCTAGAAAAAAATCCATACTCACCATGTCCCAAGGCCTGTCTAGAATAGGCAAGGGAGTGTACAATCTTGCATTCTGGCTCCTTCCTTTAGCATATTGACAAATCTTGCAATTCTTCACAAACTTGTCCACTTCTGTTCTCATCTTAGGCTAGTAATAAAAGTGACTCAGCTGCTCATAAGTCTTATCAGTACCAAAGTGTCCAGCAAGTCCACCACTATGCTTCTCTTTGATCAAATTTTCTCTCATGGAACATCTTGGTACACACAGTTGGCTTCTTCTGAATAACAAGTCCTCCTGCAGGAAATAATCCAGCCACTGGCTTCTATCTGTTAAAACATGGTTACTACATGCCTCAAATGCTTCCTTAAAATCTGGATCTGTTTTATACAATTCTTTGAGAAAATCAAATCCTACAACTTCAAAATTTGTTTCTTGAACAAGCATGTGCCTCCTACTCAAAGCATCGGCTACTTTATTGGCTTGACCACTTATATGTTTCAAAACAAAATTAAAACCTTGGAGATACTCAACCCATTTAGCTTGCTTATGTTTCAACTTGGGCTGCTGTACAATATACTGCAAAGCATGATTGTCAGAATATAATACAAATTCCCTAGACATCAAATAATGTCTCCACTTCTTCAGTGCCTGGACAATTGCATAGAATTCCTTCTCATAAGAGGAATACTTTCTTCTGGTGTCATTTAGCTTTTCACTGTAATAGGCTACAGGCCTATCATCCTGACTCAACACAGCTCCAATGGCCTCTCCACTGGCATCACACTTTACTTGAAATGGTTTAGTAAAATCAGGCAGAATCAAAACAGGCTTCTCCATTATCTTTTTCTTCAAAACTTTAAAATTTCTTTCTGCTTCAGCAGTCCACTTAAATGGTTGTTTTCTCTTCTTTATTGTCTCAATTATGGGTGCATTGATCTTACTGAAGTTTCTTATAAACTTTCTGTAAAAACTAGCAAGTCCATGGAAACTTCTTACCTCAAAAACATTCCTGGGTGAAGGCCACTCCACAATTTCCTTAACCTTTTATGGGTCCATCTTCAATCCTTCTGCAGAAACAACAAACCCCAAATACACCAACTCTTCCTTCATGAATGAGCATTTCTTCAAATTTATCAGCAGTTTCTCTTGGTGCAGCTTCTTCAAGACATGATTAAGATGCCTTAAATGTTCTTCTTTAGTTCTGCTAAAAACTAATATATCATCCAGATACACTATCACAAATTTACCAATGAACTCTTTCAATACCTCATTCATAAGTCTCATAAAAGTGCTAGGTGCATTTGACAACCCAAAAGGCATTACCATCCATTCATACAGTCCTTCATTTGTTTTAAAGGCAATTTTCCACTCATCACCCTCTCTTATTCTAATCTGATGGTATCCACTTTTCAAATCTATCTTTGAAAAATATTTAGCACCACTCAAACAGTCCATCAAATCCTCAACTCTGGGAAAAGGGAATCTGTACCTGATTGTGATCTTATTGATTGCTCTGGAATCAGTACACATCCTCCAGCCTCCATCTTTCTTTGGGCTCAATACTGCTGGTACTGCACATGGACTCAAAATTTCTCTAATCAGCCCCTTGTCCACCAATTCCTGTACTTGTCTCCTGATTTCCTCATTTTCTTTGGGAGTCATTCTGTAGGCTGCCTTATTTGGCAGATTTGAACCAGAGATAAAATCTATCTGATGGCTGATCTTTCTCACAGGTGGCAGCTCATCAGGTAAATCATCCACAATAATGTCACAATACTCATCTAACATCTCTTGGATTTCTACTGGAAAATAAGAAATCTTTGTAGAAGTAAGAACTACTTTAGGCTTGAAAACTAAAGCAAAACTTACCTCTTCTTCTTCTATCTGCTGTAGATATTCCTTCCCGCTCAGCAACAAGGTATTTGGATCAATCACTCTGCTGGATGGCTCTCCTTCTTCCATGGGTATCAATGTATGGTGTACCCCATCTTTGAAGAACTTGTAAGTGTTCTTCTTGCCATCATGCACTGCTACTCTGTCAAACTGCCAAGGTCTACCC
Organism: Pinus albicaulis; assembly: GCA_034641835.2. Lineage (NCBI taxonomy): Eukaryota > Viridiplantae > Streptophyta > Pinopsida > Pinales > Pinaceae > Pinus > Pinus albicaulis. The sequence continues at coordinate 928,916,608 of CM076573.1, forward strand.
AGCAGTATATGACACACATCCATGGGCATTACATCACACAGGACCTTATCTTTATATTTTCCCATTTGCAGCTCTATCTCACACTGTTCTTTCACAACCAGTTGATGTCCTTTATGCAGCCAGGACACCCTGTAGGGAGTTGGATGCTCCCTTGTCTTCAACTTCAATTTTTCTATTACCTTAGTGGAAACTAGATTGTTTGTGCTGCCACTATCAATGACTAGTTGACAGCATTTACCTTGGACTTTGCAGATGCTCCTAAACAAAGTCTTCCTTTGCGCAGGCTCAGTGACCTCTTTGGCTTTCTTCAATAGGACCTTATTTACCACCAAGGATTCTCCCCTCTCTGGAAGAATTTATTCTTCAATTTCTGCTTCTTCTCCAGCCTGGGCAACAACAGCATTCCTTGGACCAGCACCCACATTCTCTGGACATTCATAGTGCTTGTGTCCCACTTGCTGACATCTATAACACCTCAATTCTCTACCTCTGCCCCTGTCTCTGCCTCCTCTTCCTTTTCCTCTGTAAGAACCCCTTCTGCCCCTTGCATCATCCTCTGTAGATGCATTCTGAGGTGAGCTATTGTTAGCTCCATCCCTGGGTGTAGCAGGCTTTCCTCTACCACCCTGACTTCCCTTTCCACGAAAAGTACCTCTCTTCTTGGCAGACTGTTTCCTCAGGAGTTTCTCCTCTGCTTTCAAGGCCATCTGATAGGCCTCTTCCACTGTCTTAGGAGACAGGAGACCAATCTCATCTTGGATCTCCAACTTGAGACCATTCACATATCTGGCAGTCTTCTCTAGTGTGTCTTGGAATTGCCCAGCCCTTATGCTTACTCTGTAGAATTCCTCTGTGTATTCTTTTACTGTCAGCAACCTCTGTCTCAGGTTCTGCATTTTCTTATACAATGTCAGCTGATAATCACTAGGCAAGAATTTACCTTTTAATTTAGCCATCATTCTGGTCCAGCTCTTGATAGGTTGCTTTCCAACTCTCCTCCTTTCTGCCTGCACTCCATCCCACCAAAGTGCAGCATGTCCCTTCAGCTTTGTCACCGCAAACTTGACCTTTTTATCTTCGCTTATTTCTTCATAGTCGAAGCACTTGTTCATTTCATTCATCCAGTCTACTAGTTCTTCTGGATTCAGTCCCCCTGCATAACTTGACACTTCAATTTTGGGCTTAACTGCAGGCCCCAGAACAGTTCTAAGGAGCCTCATGTCAGGAGGAATCTCAACATTTTTCTTAGAAGCTTCTTCTATCTCGAGGTTCGGTATGCTTGAGGATCCGTCAACTTGTCTTAAACATGGCACTTATTTTGACGCCACGACCCTGCGCAACATCCCCTTTCGGCGTTGACGCGGAAGCTGTACGCAGGCACCTCTACCAACTCGGATTGCCATGTCGGCCAAAACAACCCAGGACAACGGCTACGATACCACAAATGGCCAACAAACTGAATTTGGACCCCTAAGGAGAGATGGCGTGTCTACGACTGCCCTGTCAGCATTTTCCTCCTCTGTAACTTCTTACTTTTACTCCACATGGTCTCTTTCTTTTTCTTGGCAATTTTATTTATCAATTTTGGGGAAATTGATAAATAAATACATTCAACAGTTTTTGAAAGTTAAGTTATATCTCTCAGCTTATATATTATCTCTGAACCTTGGAATTACGGTTATAACTCTTCACATTTCACATTTAACCCAACGCGTTGTTTAAACAAATACTATGTAATAAACCTTGGCTCTGGGCCCACCTCTACATCCAATCACCCAATCAAACGCTCGTATTGTACCTGGATATCCTTCGTGCACCTTGGTTAAACTCCGGGCAAGTCCAACGTGCAATCACCATCCGATGGCCCTCTCCCCAATCAACGACTCGTACGCATATCGCTCGGCCTCCTAGTACGAACGTTAATGCGCGATGGCGCACTTTGAACGGTGGGTTTCCGGGGTCCGCCTCGCCACGTGTCAACAGGTCTATGGAATCTCTTGCGTTCAGGAAATACTGCCCATTCACCCAAAAGCGGTGCGATATGGGCAACCCACCTTTGCAAATCCGCTTGTGGTTTTGGTACAGTGATTAACCAAGGCCACGTTGAGGTTGCGTTATTCCTTCTTTTTTCGTTAACTCAGGTCAATCCTCGGCAGGGTTTCAATTAGCAATAAACGTAATTCTCTTCCGACGGCTTTTCACTGTCTTGGGTAATGTTAGTCGACCACAATTTCACACAGGCTCCTTCTATGAATGGAGATTTATTCAACAGAGCTTGTTTAACAACGACGACTTTTCTATACAGACCACGCCTGCGGGCGGGGTTTAAATTCACAGGATTTTCCCAAATAAATTAAGGGAACCAACAGACAGAGATATGTGGAATTCATACAGGAGTTCAATTATACATTCATAGAGTTCATCACTTCGCAATTAAACAATCTCTTCACAATTAAGGATTCGAAATGACCATATGGCAAATGCGCACTGAAATTATTTAATTGGAAGCAATCGACAACACACAGGTTTTTATTGCAAAAAACTCTCTTCCTCTTGCCCCTCTCCTTTATATACATCTGAGGGATTACATTTATATACATGAACATTCGTTTGTTCGGTTCCTCTATGAGGACCGTTTTAGAAAATCAACAGCCTAATTAGAATAACTCAACTAACTGAAATATGACAACTATACTAACTATTCGATTTCTACGACTCTAACTGATCTAAATAATACAATCAGCTGAGGTATTAACATCTAGCTGTTACAATTCAAATATTTTCGACCCCCTACTAGCCACAACATGTGGAAAAACCTCCTACATTCAGCTGGTATTTCATGCATCACTCTACATCACTTCTTCAAATTATTTCTTATAATACTTTTCGTCCTTTTTCCTTTTCCTTTTTTTTTATTAGTCTTCAATTTTTTTTATTTATTATGGCCCTTTTTTTTCACTAATTAAATTAATTATATATATATATATATATATATATATATATATATATATGAATTAATTAATTAAATTAATTAATTATATATATTTCATTCAATATATATTTAATTTAGTTTATTGAAAAGTTGTGATCGTACGGATTGGATATGAACAAGTAGGTAAGACATGGAACAATACACCGAATTATTTTGACCTGGACAAATTGGAAGAGTAGCCGAATTGGTAGTGTGATGGCGAGTCTCAAGTGTTGGCAGGTCATACAACGATTGCAGCGATAACAGGGGTCAGTGGTGGTGGGAGACAGGGTGAGACGATGACAGGCAAGATGGCGGAAGAGAATGTAGAGGCCGTGGTGTCTCACGCTGCGTACAGCAGAATTACAGTTCGACATCAGTGGGCAGTGGTGGAAGGGTGGAGTGAGCGAGCTAGAAGGTGGAGGGTGACGACATGTAATCGACAGTGTAATGGCAGTGGTTGGTGGAAGACGACGACTGTCGTTATAGGTTGGCCAATTTGCTCGCTGCAACGTGATGGTTGTAGCGGCAAGAATTGAATTCGATGTCGGCTATGATGCAGCGGAATGATGAGAGCCAGAGAGCAGGTGCGAGAGCAGTGAGGAGTTGACGTCCGTGTGGAGGAATGGTGGAGTCAATGGTGGGGTAGTGGCAAGGTTGAGGAAGTTACTGGCTGGTCACGACCTTGCTGCGGGTCACCAAATGAAGCGAAGACAGTTTTTTGCGTCCGTTGTTGTGGCGGCTGTGATGGCAACATCCTGGTCCGGTGTTTTTTTTTTTGTAATTTTAATAATTTTAATTTTTTTTTCTTTTATTTTTTTGATGACTTATATGTAATTTTTTTTATGTATGTCTTTGTATGTACGTTTATGGATATATATATCCCTTTTTTTTCTTTAATATACTTTGACTCTTTTTTTTTTAATATTTCATATTTTTTTTTTTATATATAACCTTTCTGTTTCTTTTTTTTAATCTCTTTTATATATATATATATATATATATATATATATTTGAATTCTATTATGCAGTTTTCTTCATTCTTTCTTCTTCTTGTTTTTTTTTATAATAATTTATATGACCAAAGGCCTACTTGCAAGCTAGAGAAACTCCAATTCTATAGCGAAACGCTTCGACGACAACGATGTTGACGATTTTTATGGTCAAAGACCTGGATTGGAGAGCGTGACTCTATGCAGCGTGAGTGGCCAAAAGATCGAACAACTCTGATACCAAATGAAGTAAACAAAGTTCCTTCTCAAGTTAAATGCTCCAAAAGACTTGGAATATCAGAATATCCATTGAAGATACAAATATTATATTAGAAATTATGATGAATGAATTGATTGATAAATGTTACAAATGAGGCCTGCTTATATACCTAGGCAGTGCCTCTTCACGAAAGGTCATGTCTCATCAGACACGCCCTTTCGACCTAACTACTAATTAAGTAATTAATCATTATTTATATTATTTTATTCATTACATAGTCTGCAGAGAAAAAAATCCACAACTCAGACTTCAAACTCAAATTTTTGTGGTTTTATTTTTCTTAATGCCTCTACCCCTCTCCCAAGCCTATAAAAGTGACCCAGCGCCCTGACATTTACTCACAACTATCTCATTGCATTTGCATGAGCATTTGTGAGGAGTTTTTGAAGAGTTGGAGTTGGTTTTTGGAGGAGAAGTGAGGAGGAGCCATGGGTTTCCCCGTTTGACTCCGATTCAGAGTCTGAGCCAGATGATCTTGCCTTGTTTAGCGGTAGTGACTTGTGATGTTTTGTTGTAGAGGCCATTTAGAGCCTCCTTGGTTATGTGTTTTTGTTCTGAGCTCTATATATTATATTGGACAATGCATTGGGTGCCATTTTGATATAATAGATATATTCATGAGCCTATTTTGATCATATCTTGTCTTCTCTCCATATTCTAATGCTTTGAGTTTGGAAACATGAATGAAAATCTTTAAAAATATGTTTTTCATAAAAAATAAATATTTAATGTATTTTAAATTTTTTACAACCACTGAGTCATTGAAATAAACTAGGCTGAGTCGATACTGAGTCGGAGTCAACCCTCGGCCTGTTCCGAACCCGAGTCAGAGTTTTAAAATATTGATTTGAACAAACACTTGAAGTCTTGCCGTTGTATTTTCTCTGGAGTTTTTGGCCTTTTGCTATGATACAAATGCTCTGAAGTTTGAAATATTCATCCAAGGATATATGCAGGTCATTCTGGGAAGTTTCTGAAGTATTTTAAAACTAGGATGAAAGACAAATTCTGGTGCATTTCTGAAGCATACTTATCAAGGAGTTTCTTGGCCTCATACATAGCAACAATCTGTGTGGCTGGTGTCTCCTATTCCATCAGATGAATGGTCTATACAATGCATTTTTCTGGAAAATACTTGCAGCCCTAAGTCAAGCATGCCTGCGGCCCCTTCTATGAGGAAGTTCCAAAGATCACATGAACTCTTTAAGCACAGAAGTTTGCTGGTGGCACAAATTTGAAATATGGAACTGGTGGTTTTCTATTGCCTTAATCACTAAACCAAGGTATGTTGCAGAGCTCCTATGATTTGAATCAAATTGACATTAACGATTTGAAGTTCTGTAAAGAGGGTTTTATCTCCTCTAATTTGTTGGAATCTGCCTTCCAAAACACACCTGCAGTAACACTGATTTTGTAAGGCATACTTAAGTGTATGGTTGAGGGTTTGTACTGAAGATTGAATGCTGTGACATAATTTGAAGACTATAGCAAATTGACAAGGTTGAAGGGTTTAAAGTTTGACCAGCAGTAACGAACTTAGTTCATGACATTATCATCTGAAATATTGGTTCGAAGCATTTGTTTTTAGGAGTCAGTTTGGCTGTAGTATTACCTGTGTAGAAGCATCTTCAGGATCATCTACCTGGTTGAAAGCATGATCATTCCAGCATACATCTATTGCTTCAAAAAAATTTGAAGACATTTTAAGGGCATCAATTGAGCAAGAAGAATACAGGTACATTGTTCAGTATTGAAGTAGTTTGGTTTCACTTTCATATGATTTTGCGGCAGTTTGAAAGGGTTCATAGTATTTTGTAATAGTCCGGAAGGGGTTCCACTGTCATATCATTTTGCAGTAGTCTGAAAGGGTTTCATATAATTTTGCAGTAGTTTGGAAAGGGTTCCACTGTCATACCATGTTGTTGAAGTTTGATAAGGGTTTCATAGTTATATCTGTTGCAGAAGTTTGGTCTTGTAAGTGGGTCATTGTTCCTGATATGGGAGCCCACAATAGTTGGTCTATTTTATTATCATTTTCAGGGAGGTTGGGTGGTGCAAGGCAGGTGTTTGAAGTCACCTTTAGGTTGTAGCTGGAAAACATTTCAGGGTGGTTGAGTGGTGCAAGGGCAAGTTAGAGCTTGCAGGGCATTGGAACGTCCATTAGAGTGTCCTTTCGATGGGTGCTAGTAAAACAAGATGTAGGAGCCTCCTTTCAGGAGTTGGAGCTGCTTGATAAAACTAGAATTCTTTTCCAGAGTATTAGGGAGTTGGTGCTTCCTTTTCAATTGCAACTGATGTCTTGTACTCATAAATCATATTAGAGAAGTGTTTGGTGGTTTTACTCTCGGAAGGATTTCCATCTAAAATTTGTGCGCATTGTTGTTTCTTGTATTTAAGTTTCGTTATGGTTTAATGCTTTGAGAATTAATAATACTAATTGTAATAAGAAGTACTGATTCATCCCCCTCTCAGTGTTTCCAACAATTGGCATCAGAGCCGGTCCCTAGACAGTCAACCTAACTACTGAAGGGAGATCATGGAGTACACTTAGAATGGAGTTCCACTGTTCAATGGGAAAAACTATTCACTATGGAGTGGAAGGACGCAGGTATATATACTTGCACATGGATATGATATTTGGAGTGCTGTCGAAAATGGTTACACTACACCATCCTCTCCTCCAACAGATGAAGCAGGTAAGAAACTTGTCGAGAATGATGTTAATGTTGATTTTTGTAGCATCCAAAAGTGTTCCAAGTCCCAGACTTTGCAGGGAGGCTTGGACAGAAGCATTCCAAAGAACCCAGAAACAATTTGTGAAAATTCCACTTGGTTCAAGACTTTTTAAAATAATTAATTATTTTAATGAAGACCCTAAGTCCAAACTTAAGGAAATTAAATAATTAAAGGATATTAATAAGTCAGAGTGTGAATCTTCTAGAAAACATGGATCAAGTCAAGATTTAATCTTAGCCATTGATTATTCTTTTAATCTGGGCCGTTGGTTCTCCAACAGGAAGATTATAAAAGAAGGCTTGAGGGTCACTTGGAAGATAAGCCGGTCACACACTCAGTACCCGAAGGTGATCCATTCTGATGTAGAATTCGATCTCAGTGGGAGAGTTGCAGGGCGATAAGTTGCAGGAGCAGGAGGAGGTCAGGGATGATCAAGATCAGGGTCGGAGAGGAGCAGTGGGTCACTGGAGGCAGCTTGAGGCTGCAGTGCAGAGACCCCACATAGTCTCCATGCAGATTCACGCAGTCCAGCGCTAGGACTGCGCAGAGAATCACATAGACTGACGCAGGGGCTTGCAGGGGTTGTTTCGGGTGTTAGAAAATTGTTCGAGTAAGCTTGATATTCAGTCTTAGGTGGTTCAGAATTTATCTGCCGAATATTTCCCTGTAAAGATATCATTTGCTGAAGAATTGATAAAATCCTCATCTGCTGCACTGGTTTTCCCACATTGGGTTTTTCCGGGGACAATTGTTCAAAAATAACTGTGTACATGTGATTGATTCTTGTGTTTATGTTCTCTACTGTTTATTTCTCTGCATATATAATTGTGTACGTTGTAGTAGTATTTATTTTTGATATTTGGCAGAAGATTTCTGAATAATAACTTATTGAAATAATAAGTAGGAGAAATAAATCTATCACTGCAACTGGTTGTAAATTTTCACAGTTGAAGCCATGAATGCCATTTTGGGTGGTCTCAAAATTTGTCTATTTCAAAGTGATGGGCTATAAAACAACTAAGGAACTTTGGGGCAAGCTTCAAAACATGTTTGAAGGAGACACAAAGGTCAAAGAAGCAACTAAAGATTAGAGAAGAGAGCATTGTGGCCTATTTTCTTCGAGTAGATGCAATAACAAATGCTGTAATATACCCAATTTTGTGAGCATGGGAATTTTACCCAATTTTGGTAATATTAATTAAAAGGGGCAACTAGTATTTTGGAGAAAGGTGGCAAGTATTATTTTATTGTAGATTGGTGGCAAATTATGATTTTATTAAAATGGTGGAAAAAGTGACTAAGTGGAAAATGGGCCCCACCAATAAAATAATATTAAAACCCACCCCCCTTAACAACATAACAGATGTTTGACCTAGAGTTTACCAGATACATCAAAGATCCTATGAGTTGCCTATACAAAGTAGGATCAACCTCATCATCATCGGACATGTCAATTTTCTTCCAGTGGTGATCATTGGAGTTGTGATGGGTCTAGAGTTCTCCAGCCAAAATCTCTTTAGAATTTCTGTAGTATATTTTCCTTGACCAAGAAAGATCTCCCGCTGCTAAACTTCCAACTCCAGAAAATAGTGCATCAGCCCTAGATCCTTCATGTCGAATTCTGTAGCCAAATTTTCCTTGCGGTACTTGATGAGCCTCGATGACCCTATCAGAACTAGATCATCTACATATAGAACCAGTATTAGAGGCTCACTTCCTACCCTTAGATAGTAGAGATTGGGATCTGCGTCACTCTTGACGAATCCCATGTTCTGCAAGTAGCTGTCAATTCGACGATACCAAGCTCTAGAGGCTTGCTTTAGTCCATACAAGGCTTTCTTAAGCCTAGACACATGAGTCTTCTATTCATGCGTCTCGAAGCCCTCTGGTTGTTCAATGTACACCTCCTCTTCTATCACCCCATTTAGGAATGCAGTCTTGACATCCATCTGGTGAATCTCCCATCCCATCTGTGCAACAAGGGATATCACAGATCGAATGGAAGTATGTCTGGCTACTGGGGCGAAGGTTTCTTCATAATCTATTCCTTCCTTCTGAGCATACCCCTTAGCCACAAACCTGGCTTTAAGTCTCTCGATGCTGCCATCTCTAGCATACTTGATCTTGTAGATCTACCTTGGACCTACAACTGATCGATCTTGAGGTCTGGGGACCACCTCCCAGACATCATTTGTCATGATGGAACTGTATTCTTCCACCATCGCATCTAACCATACCTAGTGCTGAGCTGCTTCCCGAAAACTAGAAGGTTCCCCAACTTGTGCAACCAAGGGTTGGTACCTCTCAGGCTGCCTACGCTGTCTCTTCACATCTCCCGGGGCTCCGACAAAGTCTTCTGCGTCCCTCAGAATTTGTCGTAGTTCCCTGTTCGTTCTCCCACTGGTAGAGGGCGGATCTACCTGCTCTCCCTCCTGCAAGTCCTTGGGAGAAGTGTCCCTTGGATCCCCATGCCTTAGAGAGGCAGTTAAATTATCTACCACAAGTCGTTGTGGTTGAACCAATGGATCCTCCTCAGCCTGCGTAGCAGAAGGCAACTCTCGGGATCTTCTGAAGGGGCCCTCTCCATGAATTTCACATCCCTCCGCATTACAACTTTCCTGCTCTTCGGAATGTAAATGCGGTAACCCTTTGCATTCTCACTATATCCTACCAAATACCCATTTTCTGCAGTCATGTCCAATTTCTTCTTCTTTTCACCTGGCACATGACAATATGTTGTACTGCCAAAGATCCTAAAGTGACTCACTTCAAGATTGCTGCCAGTGAAGACACTTTCTGGTGTGATCCTTCCCAATGCGTTGTGAGGAATCTCTTTTCTGAACATAGACAATTGTATTACAAGCTTCAACCCACAGAAATTTGGGCATGTCTAGATCATACAACATTTCCCGTGTAGCCTCGACAATAGTCCTATTTTTCCTTTTTGCCACACCATTCTAATCTGAATTATTTGTAGCGGTCCACTCTCTTCTGGTACCTTCACTTGCGCAGAACCATGTGAATTCCTTATCAGTATACTCTCCACCATTGTCTGAACGCAACACCTTGATCCGCTTTTGTTTCAGATTTTCTACCAGAGCTTTGAACTCTTTAAGTCGACTGAAGACTTTGTCCTTGGTCTTCAGAAAGTAGATCCAGGACTTCCTTGAATGGTCATCAATAAAGTTGATGAAATATTTGGCACCACTAAGAGCTCTAGTGGACATCGGTCTGCAGATATCCGAGTGTATCAAGCCTTATACACTCTCAGCCCTATTGCTACTCCTTTGATATGCTGCCTTGGCATACTTTCCCAACACGCAGCCTCTGCCAACATTGCCTTTTTTGGTGCTCAGTTCTGAAACTCCTGTGACAATGTTATTGAGAATCTTTAACATGCCATGATGCAAATGCCCCATTCTTTTGTGCCATAGTTTATTCAGGTCCTTTTTATTAGTGCTACCTATTAGTGCCATTGGAGATTCAAGTTGTAGCTTATAAAGCTTGTTACTCCTTACTCCGATTTGTGCTTTCTTCTTCCAACTGGGGTGTTTGACGTAAACTTTGTTACCAATGAAATAAACATCGTAACCTCTATTTTGAAGTTTAGACACCAAGAGTAAGTTCATCCCCAACGCAGGCACGTGCAATACATTAGTGGCCTAAAGCTTATTTCCTGCCTTGGTCTGAAATACTACAGTACCTCTTCCAATAGGGGTACATTTTGCTTTATTACCCATGGTAATTTTAAAGTTTATCTGCTCTTCTCAGTAGTTGGAAAAAAATTCCCGCACTCCCGTCATATGAGCAGAAGCTCCACTGTCAATGTACAAGACTTCAGGAGAAGCATTGCTTGACACACAAGCAAACTCTTCTTCCAGTTTGGATGCCTGAACAAAAACATCGTGATCTATCTGTTCTTTCACGCTTCTCTTCCTTTCTGGAGAACTGTGTGAACCCCTCCGAGCTGTCGCAACAACATCAGATTTTTGTTCACTTTTTGTTTCGCCGTACCTATTACTCATCTTTGGCTTTGATACCATGTGAAAATTTCAATCTAGAAATACGCAGTTGCAGTGATAGATTTATTTCTCCCACTTATTACTCTGATAAGTTATTTACAGAAATCTATCAGTAAATTTCGAAATAAATACTACTACAACATTCACAATTACCTATGCAGAAAAGTAAACAGTGAAGAACATAAGGATAAGAATCAATCACATGTACACACTTATTCTTGGACAATTGTCCCCGGAAAAACCCAATCTGCGAAAACCAGTGTAGCAGATGAGGGCTTTATTATTATTCTTCAACAACTTAATCTTTACAAGGAATACACAGGAAGATATAATTAGAAAACACCGAGACAAAATTCTCGAACCCTCCTGAAATTTTCGTAACACCTGGAAGAGCCTCCGCTTTCCTTTGAGTCTGTCTGCATGTCTCTCTGTGCAGTCCCTACACTGCACTGCATCACTCCGCGTGGCCTCTGCATGGGTTCACTGTGCTGTAGCTCTGTGCTGCCTTCTGTGGCCCTCTGCGTCCCTTTGTCCTCGTACTCAGTCACTGTTGACTCCCTCTTCTCCTTCTGCCTCTGCAACTCTGCCCTGCAACTCTCCCTCTGAAATCGAATTCTATTCCTTCAGAATCAATCTCCTTCAGGTACTGCTTGTATGCTCGACTTACTTTCCAAATGACCCTCAAGTCTTCTTTTATAATCTTCTCGTTGATGAATCAATGACCGAGATAAGAAGTCTAATCAATGGCTAAGATTAAAACTTGACTTGATCTTCGTTCTGTAGAAGATTAATACTTCTCTAGAAGATTAATACGTCTTATTAATACCCTTTAATTATTTAATTTCCCTAAGTTTAGCTATAGGGTCTCCATTAAAATAATAATTAATTATTTTAATAAGACATGAACCGAGTGAATTTCCACAAATGCTTTCTGGGTTCTTTCGAATACTGATGTCCAAGCCTCCTCACAAAGTTTGAGACTTAGAACACTTTCCGATGCTACAAAAATCAATAGATCACCCAATGAGGGGCTTGACGTAATTAGGGAGGAGAAGAGGATCAAATGACAATTTTTCTTTAAGGTTTGAATTCAGGGATCCTAATGAGGAGACTAGCTAAGGGAAAACTAGGGCAAGAAATGGTCCCTGAGCTAGGGCTTGATATATCATGATATCCCACTGTTGGATTCACTTCAAATTTGGAGGGCCTCTAGAGCAAACCTCAACGAAGCCGTGCACCAAAAATCGAAGTGTTTAGATGGCTAGATTGTGAGATAATTGATGACTTAGGTGACCTATGTAGGCTAGGCCTAGAAAAAGAGGGAGGTTAAAAGAATAAGCTTTTAATGTGATCACCTATGGAACGATTAATGCCTAATCCTTTAGGGAGATGGAGTCAAGGAAGAATTTATAGCTTGAAATAGATTCATCTAGTCAAGGAGGCCTTTAAAGAACTTCACATGGCAGTAGGGCATGCTATAAGCAACTTCAAGGTCGTTACACTTTGATTTTCAAATATTTGATGACTTATCAAGATATATTTGCCTCAAATTATCTCTAGGAACATCCACTCATTCATACATGGCCCATTACATGGTGCAGTGCTATAAAAGATCAAATTTCCACAATTTCGCATAAGAAAAGCAATGAATTTCAGTCTAATATAGCAAAAATCCTAGCAACATGCATGTGAAAAAACTAAATAACAAGAATAGCATTAAAAGAGCACTTACGTGTAAGAAAAAGGTATATCCAATCACCAATATATGCCAATAGCGAAGCTCCAAGACAAAATGAAAGGGATCCAGACATCAAAATTCATCCATTCATCCAGATTCTTCCTCCAAAAAGGATAGTAAAATTCAATTTAGCTAATTTGGCTTAATTTAGCTCGTAAAAAAAAATAATGTGCATAATAACAATTACTTTTGGTGACAAGCCCAACGAATAGCTCAATAATACATGAATAAGCCTTTCAAGAGGGTGGAATGATCATCAAAGTGAGTAGTTGGGCCTTTGAGGAGGCGAAATGAAGTCCAAAGGGTGCCATGATGTAGAAATGGACTCCCAATGTAGTGGACAAGAGGTTGACCCCTTGTTTTCCAGGCAATAACTTGTGGTGCTCCCAAGTGGGTGTGGGGGCACAAGGGCAACCTCATGGGTCTTCAAATTGATTGAATATGCCTGTAGACCATCTGTGAGGGATATGATGATGACATAAGCCCTCTATCTACAGCGTGAGGCATCGTCTGGACCTTGGAACATCTGCTAAGAGTATAGTGCATTTGTGGGGTTGACTGAGCATGGTGAACTAGGTGCATCATCCTCATCCAGAAAGGTGGAACATGAGCAATCAACAAGCGTTGTTCGGGATCCATGAAGTAATCTCGACCATGGTGGAGGCACACGGCTCTCAAGTGCCAATGTGGCCATCTAGAGGGCTAGGATCCCGTATAGGGAGACCAAGCCCCAAATGGGAATACAAATTCAATCCTGTATAAGATCCAATGCTCCCCCTTGCCCTCCAATACAACAAATCATTAGAGTAATGAATTAAAAGAGCTTACAAGTCATGGAACCAATGGTACACTACATGGTGGGAAGCCCTTCCATAGTGGGTTTTGGTATGTATAAGTGTCGCTAAGCTCAATAGGGGGTTAGCCAAGGACCCTATTAAGTGGTTTCAACCTCTAGAGGGGGTGTTATGTCCATGGTACATCCCTCAAGTGGTAGGTAGAAAATGATATAATGATGGAATGAAGTGGGGATTAGGGAAAACATCCAGACCACATGTTAGGGAGCTAGGGTAGCTAAAATAAGGAAAGCCCAAATCTAGAAATAGATCCGATGTTATAGAGCAGATTCTATGTTAGCTAGCCGTCAAATGTCAGATGCCAAGCAAATAACATTAAGATTTTTTGGTTTATTTTTTTATTTGTTTAAGGATATTTTCCACCTGTTTGAAACCCTAAAGAGCAAATATTCTATTTAGATTTTTAGTTAGATTATTTATTAGTAATCTATAGGTTGTATAGGTATATAAATAAGTTATTAATTACATATAGGTTGCATAGCACATGATAATCCTAGCAGGAAAGTTCTAACACATCAAAATTTTTATTTTCATTATTTGATAATGATAACATTTTGAGACATTTCATAGATTAATATATATAGTGTAAAAAGTATGCCCATGACCTTAATAATTTAATTAGATCAATCCCATCTAACTCTATGTGAAGAGTCCTCTTAGGAAAATATGATACATAATCTCTAGCATGTTCTAGTCCCTCGAGAATCGAAACATGTATATTCCTCATATGGAACATAAAGGTATTTTCCATGTGAAAAAAATGCGAGCAAGAAGTGATATGAATTGGATCATTATATTGTTTATCATCCATCTCGATGCTTTCAAAGTATAAAAAATAGAGGAATCAACTCACATGACCATTTTTACCAGTGGGACCTAGTTTGGCAAAACAGGGTCTGAAACCTTCCGGGAGCATTTTAGGCATCAAATGGTGTTTTTTGGGGTTAGTACTTTATTGCTCTAGTGCCGCATATTTTTTTCTTGTTCTACCCATAAAGACCTTTCCAATGATGCTAGAATCACGTCAATTGGACTTTGTATGTCAAAGTTATGCCACTTAGAATCAATCTTCTTGTTTTCACCAACATAATTCGAGAGGATGCCACGTCAGCCTCAATATTGACGGAAAAGGGGCTATCCAGGTGACTATGATGCAAAAGACTCTACAAGCATCAAATATTGTAACTTTGGCTAAGAGTTGAGGTAGTCAAACCTAACCACTAGTAGGTTATCGAGTTGTGTAATAACGAGGCCACTAGGTAGAAAATGGATTCCATTCTTTGGAGTGCATTTTTTACATAGTCGAGAAAGAAATAACCGATAGGGATAGGAGATACAACACACAAAGAGGATTTGAGTACTGTAGAAGCTGATGGGCTACAGGCCATACTTCTTTGTACTCGCAACCATATTTCCATTTAGAGAAAGAGAGTAGAGCGACCTCACCTTCGAGCTAGGTTTTTCTTCTAAAAGGGTTTCCCAACGCATATCTTGAGTGAAATGTTTATGCAAGCTTTATTTTGCATTCTATATTTTTTTGCATAATTTTAATTCACATTCATGCACTATTAACAATAAATCTACAAATCCAAAGATTTAATAAATTATAATAATGTAGAATTTCAGATTTTAAATATAATTCTATTAGATTTGTTGCGACGAACTGTCGAGTGGAATATCCACAATAGTTTATGGATCATATTAGTATCAAAGTCGGTTTCTTTGGGTGTATTGTGCAGATTTGCAAGGGATCTAGATTGACTGGGCCAAAATTCATAAAACTCTAATCATGGCTGATGAATTTGTGAATAACCTTCATGTGTTGGGAATCACGATTGCCGTTAGACAAAAAGCTGTAGGTATTATTCAACGATCACATCGCCAGAGATAAGGATCGATGAGAGGCAGTTAGTCCATGTCACGAAACACACAGGGAATGTTGGTTTATCCAATGTCCAACAATCTCCCCACCCCATACGAGCCAGGTGTGTATCGAACTCATGACCTACGCTCTGATGCCACTTGTTGGGAATCACGATTTCCATTAGAGCAAAACTCACAGGTATTATTCAATGATCGCATGACCAAAGATAAGGATCCACGAGAGGCAGTTTGTCCATATCACGAAATACACAGGGAGCATTGATTTAGCCAATGTCCAACATCGTGATGTTGTGGCGTAGAGGTTTTTGCCGTTGGAACAACAAGTTATTGATATAAATCATAATGTAAATCTCCTCATGGCCACCTTGAGAAATAAGCTTGGGCTATTTAGAGAAGATGGGGTGGATCAAATGCAGATGACAAAGCAGAAGGGGAATAAGGAGATCGGGTTGAAACAAAGAAGTAGCCAAAGAAAGAACTTGCAAAAGATCAACTCAGTTTGAGTGTTGTGAATCAATTACAACCCCTGTTTAAAATGACAACAAAGGTCAATATCAAGCTGTACCACGAAGAGATCATTGCTCTTAAGCTGAATCACTGGTTGCAGCAACAAGAAGTGTATTTCAGATGTTGGAAATATTGAGAGGTGGGGGTGAATTAGTATTTCTTATCAATTATCACTTTTAAATCTTTTCAGAGCATTAGTTAATCTTCAATTATTCTTGATGTTTATCCAGTAACAACAGTAAACAATAAAACACAATAAGCACACAAATTTTAGGTGCAAAACCCCCTCCGGGTCAAAAAACACCGAATGCTTTTCAAATAAATTCTTTAATCTTCAGCCCCAACTGAAATGAAAGGTACAACTTCCTAGAATTCTAGAAAATCATTCTTCTCCAGCTCCCATTGGAAGGACGCCTCAACGCCCTGGTTTCTTCAGTAGTCAACTGAATGGATGCCCCGACATCTTAGACCAACCTACCACCCTGAAGTGTTCACAGGCTCCAACCTGTAGGTGACTTCATGCACCAACCTAGCACCTCCCTGCCAGCCTATAATGATCAGAAATAAGACAAGAGTGTGAATTCCCTGTGAAAATTTATTTATCTAAGAAACCCTACTACTAACCATTGATTTACTTCTGCTACTTGATTATTTATACAAGTTATTAATTTGAATATTAAAAAAAACGACGAAGTAAATGAAAATAGCAGCCTACACATATAGATCATTTACTGAATATAACGCTCATATGACAAAGTGACAGACAGATTTTTCGGACAAATGTCTTCGGAAAAACCCAATGCGGGAAAACCAGTGCAACTAGCTCTGGTGGGTTTTATTATTATGCAGAATCTGAATACAACATTTTATGGGCACCAGACATGGTTGGTCCTACAGCGAAAATCATGGAAACAATACCTCTTTCAATCGGAGACTGAAAATATGGCTGATGCACACCTTGAAACAAGATTTACAGAACTCGAGCTTTTTCTAGCCCACCGGAAACCCCATCGCTGCACCTCAGCCCTCTGCGTCAGCCTTACTGCCCTGCGTTAGCCTCTGTGCTGCTCTGGAAGGGCCTACGTCACCCTCTCTGGGCTTACGTTGCCCCTGCGCTGCCCTGACTAGGTCTGCGTTAGCCCTGCGTGGCTCTTGTTGCCTCTGCGTTGTCCCTGACTGGGCTCTGGCTGGACTGAGTAGCGCTGGCTTCCCTCTGCACTGCTGGATATGCTGCTTCTCTGTTGATTTTGTATTCTTGCCCTTGGATTCAAAATCCCTCGCCAATACTACCCCTCGTTGCACTGCTAACTCTTCTTGAAATTCTTAGCAAACCACGCCCTAGAATTTCAGCTTAGCTTCAGTGCTGTGCCCATGTGTGTGTTCTCCAACTGACCCCAAGCCCTTCTCTTATACTTTTCTCGCTGGCAAACCAACAACCATGATCTAATCTCTAATCAACGACTAAGATTAGAAGCTTCTTGATCCACATCACTTAGAACATTCTCATCACATGTTTAATTTAATTCACTTTAATCTTTTAATTTTCCTAAGTTAGACTTAGGGTCCTTAATTAAAAAGATTAATTATTTGAATAACCCTTAAACCATTTGGAATTTCTCCAAATGCTTTCTGGGCCTTGGAGATCTCACGTACTCTCGCTCCTCCACAAAATTTCGGAGCTAGAGCACATTCGATGCTACCCGAAAATCTCAACACTCTCTCTTAGCGAGGAATGTGCTCTAGCAATACATCCACATCGAAGTACTGCTCTAATCTCTGGCATTGGTCCCGTGCTGATGCGTGGCCTGTTGCCCTCCATCACTGAGCTACTGTTGCTCTCTGTACTGCTGCCCATGACTCTGCCACAATCACTACCACATCTTCACTGCAACTCCCTCTCAAATTGCTGCATTGTGCTGCCAACTGCTGCATTGCAACTTAGTTGCTAAGAGGTAAGCAACTGAAGGACACCTGCCTAGTTATTGACGGACAAGTCAATTGGGCTACATCTCATCACTGAAGCTACCTTGGTTGCTGCTCTGCACTGTCCTCCTAAAGCCACTACACTGCTACAGCTCTGCATTGCATCCTCTGCACTGCTGAAGTCCCATCAGCCCCTCTGCGCTACTGCTTCCATGCTGTTGCTGCTTCTGCACTGCGCTGCTCCCTCTGCAATGTCCTAGCTCTGCCCTCCACTTTACCATGATCCTTTGCACCGACTGCTCCAGTCATCCCCGCTATTGTCTTAAGGCTCCCATAGCACGTATGTGATCCAAGAGTTGGGCACCTCAAGGATCTTGCATCCACTCTGTAGCTGCTTTACAGATCAATATCACCCCACCTCTTCTCTCGAGGTATATGAGCACTCATGGCCACATCATCATCGGAGCCATCATCTTCTTGAGCTGCCGACGCCTTGGAACTAGAAGCTTCCTTGTCCTTCTTCCTTAGAGGATAATTGGTGGCGAAGTGTCAAAGTTCACCACATCTAAAACACTTTATCTTTGATAGATCCCGTTTCTTTTTCCCCTGCTGCTTCTTAGATGCCAGGGTTGCATCTTCGTCTTCCTCCTTCACTTTGTTGGATCCGGTACTGGGTTATATCTTGGTCATTCGTCGGATTTCCTCTTGACGAAGGATAGCCCACATGTCATCCCAGCTTGGAAGGTCCTGTCTGCCGAAGATGCTTTGGAAAAATGTATCCCAATCATTCGTGACTGCATTTAGAGCAATCCTCACCATGAAATCATCATCCACTTTAACTCCCATGGCAATCAGCTAATCCTGGATTGTCTGCAACCTAAAAAGTACATGATCGATTTTCTCCTCCTTATTCATCATAAACAACCTCATTTGGTTCTCCAAAAGCATCTTCTTCTAGACGGATTTCCCTTGATACATTTTGGTTAATGCTTTCCACATATCATTAGCCGTCTTTTTCTCGGCTATGTGTGGGACAACATGATCCTTGACCCCGTCCATGATGAAGCGCTTAGCATGCGGTCCAGCTTCATTGTGCTTCCCGAGAAGAGCAGCATCGATTGGTGTAGTCAAGACACTTTCTACATGCTCCCATAATGCGTATGCCTCTAGGACCATCAGGATTCTGGCCTTCCAGATAGCAAAGTTGGACAAATCATGCAACCTATCCTGATCATGTAGTCCATATGGCGCCATGTAGCTCAGAAATAATCTGTCGAAACATGTACTCCTCTCCCTGCATCTGTTGCTACCCTCAACAGAAAGTCAGATCTAGGGTCCTTGGCAAGAAAGGCACCCTCTGCTCCCTCTGACAACTGATTTCCTCCTTTGGAAATCTGCCAAATATTCTAAATCAGCCCTCTTCGATCACCCTCCTAATCGATCCTTAGATTTCTTTGGCAAAAATCTGCTGAGCGGCTGTTCTCCTCCCGCTCTTTGTTAACTTAGGTAGGCACAATTCTGCACTGACAAAATCTCGACCACACCAGCAACTGCTAAAGATCTGAAGCTCTACTTCCAGACTATGAAAAATCTGCACAACAACTCGAACTGGACTACGTCCCTCTGGTTGGCTTCTGCGTGAGCAGACTGGCTCAGCACAGGCTACTCCTGCGTCACCCTGGAAGGCTCTGCGCTGCCTCTGCATCACTCAACTGGGACTGCATCTGCCCTTGTGTGGCCTCTGCTGGGACTGCATCGTCCTGCTGCTGCGCTGCCCTCTCCGGGTCTTTGCTGCTTCAATTGCCACTCTATAGCAAAAACTTCTTTAGCCGATTTGCTGGAGATTCAGCTTGATCTGAAATGCTCTCATACCATGTGAAAATTTCTTAATCTAAGAAACCCTACTGCTAACCATTTATTTACTTCTCCTACTTGATTATTTATACAAGTTATTAATATGAATATTCAGAAAAACAATGAAGTAAACACAAATCGCAGCCTACACATACAAATCATTTATTGAATATAACGCTCATATGACAAAGTGACACATGGATTTTTCAGACAAATGTCCCCGGAAAAAAAACGAATGCGGGAAAATCAGTGCAACTAGCTCTGCAGGGTTTTATTATTATGCAGAATCTGAATACAACATTTTTTGGGCACCTCACATGGTCGGCCCTATAGAGAAAATCACGGCAACAATACCTCTTTCACTTGGAGATGGAAAATATGGCTGGTTCACACCCTGAAACGAGACTTACAAAACTTGAGCCCTTTCTGGCCCACCAGAAACCCCAGCGCTGCTCCTTAGCCCTCTGCGTTAGCCTCTGCACTGCTCTGGAAGGGCTTGCGTCACCCTCTCTGGGTTTACGCTTCCCCTACGCTACTCAACTGGGTCTGCGTCAACCCTGTGTGGCACCTGCTGCCTCTGCGCTACCTCTGACTGGGCTTTGGTTGGATTGCATAGCACTGGCTACCCTCTGCACTGTTGGATATGCTGCTTCTCTGCTGCTGTTGTATTCTTGCCCTTGGATTCAAAATCCCTCGCCAATATTGCCCCTCGCTGCACTGCAAACTCTTCCTGAAATTCTTAGCAAACCATGCCCTAGAATTTCAGCTTAGCTTCAGTGCTTTGCCAATGTGTGTGTTTTCCGACTGACCCATGCCCTTCTCTTGTACTTTTATTGTTGGCAAACCAATGGTCGTGATCTAATCTCTAATCAACGACTAAGATTAGAAGCTTCTTGATCCATGTCACTTAGAACATTCTCATCCCATGTTAATTTAATTCACTTTAATCTTTTAATTTTCCAGATGGAATTTCTCCAAACGCTTTCCGGGTCTTGGAGATCTCATGTACTCAAGCTCGTCCACAAAATTTTGGAGCTAGAGCACATCTGATGTTACACCAAAATCTCAACACTCTCGTACTAGGGGCAATGATCCATGATATAATATGATTCACAATGATTTTCTTGAACTAGACCAATAACCCAATCACACTATGACCTGCAACCCAACCATAACATTATCCAAGAATGACACTTAAACCTCCTAATAATGCCTCTCCAACTCTAGGCGGATTGACTCTTTTACAATAATGACTCTTTTACAATTTTACAATGATTATTTTTACAATACTGACTTTTGACACGACGTGATACTTGATTTGACACTGCTTCTTTGAGCACTAGCAACTGCTGAGGTATTGTTGTGCTTGCTTCAAGTAATGGTACTTTGGCGTTGCATTGTCCTTTTAGTATGTGTCTGAGTTGTCCTATTGTGTACTCCTTCCTGCACATGCATTCATGAACAAGACCCAAACCAATTCACAAACAAAATACTTACACTATCCTGCAAACCATATGTTAAAGAAATATTCAAAATTCAAATGTAAATACGTTCAACGTTTATGAACAAAACCCAATCAAACATACATAGAAATTACTTATGTTGTCCTGTAAAAACACATGTCAGAGATGATATTTATATTAAAATTCAAACACTAATCCCCGTATCAGGTGACTTAGTACATACCTTGTTGTAGTAGACTTACCCTTGGCTATTGATGTGTTGTCCTCACTCCAGTGATCCTTGAATGCATATTTTTTCTTGTCTTCTAGAAGCTTGATACTGAATCTGCTGTATCTATGTAATTTCGGATCTCCAAGGTTTGAAATTGTGCCCTGTGGTAGCTCTCTGAGTCCTCTTTCCAACTCGGTAGGTCTGATCAATATTGGATTCTTCAAGAAATAAGTACGCCCAATCTCCTACGATGACCTGATTATAGACTGGTTTAGTATTTCGAACTTGTACGAAGTGCCATGTGTCATTGTTTCAAACTTCGGTCTTGAAAACGATATCCAACAAATTACAATCCGTCCTCTTTCTGTCACTTACGAAATTTGAATCCAATGCTCAGAGAGAAAGTGATGATGGTTTTCTGAAGATCACCTGTTTGACATGAAATTCAGGAGCCTGCAAAAACCCTAAATTCCTCAGATCATATCTCCAAAAATATAGTGAACCAATATCTAAAATTCGGTCACGCGCTTCATCAGGATTTCAGCTCAAATGGTTTTACTTTTTCAGCATCTGAAGCTTCGCAGAAAAAAAATTATAGCGATAATGCCACGATGACCTGTTTTAAGTAGTGAAATCCTTGCATCAAGAGGATATGAGGGTCACAATTTATGTAAGTGCTTAGGTTGAGAGGGTCTTCAACAAGTGAACTTTGGAAGGATTTTAGGAGTTTAAAAAATTATTAATTATTAACTATTCAATGACCACAACCAATGATTAGTGTCATGCCACAAGCCTATGGGGTTTTAGCCCACTAACTGGGGTTAGTAACTTCAAACACAAATATCTCTCAAATCGTGAAAAATTACGTGGCGTGTCATATATCAACGGAAACATCTTGATAAGTAGAAACCATCCAAAATATCCTTGAATCGGAATAGAGTAGGTTGGCAAGTCAAAATTCCCATGGAAGATCGAGGTAGCCCCTGGTGCTGCTTGGGTTGACATGTATGACAACCACTGATCAACATCAGTGTCCATCAAATTGAGGAAGAACAAAATATTTCATTTGTGTGACTGAAATTAGAGGGCCATGTCCTAACTTGGTGGGAATACCACACAGAGACAATGAGGTTGGAGGGAGAGCCTCTGGTGACTAAGTGGGAGGACTTCAAAATCCTTGACTCGGAATAGAGTAAGTTGTCAAGTCAAAATTCCCATGCAAGATTGGGGTAGACCTTGGTGCTGCTTGGGTTGACATCAATGACAACCACTAGTCAAAAATCTCTCGCTTTGGCATTGATGGCAACACAAGTACTCCCCCTGTGATCATGACACCTCTTCCTACTACATTCTCTCCTCCTTTGTCATCAATGGCAAAGGACAACTCACCTTGACAAACGTCATCCTGCGGACTTGTACACACCTCAAATCCCCTTTTTCTACTTACTTAGATAAGAGAAAGAGTCTAATGAGAACTTGGGAGAATCCTAAGCTTTAGGAGAAAATACTCAAATGGTTCACGAGGTAATGGTTTGGTAAAGATGTCATCAATTTGTTCCTTTGTGCCAACATATTCAAGCTTGATATTATTTTCGGTGACCTGCTCTCTAACGAATTGATATTTGATCGGAATCTGCTTTGTTTTGGAATGCATCACAGGATTCTTGGAGATATTGATGGCACTAGTGTTATTGCAAAAGATGGGAATAAGCTCATCAAACTTGACTTGAATATCTTGCAAAAATAGTTTCAACCAGAGAACTTCAGTACAACAAGCTATTGCCGCGATTTATTCTGCTTTTGCTGTGGATAACGAGATTGAAGACTGCTTTTTTACTTAACCATGAAACAAGGCAACTGTTGGGTGTTGGTTTTGCACATTTTTTGCTACACTTATCTCCCTTATCTTGCTTCGTAACCTTAACTTATGGGATTATCTTTACCCTTTTTCCCACCTTTTACCCTGACTTGTGCTGTTTTACCTTGCTTTTGTTATTTTGCCAATTCACCAATTATTATGATTTATTATACCTTTTTATGACTAACTGATGGTGAATGTTTAGAGAAATATCGATGGTCTTTGGTTGTCCTTTCAGATGTCAAAGATCCCAAACATGGAGTTCACAGAAGCAGTTCGGATGGTGTTGTTACAGCAAAGCGATGCTGTTACACCGTGCTGTTACAGACCCGCTAGCAATTGCTGTTACACCCTGCTGTTACAAAATCGTTGGCGAATCGTTGATATAGTTGTACCATTGACTACTCTTGTCTATATTGTTGCTGATTTGTTCCTTGGTGGTTGCACTACAATTGTGTTTTGTTATGATAGTTGTAGGATTTTCGACATTATATTTTTGAGATAACAACCTAAGGGCAGCGCCAATTGTAATCTTTTAATTCCTAATCAGAACTTTATTAGGGAGTGGTTATAACTGCATGAGTTCTATTTCGATCAGCATGAGAATCGTAATTGATCTAATCCTAAATTTTTTGATGTAACAACTATATATCTCTCGACCCTAGAGGTCAAGAGAGAGCGAAGAACAACGTTGTTTTGCCTCTGTAATTGCGTTCAGACTAATACAGATCATATTGTCACTGCTGTTACATGTGTGATTCCATTTAAGTTCGGTTAAAGTTTCTTTTCTACCTGCGCCCTGTTAGGGATGAAGGGCCCTCCTTCTTAGCAGGGATTGCAGCGGTAACAATAGCTGTGTGTTTATGTAATTGGATTTCAGTTTCTGTATCGTTAAAGTGTTGTTGTTGACGGTTCAGCTGAGAATATATCTGTGTTGATTTCTCTACTTTATATGTTGTTACACATCTGATTAATAAAGACACCAGTTGGGTACTTATTGTGTGGCAAGTTAATGAATCAATTGAAGTGTGATTTCAATCTTGTGGATTCTTCTATTTCTACACGAGTGATTTATTTCCAGCATTTTACTTCAGCAACGATTTCTTTTCTTTGAGACTGCTTCTGGTTGACGTATCGGCACAGACAGTGCTACTGTCATTGGAATAACAGATGTCCTTGGATTGATAATTAAATGTGTGTTGTTCAGTCATTAATACGTGATTTATATACTCCAACCTTTTGTCGCCGTTGTCAGGGATGGCAGTGACGATCCAATCAATCAGAGTTGTTTCTTAGAAGTGCAATTTCCATGTGTTTTTTTATATAGAGTATCTCCAATGATACAATTGCCGGGCAGTAAGATGAGAGGTAAGAAACTGCGCAACGCTCTAACAAGCTTCAGCGGGCTCGCCAATGTCTTGTTGGGATGCTTAGGAAGTTGAATTTTTGAGCATTTTGTCTTTTGTTTAGAGTGTTTCCAGTGCTGCAATTGCTGGGTGGTAAGGCGAGAGGTAAGAACCTGCGCATCTCTCTAACAAGCCTGAGCAGGGTCACCAATGCCTTGCTGGGACACTTAGGAATTGAATTTTGGGTTTTTTTTTAGGGTGTCTTTAGCTATACAGTCGTTGGGCGGTAAGATGAGAGGTAAGAACTTGCGCATCGCTCTAACAAGCTTGAGCGGGCTCACTACTGTAGAAATTGAAGCACTTATAGGATGAATTGATAAGCATAGGGCCCATGTGTGCTAGTAGGACAACATCAACATCTACAAACACCCCCCCACTCTACTAATTACAGGAAAGACGGGTCGTAAGAAGGAAAAGAGGAGCGCAGATTTTGGAAGGAAAACATTCTTTGGAGACCTGATTGCAAGAGCAGAAAAGGAACAGTCCACTTCATATAGAGATAATCGAAAGACAGGACCACAAAAAGTGGCTACCACATCAAGGCCTGGACCATCGGTGTCTTCCGTGTCTGGACCTCACCATCCTTTGAACAACATATCCACTCCTGATATCAAAACTCCATATTCAAAACAGCAGTGGAGAATCATTAACCAGGATTTGAGAATTGAAGGACACAGAGAGATCAGCGGGGATTGTCAGGAACCTGAGAAACAACAACTAGTTGATCATCAGTTGGACGCTGGTACTGCTGTCAAACAGTTGGTCCTAGAACAACAGGATCCTTTTATTTTCCAGTCTCCCGTGCATTCTAAGGGCAACTCATCTCATCAGGAAGAATCAGTCATGGGGGACGAGAATGTCAAGACCGATAGCTCTGTCACCTTTGAATTCCCAATAGCAGAAACATGGGATGAAGCTCCTATGAAGAGCATCTCTTTATCATCCCTACCATCCTTTCAGGGGATGGCTGTTGAAGATCCTGATACCTTCCTATTCGAATTCGATGTGCTGTGTAGAGGTTATGACTACACTTAAGACGCCCAAAAGATGAAATTATTCTTTGCTACTCCGAAAGGAGTAGCATTAAGATGGTTTATGAGATTGGGTGCTGGCACGATTCGAACATGGAACGACATGAGAGAAGCCTTTCTATTTAAGTATCAGGACTACTGCCAACTAGGGATCTGAAGGACGAAATTTTCAGAATTGCACAAAAGGAAGAGGAAACCCTGGAGGACTATCTGGAGCGATTCCACTATAACTTAAAAAGGTCTAAGTTCAGTAACTTAGATCCAGAGATCCTAAAGTCGATATTCTTAAGAGGATTAAGAGATGATTCTCTGGAACATCTGAACAATAGGAAAAGGAGATATATCGCAAGAAATGTTTGCAGAGATAATGAAACTCTGCCTGTGTAGCTTGAGAGGATCTGTCAAGGGAAGGATTTCAGTTTGGGATCCTTCACTTCGGATACAGAAGTCCAAAAGTGGAGGGGTAACTGGAGCAGAAATCGGGAATTTATTCGAAGATTTCAAAACTGATCTCCTTTGCACTCTCTTTGCCCAGATCACTACGGTACAAGTCAAGAAGGCACAAGCGGAAGCCGAAGCAGCCTTAGCAATATTCTGTCCCTGATGCAAAAAGAAACATTTGGAAAGAGAATGTGGACTGAATAGTGTCAGCTTGTGCAACATTTGTGAGTTGGCGCATTCTACAAATCAGTATCCTGAGTTGCCCAGACTAAAGGCAGTACTTCAAGAATCAAGCGAGGATGTTCAATCTTCTTACTTCATCGGATCAAAGAAACCATGGCAGCCGCGACCTACAGGTATGCCTGCAGATTTTTCTTCTTTTTATCCTTGGAATAATGTTTATAATAGTCAACAATATCCATGGCAGTATCCCACTCCTTTAACACAATTTCCTTCACCATGGAACCAGTGGCCATCTCCTCCACCAATGCAATATCTTTCATCACAACTCAATCCTTGGGGTAAGAACTGGAGAAGTAATGGCCAAGGTCCAGTACCCCCTCCAATTCCAATACAACAACAACAATTACAACTGTCTTGTATTCAAAATCCTACACCTTTTGTCTGACCCCAGTTACCTGTGCAACCTAACTCCAATCCAAATAATAAGGCAGTTCAGAGCATGGATGCTCTGGCTACCCTCCAGACTTACCTTATCACTCCTATTGGACTTAATGAGGTTCAGCTTCGATCAGGGAAAGTAATCAGATCTAGACACACTTTCGTTATTGTCGAAGAAAGTGAATGACCCAGGAAGGATATGGGCGATTCTGAGGTAGCTGTTACTCATGTAACAACTGATACAACACCTGCTGTTACACTTGTAACAACTGATACAACACCCGCTGTTACACCTGTAATAGCCGGCTCGAGAAAGTCTGTTGTTTTTATAGCAGCTAATTCGAGTAAGGCTGGTACATCTGTGGTTGCTAATTCAGCTGTTAGCATTCAAAATCCTCCATACCCTCAACGATTAACTGAAACCGGGGTGGTCTTACAACCTAAATCTGAATTCCTTAAGGAGTTGCAAAACTTATATGTGCGGATTCCGCTGTTACAAGCTCTTAAAGAAGTGCCTATCTATGCCAAAACAGTGAGGGATCTATGCGTTAACAGACCTGGAAGGAAACCTAAGGAACCTTAGGACCCTGCTACCATCCATGTCTTGGGAAAATTGTCCGATCTTATGATTGATCAGCCTTTGTTGACTAAGTATAATGACCCAGGGAACCCCACAATGACTGTCCATATTGACAATCATCCTATAACTAATACCTTGATGAATCTAGGAACAACTATTAATGTTATGACTAAAGACCTCTTCATCTCTCTAGGACTTCATGGACTTAGACCTACAACTACAGTTCTTGAACTAGCAGATAGGTCCCGTGTTAAGCCCGAAGGGATGATTGAAGACATGGTTATCACTGTGGCCTCCTGGAATTATCTGGCTGATTTTCTTATTTTACAAACTAAATCCAATTTGGGGGGTCATCCTTTAATTCTGGGGAGATCGTGGCTAGCCACTGCAGATGCATATATCGGATGTAGGTCCAGATCCATGGTGATCTCAGACGGGCAGGTCACTCAGAACCTAAATCTTTATCCCCCAGCAAAACCTTACATGGATTCGAATAGTCCCTGGTGGGACGAATTTGTACCTGAATCTGATCTTTCCCTACCCCTTCTCACGCTTGGAAAAGCAAAATACTTTAAGGATGAAACAGAGGACGATATTATCAATGGTTTTATCAATAATTCACTCCTTGCTGCCTCCATTAGAGATTTGGGAGAAGAAAGTGAGGAAGATGATGTAATTATTGAACATTTGAAAACAACTCCGCTTACTACCAACAGTTCCGTTAAAATCGAACCTGGAAAATGTTTAAATATCAATCCTAACCTGACAGTTGAACAAAATAGATTGTTGATACAGTTGTTACAGAAATACAGAAAGGCATTTGCATGGGACTATACTGATATGAAAGGAATCCATCCTACCGTATGCACTCACCGCATTTACCTTAAGGAAAATTGCAAACCTGTTAGACAACCTCAGCGCCGAATGAACCCTGCACTTAAGGAGATGGTAAAAGAAGAATTGCAGAAACTCCTTAATGCTAATTTCATCTACCCGATTTTTGACAGTCAGTGGGTGTCTCCACTTGTCATAGTTCTGAAAAAGAATGGCAAGTGGAGGGTATGTGTTGACTATAGAGAACTTAACAAGGCCACTCAAAAGGATCATTTTCCCTTACCATTTATTGATCAAGTTTTGGACACTCTTTCTGGAAAAAGATTCTTTTCATTTCTAGATGGGTTTAGTGGCTATAATCAAATACAGATTGCTCCAGAAGACCAAGACAAGACCACCTTTACTTGCCCATGGGGTACTTTTGCATATAGAGTCCTTCCTTTTGGTCTTTGCAATGCACCAACAACCTTTCAAAGGGCAATATTAGGTATTTTTTTTGATCTTTTGAATGATTGTCTTGAAATTTTTATGGATGACTTTACACCCTACGGGGATGCCTTTGAGACAGCATTAACTAATTTGGAAAAAGTGGTGGAAAGTTGTGAGCAAACTAATGTTGCTCTAGGCACAGAAAAATGCCACATGATGATGACCGAGGGAATTGTGTTGGGACATTTCATTTCAGTAGAAGGAATCAAGGTAGATCCTGCAAAAATTGAGGTAATCTCGAGAATCCCGACCTCTAAGACTCCGAAAGAGGTATGTATTTTTTTGGGGCATGTAGGATAATAGAGGAGGTTTCTAGAAAATTTCTCAAAGATTCCATCTCCTTTATTTTCATTACTAATGAAAGATGTGGAATTTTTGTCGACAGAAAAGTGTGAGTAGGCCTCTCTAAAGTTGAAGAACTGTGTAACAACAACACCTGTTTTACGAGGACCAAACTGGAAATTACCGTTTCATATTGCTACAGACGCATCTGACATGGCTGTGGGTGTTGTTTTGGGGCAGCTGGAGGATAAGAAACCTTAGGCTATATATTACATCAACAAGAATTTGACTACACTACACTGTAACTGAGAAAGAATTCCTAGCAGTAGTGCATGCTATCAACAAATTTCGGCACTACATCACCGGGTATCAAGTATTCGTACACATTGACCATGCTGCCATTCGATTTTTGATGAACAAACTTGTTACTAATGGTAGAGTTACACGATGGTTATTGCTGTTACAAGAATTTGATATTACCATTTTAGATAAACCTGAAAAAGATAATGTAGTTGCTGATTTCCATTCTAGATTAACTATAAGTGATGACTGCACTGCCACTGAGGATTCTTTTCAAGATGAGTATCTTTTTGCCATTTCTACTCACTCACCATGGTATGCAGATATAACCAATTATCTTGTTGTAGGGAAATTCCCACACCAATTGTCTTCCAAAGAAAGGAGGAGGATTATACAATAGAGTGCTACCTACTCCTGGATATAAGGCAATCTCTATCACATCGGGCTAGATTTCCTGATTAGGCATGTGTTAGAGAAGATGAGGTATTTGAGATCCTAAAGGCTTGTCATGAAGAACCTTGTGGAGGGCACTTCCCTGACAAGAGGACAGGACATAAAGTACTCTCAACAGGGTACTATTGGCCAACCATATTCCAGGATGCCAAGAAGTTTGTGAAAGGATGCGATAGTTGCCAAAGGATGGGCCAACCTCTGAAATCAGATGAGATGCCGTTACAGCCTCAGATAGTAATAGAACCATTTGAGAAATGGGCCCTGGACTTTGTGGGGCCAATCCATCCTTCATCACAGCAAAAAGCATACATATTGGTTTGCACCGATTATGTCACAAAATGGTTTGAAGCAAGGTCATTAACTAGAGCAATAGAGCAGGCTGTTTCAGACTTCCTGTTTCAAGATATTTTTGTTCGCTTCAGAATACCTAGAGAGATAGTGACAGATGGGGGTCCTGAGTTCACATCTCATTTGATCAAGAAGTTGGTTGAAAAGTATGGAATCCATCATAGAATCACCACACCCTATCATCCACAAGCAAATGGGCAAGTAGAAAGCACCAATAAAGTCATTGAGAGAATTTTGACAAAGACAGTAGCGAGCCACCGAAAAAAATGGGTCGAGAAACTTCCAGAGGTACTGTGGACTTATAGGACAACATGGAGGAATACTACAGGCCTCTCATCATATGAACTGGTGTATGGTAAGAATCCCTTATTCCCCATAGAGTTTGAAATAAAGACATTGACAATAGCATTGCAGGTTGATCTAGATTTGAGTACAACACAAACTCAAAAATTGAACTAGGTCATTGAGCTGGAAGAAAAACGACTGGCTGCCATCCAACAAACAAAAATCATTCAGCAGCAGAGAGCCAAATGGCATGATAGGTTTATTAAGAAGAAAAGTTTCTAGAAAGGAGATTGGGCTCTTTTGTACGATTCAAGGTTTAAAGATTTTAAAGGCAAGCTCTGTACCAGATGGCTAGGTCCTTATGAAGTGGATACAGTCTTTGACAATGGGACTGTACAATTGGTCACCATTGATAGTGTTAAGACGTTGTGACTGGTTAATGGGCATTGCCTACGGCTATATCATCAACCTGCTTCGAAGGAATCATTTGTCAACATTGTCACGAACTCTGATCTTCATGTTACGACAGTAGGTGGACATTCTCTTCTGCAGCCTTAAAAAGTTGAAATTCCAATAAGTGTAGCAGCTGAAAACCACCTATGTGGCAGCCGTTACACCTGTTTTTGTTTTTAAAAAATAATAATAATAATAATAATAATAATAATAATAAAATAAAAGAAAAACAAAAGTAAATCTAATTGTGAAAAATCCTTTTTAGGGGCGTAGTTAGACAACCAGTAACAATCGAAAACCACTCTTGTGGCGGTTGTTACACCCATGTTTTTCTCCCTGTAAAATCATCTTCCCTTTTTGATTTATGTCATAGGACGATGGTATTCATGTAATTTTTTTCCTTTACCAATTTCTGTTGATCATTATTTGTCTGAGAATAATCCAAAAGTTGTCTTGACTGTTACATATGTAACAACCGACAACGACGATTACTGTTCTTTGTATTTCATTTCATAAAAAGCAATAACAATGCCAGCTGGACACAACAATATGAATGCTGCATGCAGGACGCTGTCAATGCAATTCTTCTCCCAACGCCACCTCAGGTACGTCATCAAAAAGGTAAATGATTGTCATTATAATTCGGTGATTAATTGGCAAAATAGTGACGCCCCTGTGACGGCCGTGGGCGGCTGTCACAATTAAAGCGGGGCGGGGATATGACTTGAAATGATTTGAAAGTATTGCAAAAAGGCTGTAACCATAAACAATCTATTAAATTCGCATGCACCTAATCAATAACATAATTACCAATAATGACTGAATCTGATGGAAAAAGCGCGTGTGTATGAAACCCCATCACTTTCCATAACAAGCTATTTATGAGTATTCGTGTAGGGTACGATTTGGTAAATCCTTGAAAGCCGCCACCTTTCATCAACCTTTTTCCGAAACCTTGCATCCTCATTTGTAGACTCATCGTTTGGGATAATTAGAGGTGCTGAGCAACAGCTAGAGATACAATGATCTTACAACATGATTGAATAGCAAAGAAGAGAACTCAGAAACTCAGTAATATTGCAGTATTGCCAGAATCAATAAATGGTAGGAGCAGTGGTCAGGCATGAGCCAAATTCTATGGATGCTTTGCAAAATTGCCCTGAAGCTTACCACATATTTAGAGAGGCTGGATGGGTTGAGTTTTTCGAAAAGCTTGAAGGTTCGGACGAGGCCGTAGCAATTGAATTTTCTCAGAACTTGAACGATAATCAAAATTGAGCAAGAGGAATGCAAATGGAGGTGACTGAGGAGGTGATTGCCAGGGTAACCTCATTACCAATTGAAGGGCGGAGGTGGTTTAATAGGAAAATCAATGACCCCTCCTTGAAAGATGATTTCCTAGTAGGGGAAGAGAAACTGGAGAAGAAAGGAAGAGGAATTGACAGAATGTCACTTCTCCACCCTTGGGAAGATGTTGCCATGGGTTTGATCAAATATATTACTTGCAAAGGGAGGTCTACGATAGTATTCAACTATCACTTTCCTTTGCTCAACCACCTTCGGCATCAACATTCTATTTACTTGGAAACATCAAGCACAGGGCTGCGGCAGTCAAAACAACAGCACACCCGGAGGCATGCATGACTAATCATGGACTTATTAAGCTCATTGTGCTGGATGCCTTGGGTCAGCATGGAAAGACTTGGGAGGAATTCAAAAGGAAAAGACCAAGGATAAGCCGAAGGAAACAATCCACAACCACAGGAGAAAGTCAGTCAGAGGAGGAAACCTAGACTCGGCTTGCCGAAGTCAGAATTAGGAAAAAGTCTATTGATAAACCAATTGCGGACAAAAGACCGAAGTAGAGAGTGAAGGTAAACATACCTGCAGAACCCTTGCCTATGGCCGAGAAGCAGATAGAAGCAAAAGTTCTAGAAGAAGAGGGGCAGCCTTCCTCATCAGGTAAGGACGAAACCAATGCCTTATGTTTAGAAATTGAGAAATTAAGAAAAGAAAATGAGGAATTGAAGTAGAAGTTGTCTGAGGGAAGAGAAATTCCGGTGTCAGTATGCATAACCTGTTTTCAGAACTTAACAGTAGCAGGGTATAATGCCTGTAGAGAAAATATCAGCCCTATGGAAGTAGAAATAGAACAACAGGATGCTGCTACACAAGAACCTGTTGATGATACCGCTGTTACACAAGAATCAACAAAGTAGAGCCTCCTGTAGTAATTGACCTAGATGCCGACCCACAAGAACCTGCGGAAGCCACGCCTATTATAGAAGAAAAAACAGTGGACGCAAAGGAAAATCTAGGTAAAAACAAGGGGGCTGACTTACAAGAACCCTCGAAGAGGCTGCTGTTACACAAGAACCAACAGTAGAGGCGGAACAACCCCATGAAGCAGAGGCTGACACACCTATTGTCAATGAAGATATTGAATCCAGGAGAACACCAAGCCCCACCTCGGGAGGGAACTCTGAGAAACTTCTTCTAATCTCTGAGTTGCAAAAATGGAAGCAAGAAGTGATCTCCCTTCGGGATGGGATGATTTCGCTAAAAGAACATCAAAGGGAAATAGACACTTTACATAAAAAAATGGATGGAAGCAGAATTGGAGAAAAAGTGGGAGGATTACAAGAAGAAAGAGGCTCTGAAGAAACAAGAAGAACAACTGTTGCTGTTACAGGATTAGATTCGAGACCTCACTATTGATAAACAAAAACTTCATGATCTCGCCCTCAACTTGTTGGGTTGTAGGTGACCTTCTCCATCATATCCTGTTTTTTGTGGGAATGTTACTTCTTGTTTCAATTGAAAGCCATTTTGGAGGAAAACCTTATGTATGTTCCTCCACTCGTACATTTATTGATGTTTTTCGTGCCTCAGACTTTGATGAGCAAAGTTTGCTGTGTGAATTGTTTTTACACAACATTATTTGTGAACATGTGAGTATGCAGATGATTGTGACAATCTTGTCTTATATGGGAGATCTTCAATTAAGGGCTTTTGTATCCTTCACAAGGAATCAGATTGAATGGCATCTGGCCATTAAATCTATGGAAACTAATGAGGAGAAGACAACATTATGGGTTCGGGCAGAACCAGGACGAGCTGCTGAGCTGAGAAGAGAATTTAGGAGAATACTGAGTCCCCCTGGGATTAGAGGACCAGCGACCACTTATAGAAGAAGAATTGTGGACTTCTGTCTCAATCAATTTGCAATGATGAAAAGCCGAGCCTTGACAGGATGCTTAAAACGTACGGAAGCCAGCAGTGCTGAGTTATTAAAGGGAGATCTATTCTCATTCCAAAATTTTGTGGTGGCTGGTGGCTGTTACACATGTACCAGCCTACGCACAGATTGTACAATCTCTTGGAGCTCTATGGTTGGGATTAAAGTTCAGGGTTCTTTTGATCTGGTTGACCATTGAGGATTACCAGAGCAATTATGAATTAAGCAAGTATGAGTCAGAATCTTGGGTGCAGCAGTTGATGGCCAATTAGGGATACAGGTCTGCAGACGAAGACATAGCTGTTGCTTATGATCTCACAGATCTACACTGAAGGTATTCCCATGAAAGATGAGTTTGCATGAAGACATGCAAGTATTTCAGTTGTGGGGAGATGTTGCGTGTTGGTTTTGCACATTTTTTCCTACACTTATCTCCCTTATCTTGCTTCGTAACCTTAACTTATGGGATTATCTTTACCCTTTTTCCCACCTTTTTACCCTGAGTTGTGTTGTTTCACCTTGCTTTTGTTATTTTTCCAATTCACCAATTATTATGATCTATTGTACCTTTTTATGACTAACTGATGGTGAATGTTTGGAGAAAGATCGATGGTCTTTTGTTGTCCTTTCAGATGTCAAAGATCTCGAACATGGAGTTCACAGAAGCAGTTCGGATGGTCCAGTTATAGCAAAGCGATGCTGTTACACTGTGCTGTTACAGACATGCCAACAATTGCTGTTACACCCTGCTGTTACAGAATCGCTGGCGAATCGCTGATACAATTATACCATTGACCGCTCTTGTCTATATTGTTGCTGATCTGTTCCTTGGCGGTTGCACTACAGCTATGTTTTGTTATGATAGCTATAGGATTTATCAACATTATATTTTTGAGATAACAACCTAAAGGTAGTTCCGATTGTAATCTTTTAATATCTAATCAGAACTTTATTAGGGAGTGGTTATAACTGCATGAGTTCTATTTCAATCAGCATGAGAATCATAAGATTCTCATGACTGATCTAATCCTAAATTTTCTGATGTAACAACTATATATCTCTCGACCCTAGAGGTTAAGAGAGAGCGAAGAACATCGTTGTTTTGCCTTTGTAATTGCGTTTAGACTAATACATATCATATTGTCACTGCTGTTACATGTGTGATTCCATGTAAGTTCGGTTAAAGTTGCTTTTCTACCTACGCCTTGCTAGGGAGGAAGGGCCCTCCTTCTTAGCAGGGATTGCAATAGTTACAATAGCTGTGTGTTTATGTAATTGGATTTCAGTTTCTGTATCATTAGAGTGTTGTTGTTGACGGTTCAACTGAGAATATATCTGCTTCGATTTCTCTACTTTATATGCTGTTACACATCTGATTGATAAAGACACTAGCTGGGTACTTACTGTGCGGCAAGTTAACAAATCAATTGAAGTGTGATTTCAATCTTGTGGATTCTTTTATTTTTGCATGAGTTATTTATTTCCAGCATTTTACTTCAGCAATGATTTCTTTTCTTTGAAACTGCTTCTGGTTGATGTATCGGCATAGACAGTGCTACTGTCATTGGAATAACAGACGTCCCTGGATTGATAAATTAAATGTGTGTTGTTCAGTCATTAATAAGTGATTTATATACTCCAACAACAACCACCTAGATAGAATGCTGTTCCACTGGTACTATTTCGATCATCAACACTTCCTGCCCAATCTGCATATGTATAAGCTTGGATAACTAGATTATTTCCTTTTGGATACCATAAACCATATTTTGTTGTGCCCTTAAGATATCAGAGAATTATTTTGACGACAATAATATGAGATTCTTTTGGTGCGGCTTGGAATCTTGCTACTTGTTCAACGACCTGCATTACGTCTATCCGAGAAGCTGCCACAGATAGAAGACTGCTAATCATAGATCTATACAACCTCTAGTCCACATCCTTTGGCGAATCTTCTAAACTTAACTTGCACACTGTTACCATTGGAGTAAGGACAGGCTTGCAATTTCCATCTTGAATTTCTTGAGCATTTCCTTGATGTACTTGGTTTGATATATAAATATTCCTTTATCCTGTTAAGATATCTGAAGCCCTAAAAAGTATGTCAACTCGCCAAGTAGAGACATTTCAAACTCACTTTGCATATTTGTGGCAACGTTTTTATTTAATCTGTCATCATTGCTTCCAAAAATTATATCGTCCACATATACCTTGATAATTGTTAGGTTATCTTGATCCACTTTCACATAGAGATTGTTGTCGTCGCTTCCTTTCTTGAATCCTTGTTGATGTAGATATCCATCAAGCTGAGCATACCAAGCTCTAGGAGCTTGCTTGAGACCATATAGTGCCTTGTTTAATCTGCAGACATAATGTTCCTTTTTAGAGAGCAGAAAACCTTCGGGCTGTTCAATGTAAACTTCTTCTTCCAATTCACCATTTAGAAAGACTAACTCAACATCCATTTGGTAGACCTTGATTTTTCTTGAGCATGCATAAGGAAGAAACATTCCGATAGCTTCCATTCTGGCAACGGGAGCAAATGTTTCTGCAAAATCAATTCCTTCAACTTGTGCATATTTTTTGCAAACTAATCTTGCCTTGTTCCTGGTAACTTGTCATTCCTCATTTAATTTGTTTCTGAGGACCCATTTAGTTCCAATAACATTTTTATCCTTTGATTGTGGAACTAGTTCCCAAGTGTCGTTCTTCTCAATTTGATCCAGTTTTTCATTCATCGTTGCTACCCAATGCTCATCTTGACTAGCTTCCTCAAAATTGCTAGGCTCAAAAGTTGCTAAAAAAGCATGGTGGGCTTGTTGTGATGAACGAAGCTGTCAACTTCTTCTGGTTCCAATTCCTTCATTTATGTTGCCGATGATTTGATTTGACGAATGATTCTTTTGACACCATTCTTTTAAAGCTTTTGGAGAATTTTTTTGTACATCCTGCTGATCATTTCTTATTTCCTCTTGGTTGAATGTTGTTTCCTTATTTGATTGGTCTTGTTCTGGAGCTTCTTCTTCATCCTTCACAGATTCTCCCTTAGATCCCCTAGATTTGCTTGAAGGGACAATCTCATCGTCATCCTTTGTAACACAATCTTCATCAAAAGTAACATGTATGCTTTCCACTATTTGTTTCGCCTTAGATTGTAGCATCCATAAGCCTTCCTTTTGCATGAATAACCAATGAAAATACCTTCATCAACACAGGAATTGAACTTGGCAAATTTTTTATCTTCTCTTTTGATGTGGCATTTGCTTCCAAATATTTTGAAGTATTTGTCATTAGCCGATCTTCCTTTCCATAATTTGTATGGAGTCTTGTTACAATTGTTCCTTAGCAAACCTCTGTTTATAATGAATACAACTGTATCGATTACTTGAACCCAAAATTTGTCATCTAATTTTGAGTCATCTAACGTTGTTCTGGCCATTTCCTGTACGGTTCTGTTTTTTCTTTCAGCAACTCCATTTTGCTGCGGTGTTCTGGCTGTTGAGAATTGTTTTTTTATTCCATTTTCATCACAGTACTGCTGAAATACCTTGGAAGTGAATTCTCCGCCATTATCTGATCTCAGACATTTGATCTTCAAATTAGTTTCATTTTCGACCAATTCCTTGTAGATTCTAAAACACTCGAATGCCTAAGTCTTTTTCTTTAAGAAGCTGATGACTGTCAGTATGGTGTAATCATCTATGATTAGCATAAAATATAATTCTCCATCTAAACCTTTTGTTCTCATAGGAACACATAGATCAGTATGTACCAATTCCAATGGACATGATGCAAAGTGTTATTTTGTCTTGAACTCAACTTTTGTTTGGTTTGAAATTTTAGGCATTTCTCTTACTGCTTCCTTCTTGCTGATCCTGACCAAATTGTCGAAATTTATATGTCCCATTCGTTTGTACCATAACCAACTTTCGTTTTCTTTTGCCAAAAAGCACCCTTTAGGTGTCTCATCCAAAATATATATGTCATTTGGAGCTCTGCTTGCTGTAGCCACAATTTTATCGAACTTCCCTTTCTTGATTTCACATTTCTTAGAGGTAAATAGCATCACGTATCCTTGACCGTACATTTGTCCAACACTAAGCATATTGTGATTCATATTTTCAACAAACAACATATATTTCGCTAATGCATTCTTGCTTCCAAGTGTGACTGTACCTACTCCTATGACATTTGAAGACCCGTCATTTCCAAAAGACATTGTTCCTGTTGGGAATCACGATTGCCGTTAGACCAAAACCCGCAGGTGTTAGTCAACAATCGCATTGCCAGAGATAAGGGTCCACGAGAGGCAGTTAGTCCATGTCACGAAACACTTGGGGAGTGTTGGTTTATCCAATGTCCAATAATCTCCCCCCCAACGTGAGCCGGGTGTGTATCGAACTCATGACCTACGCTCTGATACCACTTGTTGGGAATCACAATTGCCGTTAGACCAAAACCTGCAGGTGTTAGTCAACGATCGCATTGCCAGAGATAAGGATCCACGAGAGGCGGTTAGTGCATGTCACGAAATACACAGGGAGTGTCGGTTTATCCAATGTCCAACAGTTCCATCCTTCTTTTCCTTCAAGGATATGAATTTATTCCTATCTCCAGTCATATGAGTTGAGCAACCACTATCAACATACCAAACGTTTCTGTTGCTTTGAGCCTTGAGAGCGATAACACATTTTTCAGTCTTCTTTTTCCATATTTGTTCATTCTGATTTTGCGAGAATTTCTTAAAAGAACTTCCAAGTCTGCAATCTTTAGCCAGCTGTCCAAAGTTGTTACATTTGTAACATTCGACATCATCTCTCAAATGATCAAATTGATTACTATTCTGTTGAGATCCGGAATATCCATTTCTGAAAGATCTCCCGAAACTGTATATATTCCAAACATACGTGCAACATTCTATATCTCTATGTCCAAACCTTCCACATGAATAACAATGACCATAGAAGATAGGTTGATACCTGGGAGGAAATCTTCTTCGAGTAATTGTCTTCCATGGTTCTTCCTGCGAGTCCTGATCTCTTGAGTTGGCTGGGAGGTCTACCTGCTTGTTATATTTTGCATATCCATCTTCTTTTGTTGTCATAGAAGGACTTGTTTCCTTTTCAGATTTTTCTTTGTAACCAAGACCAGTCTTGTCACTGTTTGATCGCTGATTGTTGATGATTTCTTTCGTTTCCTTGGAGCTGTTGGTGTAGTTTTGAAGAGTTTTTCCATTTTTTACTTGCTTTCGTAGAGAAACTATTTCAGCTTCGAATGCTTCTCTTTCCTTGTTGCTTTCCTTTAATTCTTCCCTGAGCGATTCTTTAACTCGTTTGTATTCTTCAGCCTTGATTTTAAGATTTAGGACCTGTTCCCTTTTATCTTTAATTCGTCTTGAAGAATGTTAACATGCTTCTTCTCGACCTTGAGCTCTTTGATAACCCTGATCACTTCGTTTTGAAATTCAACCTTAGTCATCTCTTCTTCTTCGTAAGATGCTTCTTGCTTATTATTCTTGGCCATAAACAATACCCTTCCGTTGATTTCTTCTTTGTTATCACTGTCTTCATCAGATGAGGAGCTATCCTCTTTGGAGAAGAAACTCTTCTTCAACTATTTCTTCTTGCCTTGCTTGTTGAACTTCCTTAGACCTTTCTTTTCTTTTGTCACAACTTCATTTTTGTGAGGATACATGGCTGCAAAATACACAACCTCACCACAACCAAAACATATCAATGGGAGTTTACCTTTGAATTTCCCCGTACCTGTTCTCATTTTTCGCGTGAGGTAGGCAAATTCTTTATCTGAAAATTCTTCTTCATCTTCTTCCTCCTCTTCTTCCTTACAACTACAAGTTTTCGCTTTCAGAGTATGCTTGTCCTTACTAGTCTTTTTGGATGCAACGAATGTTGTTTCTAGGTGAGATGTGTCGTCCTCTTCTTCAATCCTCATTTCATATGTCGTAAGCACTCCATGCAATTCATCCTTGCTGAGATTAGTTAGATTCGAACTATATTCCAAGACAGATCCCTTTGGGTTGAATCTTGCCGCAGGGTTCTAAGGATCTTTCAGACAACAATTTTTGTGTCGACAAGTTTATCCCAAACATTCCAATTCATTTGTTGTTTCATCAAGATGTTGTAAATATGCATCAAGATTTTCATCTTCATTTTGAGTTGCTCAAAATTTTGCCCTGTAAATTCGAAGCTTTGCTTCTTTCACATTTGAGTCACCTGCATATATATTCTCAAGCTTGCCCCATACTTCTTTAGCAGTTTTGCAACTCAGTACCTTAAGATAGACATATTTGATAAGCCCATTGATAATGAGATCTTTAGCCGTTGCATCATATACCATATTTTTCTTACCTTGTTCATCTTGGGTCGCTGTAAAGCCGTTTTCAACGATTTCCCATACTTCGTATCCTTGCGTTAGCAAATGAACCTGCATTCTTGCACTCCAAAGTGCGTAGTTATTTCCATTGAATAGAGGAACAATATTCTTGGAATACTCCGTGATCTCCTTCCAGTTGTTAGACTGTTATTGAAGGAACCAAGCTTTGATACCAATTGTTGGAAATACTGAGGGGGGAGGCGGGGCAGGGGGAATCAATATTTATCTTTTCAGAGCATTATTTAATCTTCAATTATTTTTGATGTTTATCCAGTAACAAGAGTAAACAATAGAACACAATAGGCACACAAATTTTAAGTGGAAAACCTCCTCTGGGTCAAAAACCACCGAACTCTTTTCTAATAAATTCTTTAATATTCAGTCCCAACTGAAATGAAAGGTACAACTTTCTAGAATTCTAGAAAAGCATTCTTCTCTAGCTCCCACTGGAAGGACGCCCCAACGCCTTGGTTTCATCCATAGTCAACTGAATGAATGCCCCGACATCCTAGACCGATGTAGCACTCTGAAGTGTTCACAGGCTCCAACCTGTAGGTGACTTCATGCACCAAGCACCTCCCTGCCAGCCTATAATGATTAGAAATAAGACAAGGGTGTGGACTCCCATACTAGGGGCAATGATCCACGATACAATATGATTCACAATGATTTTCTTGAACTAGACCAATCAGCCAATCACACTATGACCTGGAATCCAACCATAACATTATCCAACAATGACACTTATACCTCCCAACAATGTGTCTCCAACTCTAGGCAGATTGACTTTTTTACAATAATGACTCTTTTACAATTTTACAATGATGATTTTTACAATATTGACTTTTGACACGATCAATAATGACTTGTTTCTTCATAACTTGTGTTTGAAAAATCAGTTTGAAATGATTCAAATGGCATAGTGACACATATATATCATTTTTTGATTCGAAAATGCCTCGAAACAAAAAAAAAATGGACACATCTATTAAGAAACAAGAAAGTTGTTTGATGATACTTGACTTGACACTGCTTCTTTGAACACTAGCAGCTGCTGAGGTATTGTTGTGCTTGCTTCTAGTAATGGTTCTTTGGTGTTGCATTGTCCTTCTAGTATGTGTCTGAGTTTTCCTATTGTATCTTCCTTCATGCACATGCATTAATGAACATGACCGTAACTGATATACAAACAAAATACTTACACTGTCCTGCAAACCATATGTCAGATAAATATTCAAAATTCAAATGTAAATACGTTCAACATTTATGAATAAAACCCAATCAAACATACATACAAAATACTTACACTGTCTTGCAAAAACACATCAGAGATGATATTCATATTAAAATTCAAACACTAATCATACATACCTTGTTGTAGCAGACTTACCCTTGGCTATTGATGTGTTGGCCTCACTGCAGTGATCCTTGAATGCATATTTTTTCTTGCTTTCTAGAAGCTCGATATTGAATCTGTTGTATCTATGTAATTTTAGATCTCCAAGTTTTGAAATTGCGCCCTGTGGTAGCCCTTTGAGTCCTCTTCCAAACCCCGGCCTGATCAATATTGGATTCTTCAAGAAATAGTTATGGCCAATCTCCTATGATGACTTGATTATAGAGTGGTTTAGTAGAGAGAACTTGTACGAAGTGCCACGTGTCATTGTTTCAACCTTCGGTCCTGAAAACGATATCCATCGAATTACAGTCTGTCCTCTTTTTGTCACTTCTGACGAAATTTGAATCCAATGCTCAAAGAAAAAATTGTGACGATTTTCTCAAGGTCACTAGTTTGACATGAAATTCGGGGGCCTGCAAAAACCCTAACTTCCTAAAATCATATCTTTGAAAATATAACGAACCAATATCTGAAATTCGGTCATGCGCTTCATCAGGATTTTGGCTCAAATAGTTTTTTTCCAGTGTTTGAAGCTTCACAGAAAAAAGTTATAGCGATAATGCCACGATGACTTGTTTTAAGTAGCAAAATCCTTGAATCAGGAGGATATTAGGGTCATAATTTATATAAATGCTTAGGTTGGGAGGGTCTTCAACAAGTGAACGTTGGAGGGATTTTAGGAGTTTAAAAAATTAGTAATTATTGACTATTCAATGACCACAACCAATGATTAGTGTCATGCCACAACCCCATGGGGTTTTAGCCCACTAACTGGGGTTAGTAACTTCAAACATGAATATCTCTCAAATTGTGAAAAATTAAGTGGCGTGCCATATATCAACGGAAACATCTTGATAAGTAGAAACCATCCAAAATATCCTTGACTCGGAATAGAGTAAGTTGTCAAGTCAAAATTCCCATGCAAGATCGGGGTAGCCCCTGGTGCTGCTTGGGTTGACATGTATGACAACCATTGATCAACATCAGTGTCCATCAAATTGAGGAAGAACAAAATATTTCATTTGTGCGATTGAAATTAGAGGGCCATGTCCTAACTTGGTGGGAATGCCAAACATAGACAATGAGGTTGGAGGGAGAGCCTTCAGTGACTAAGTGGGAGGACATCAAAATCCTCATTAAGTCACTGTTTTATCCTATTGGGTATGTATAGGACCAGTGGATTTGGTGGTACTACTTCTGGAAAAGCCACGGTAAAGCATATAAGAGTACACCACGAAGCTCAGAAATATGGCCATAATGCTGGGTATCTTCTCAAAGAACCCAGATGTACTCCTCAAGTATTTGGGGGGTCTACATTGCCATCATCGGGAGCAAGTGATGTTGTTCAAGCCCAAATCAGTGGGCGAGGCTAGTGTATAGGTATAATACTTAAGGAACATAGGCCTGAAGAGAGCGCAATCAACTGGATCGAAGTGGAAGGAGCATCAAGACGCTTCTAGGGAGGGGAAAAAGAAGAAAAAAAGGGTGAAAAGATAAAAATACGACAACCACAAAACACCAGTGGAAAGATCATTGCAACCACTGCAACATTGACAACCATATATGTTGAAATTTGAAGATCTATGTTGCAATAATTACTTATTCCAAATCTTCTTTCTTCTGCAATATTAATTAGGCAATTGTAGATAGAAATTAGAACATACACAATGTAAACCATGTGCAAAATAGAAGACCATCAAGAACACAAGTAGACACAAAGAAGTTAGGTCCAATGACCAGGGAAAAACCCAACCAGATTCTTCTTCTATTAGAAATCAATTGTTCAGCAAAGATACGTAATACAATGAGAGAAAGAAGAAGTTCACACAAATGTGAAGTTCTCTGATATCAGTAACTGATGCAAACTTTGAATTACTTTTGCTCACTAAGATCTGCTCTTACTCTTCAAGATCCTCTCTCTCTCTCTCCCTCTCACACACAATTCTCTAGTCTCTCTAACTCTCTCTTTCTCAAACTCATACTCTCCTTTCATAATGCACAAGTGAGTAGTCGAGAGGATAAGTGGCACAAATATATAAGAAGAGCAAGGAAGTCAAATTCTTGAGGGAGTAACTCTCATGACTTTAGGAGTTACATATGACAAAATAAGAGTGTAATTTATGCCATAAAGGAGGTTTGCTTGCTTTAGTAACTTATGCGAACAATAGGGAGTGCACATACCTTAGAGTTTGAGCCATTAATGAGAAGTGTAACATATACATTAAAGAGGTGTAAGAGGATTCTTTTTATGACAAGTCATTAAAGTGTGGAAGAGAG
The DNA here is from genome assembly GCA_034641835.2 of Pinus albicaulis. Classification (NCBI taxonomy): domain Eukaryota; kingdom Viridiplantae; phylum Streptophyta; class Pinopsida; order Pinales; family Pinaceae; genus Pinus; species Pinus albicaulis. The sequence goes on from CM076573.1 coordinate 928,960,731, forward strand.
TGTAAGAGGTGCATAAGAGCATTAAAGAGAGAGAGGAAGAGAGAGTAACATATCATTGAATGAGAGAGTTCGATTTGCCATAAAGGAGAGAGAGAGACATGAAGTTGCATGATTGAGTTCCAAGTAGGAGTGGGTGACATGGAATTTCATTTTAATAATAATATTATAGTATCATAAGGATAATAATAATATTAAATATATATATTGATGATTAAATTAAAAATTGATTAAGGATAAGTTAAGAGATTTTCCACCATATATATATGATTTCCAATTGAAACAAGGTGACTTACTAATTTAGGAAGTCATGGTTGCAAAGATAGAGATGAATTTCTGTTTTTAGAAAATCACTCTAGAATAGTCAGAAATGAAATTTTATTCAAGAAAATTCATCCCTTAGTTGCCAATTGTCAACACTCCCTCTCATATCTGGAGGAATTTCTATCTGACACATGGATCTCTGCTTTGGAACAATGATGTTACAATGTAATGAAGAAGAATCATCATAGAGGAGATTGACCCATCACCCTATATTCATTTGGGGGGGTCACCAACAAGGATCTTGCACAACCAAGTCTCATTTCTGCTTGGGGGGATAACCCACTTGACAAGGATTTCACACAACCAAGTCTCATCTTTGCTTGGGGGGCTAACTCACTTATCAAGGATCTTGCACATCTAAGTCATATCTCTACTTGGGGGGATCCACTTGCCAACATATGACAAGGATCTCGCACCTCCAAGGCTCATCATTGCTTGGGGGGATCCACTTTTCAACACATGACAAGGATCTCTCAAATCCAAGTCATATACCTGCATGGGGGGATCCGCTTGCCAACACATGACAAGTATATCACATATCCAAGGCTCATCATTGCTTAGGGGGATCCACTTGTCAACACGTGACAAGGATCTTGCACATCCAAGTCTCATCGCTGCTTGGGGGGATCCACTTGTCAACTCATGACAAGGATCTCGCACATACAAGTCTCATCATCCATGACCGCCCTCTCTAGGAAGTGTCACATCTGTCAGTCCAAGCTGCGCTATGAAAATCACGAACTTTCCTTTTAGCAAAAGATTGGTAAAAATATCGACATTTTGATCATCAGTTGCTATATAATGGAGTCTTACTGCTCCTCTCTGCACCATAGCCCAGTTATGGTGATATTTGATCTCAATATGCTTGCACTTTTCATGGAACACGAGATTTTTTGCAAGTCGAATCCCACTCTTATTGTCACAGTAAATTACTGTTGTTTCCAGAACATGCTCAAACAAATCTCCAAAGAGCTTCCTCAGCCATATTGCCTCACAGCTAGCCTTGCTAGCAACAATGTACTCAACTTCAGTCGTGCTGAGGGCTACAAACTTTTTCTTCCTTGTCATCTAGGATATCATGGCATATCTTACGCTGAAACAATACCCATATGTGCTTTTTCTGTTAGTAGAGTTACCCACCCAATCAATATTTGAGTATCCATGTAGTCTTATATCACCGGATTTATATTTCAATCCAGATTGATGGTTCCATGCAGATATCTCAACACATGCTTTGAGGTAATCCAGTGTGCATGAAATGGTTTAATCATATATTGGCTTAAAGTATAGATCGCAAAACATATGTCTGGTCTAGTGTTCACTGAGAACATCAGTGCCCCAATCAGTTGATGATATTCAGAAGGATTTTCCAAATTGGGACCTGCAACTTAACCACATAGCTTCTTGAAGTTCATCTCCATTGGAGTATTCATGGATTTACATTTTGTCATACCAAACCTTTCAAGGAACAACATATTTTCTGTGAGAAAGATAAATTTCATTAGGTTTTTGCCATACTTCAAGATCGATAAAGTAGTGCATTAAGTGAAGATCTTTCATTTCAAACTTAGAAGCTAACTCACTCTTACATTGGAGGATAAGTAGTTCAATACCGGTCAAAGATAAATCATCAACATATAATACTAAAATCAAAGGCTTACCTTGGACTGTCTTGAAGTAAATATTTGGATCAACATTACTTCTGGTGAAACCAAACTTCATCAAGAAGCTATCAATGCGGGCATACCAAACTCTTGGAGCTTGCTTCAAACCATAGAGTGCTTTCTTCAAACTACACACATGAGTTTTCCGGTCATGTACTTCAAAGCCTTATGGTTGTTGTACAAATGCTTCTTACTTGAGGAAGCCATGCAAAAAAGTAGTCTTAACATCCTTTTGCTGAAGAGACCATCCCTGGCTTGCAGCTAGAGCCACGATGGATCAAATGGTTGTATAATGGGGAACTAGTGCAGAGATCTCATCATAGTTTATTCCCTCTTTTTAAGAGAAACCTATGGCCGCAAATCTAGCTTTATATTTTTCAATATTGCCATCAACATCATGTTTAATTTTTTACAACCATTTATATGACACAAAAAATTTACCTTGGGGTCTTGGAACCACTTCCCTTACATCATTATGAATGATGGACTGATATTCTTCAGCCATTGCATCTTTCCACACTTGGCCTTCACAACTTCTTCAAAAGTGCATGGTTCAACTTGAATAATGTTACTCATGGCTACAACATATCCTTGGAATCGACATGGTTTCTTTCTTTCTCTGAAGGTTCCTTTGGGAGCAACATGTTTATCAATATCTTGAAGGATGTTAGGAAGCCATAAAGGTATCCTTTTAGTAGGAGGATCACATGGGGGAGGATGCAAAGGATCCATGGGTTCCATGGGTTCATCAACATGATCAAATTCAAGCTCATGATTTTCTTTTATCTCAAAAGCATCATCTTGACTATCAACATTAGCACGAGGAAGAGGAGTGTCTCTTTCCTTTCCAAGAGATGCATCTTCACCAAATGTTACATCTTTGCTAAACTCTATATTTGTTCGTCCTAGTACATATATTCTGTAAGCTTTAGAATTCTCATAATAACCAACAAATGTACCTTTCTTACCTGAAGCTTCCAGCTTGTTCCTCTTCTCTTTTGGGACATGAAAATGGATAGGGAAACAAAAGATCCTTAGGTATCCAACTTTTGGCTTTTCACCAGTGAAGACTTCTTCAGGAGTCTTGTTGCTTAGAGCACGGTGCAGAGATCTATTTTGAACATAGACAAGTGTGTTCACAACTTATCCCCATAGAAACTTCAGCAATTTTCGATCATGTAACATAGCTTTGACTGCTTCTATGATAGTTCTATTCTTTCTCTTTGCCACACCATTTTGTTCAGGGTTATATGGAGTGGTGGTCTTCCGATACCAACTTCTCTGCAAAAGTCAATGAAATCATTGGTAGTGAAATCTCCTCCATTGTCAGATTTGAAGATTTTAATTTTCTTTCTAGTTTTTTTTTTCTACTAGAGCTTTGTAATCTTTAAACATATTAAATGTTTGACTTTTATTTTTCAGAAAATAAATCCATATCTTAGAAAAATCATACACAAAGATTATATAATACAAGTAACCACCGAGAGAAGTTATATGCATTGGTCCACATAAAACAGAATGTATAAGATGCAATACCTGTCTGGTTCTGCTTTTCCTTGAAGGGAATTGTCCCTTCACTTGCTTTCCACTTGCGCATCCTTGACAAACACCATCATGATCAGATCCGATCTTCGACTTTTCGAAAATCATCTTTCTCACATGAGATAATGCTTTGTAGTGCAAATGAGCGAACCTCTGTGTCAAAGTTCACTTTGATGATTGTTGTCATGGATGAGTGCATGAATAGGTCTTCCACTAACAGTATACAAACCTTCACATCTTGATCCCAGAGTGAAGGCATCTCTCATGCTCGATCTTATCGACCAAGTGAGAACTTTACCATTTATAAAAGAAATTTTCATTCCTTTATCTTCTAAAGAATAAATAGAAACAAGATTCTTTTTCAAACCAGGTACATACAAAACTTCTTGAAAAGATAAGGTTTTACTATGTTCCAGATGAAAGGAATCATAACTAGATCCCTTTGTAGGATATATAGACTTGTCTCCAAGAATAAATTTCAAATCGGTCTCCCTTTCAACCATATTAGAGAGCACCATTTTATAGCTAATGAAGTTCCTTGAGACACCACTATCAACCAACTAGCTGTCACAAGAATCTATAGGAGAGGAACTAGAAAGAGAAGAAACAAGAAAGTATTCTGATTGTGTTTTAGTTGCATTGTTATCATACCTTGTGTTCCTTGAAGAATGGAAACTCTCTTTGCGAGAAGAAAGAACTTCTTTTCTTTTTCTATAATAAGATTTGATAGTGATTTTTGAAGGTGGATTGTGGTGCTCTTCTATTCTCTAGAAAATCACAGTGATAGTGGCCATTCTTATGGAAATTGTAGCATTTGAATTTTGATAATTCTTTGCTCCATCTAGAGGAATCGATGGGAGCAAACTTCTTCAGATAGTGATGACTTCTTGTTCCTTTGTTCTTCTTGCCTTGGACAAAAAAGGCAATAGGTTCTCCTTGCTCATGCTTGGAATTCTTCCTCTGGAAATCATTCTGGCCTCTTCTTCGCTGCACTTTCCCAGGAGCTCATCAAATGTAGGAAAGTTGTCATTGACTCATTATTACTGATGGTAGTAATAAAATTTTCCCAAGAGAAGAAAGACCTCCAAGCGTAATTAGTACCAATTTTTTATTGGAAACAACTTCACTAGAAGTTGAAAACTAATCTTTGATTTTTGATATCCTCATGAAGTATGCTTGAATGGTTTCTCCTTTGTTCATCTTAACATCCTTGAGTTGTTTCTTCAGAGCAAGAATTTGACTCAAGTTGTTCACTTGATACATTCCAATCAGCTTGTCATACATTTCTTTGGTTTTTTTTACATTGGAGACATAAGTGATGAGGTGGTCTCCAAGAGAGTCAAGGATAAGAGAGTCTTAGCCTTGACTTCTCCTTTCTTGTATCTAACCTTGATAACAACATGTGAGTTTTCAATTGATTCTGCTACCTTCCCTTCAACATACTCTAGAACATTATGTTCTTCAAGAGTAATATCCAATTTGACCTTCCAAGGGAAGAAATTTGAAGCATTAATCAACTTCTCTTTATTCTTAAAGTAAGAGGAAGACATATTGATCCGCTAAAAAATTTCAGCAGCAAATAGAAAGGGACAACAACAAATATTTCCGCTGTAAATGAGATATCTCAGTAGAAAAAGGGAAGAGAAATTTCAGCAGAAAATGAGCAACAAGTAGAGGGAACAACAAGAGATATTTCAATAGGAAAGAGAGTTGCAAATGGAGAGGACAACAAGATATATTTCAACAGAAAGAGAACTACAATGGAGTAGACAACAAGAGATATTCCAATAGAAAGAGAGCTTGAAATAGGACAGACAACAAGAGATATTCCATTAGAAAGAAAGCTGGAAATGAAGCGGACAACAAGAGATTCCAACAGAAAGAAAGCTGGAAATGGAGCGGACAACAAGAGATTCCATCAGAAAGAGAGCTGGAAATGGAGTTTATCTTCTTTAGTTTATCTTCACAAAAGCTTTGATACCATGTTGAAATTTTGAAGTTCTATGCTGCAACAATTACTTATTCCAAAACTTCTTTCTTCTGCGATATTAATTAAGCAATTGTAGATAAAACATACACGATATAAACCATATGCAAAATAGAAGACAACCAAGAACACAAGTAGACACATAGAGCTTAGGTCTAATGACCAAGGACAAAACCACAAAGTGAAAACCCAATTATATTCTTCTTCTATTAGAAATAAATTGTTAAAAAAAGTTACAGAATACAATGAGAGAAAGATGTTCACCCAAATCCAAAGAAAATCTCTAATAGCAGTAGCTGATGCAAACTTTGAATTACGTTGGCTCACCAAGATCTACTCTTACTCTTCAAGACTCTCTCTCTCTCTCTCTCTCTCTCACACACACACACACACACACAATTATTCTCTAGTTTCTCTAACTCTCTTTCCCAAACTCTTACTCTCCTTTCACAATGCACAAGTGAGTAATAGAGAGGAGGAGAGGCACAAATATATAAGAAGAGCAAGGAGGTGAAATTCATGAGGGAGTAACTCCCATGCCTTGAGGAGGAGCTACATATGACAAAATAAGAATGTAACTTATGCCATAAAGGAGGTATGCTTGCTTTAGTAACTCATGCCATTAAGGGGGAGTACGCATGCCTTAGAATTCAAGCCATTAAGGAGAAGTGTAACATATGCATTAAAGAGGTGTAAGAGGAATCTTTTTATGATGAGTCATTAAAGTGTGTAAGAGAGTGTAAGAGGTGTGTAAGAGCATTAAAGAGAGAGAGAAAGAGAGAGTAACTTATCATTCAATGAGAGAGTTCGATTTGCCATCAAAGAGAGAGAGATGTGAAGTGACATGATTGAGTGCCAAGTAGAAGAGGGTGATATGGAAATTCATTTTAAGAATAGTATTATAGTATCATATGGATATTAATAATATTAAATATATATATTGATAATTAAATTAAAAATTAAACAATTGAGATTGATTAAGGATAAGTTAAGAGATTTTCCATCATATATATACGATTACCAACTGAAAAAAATGTGACTTACTAATTTTGGAAAGTCATGGTTGCAAAGATAGATATGACTTTGTTTTTTAGAAAGTCACTCTAGAATAGTCAGAAATGAAATTTTATTCAAGAAAATTTATCCATTAGCTGCCAATTTTCAACAATATATAGAGGAGAAGTGTTGGAAGTTGCATCCAAAGCTAAACTCGAAGAACAAACGAAAAGACAATATGAAGAAGAAATCTCATGGCCATTGATTCGAGCAACTAAGTTGAAAGCAAGTTGGATGTGGATGAGAAGATCATTTGTACATCAGTGCAGAAGGAGGTGAATCTGAGTAGCCTTCAATAACATGAAGAGAAAGAAATGACCAAACTCTTCCATATAATGATATAGGTTAAGAAGACAAAGATTGATGCTTTGTTTGACTTAGGATCATAGACGAATCTCATTGCAACAAAGCTTGTCAAGTTGGGGTTGGAAGTTTGTGGTCATCTAAGCCCATATCCATTGGGATGGGTAAATAAGGATGCATAACTAGAGCTAACAAAAGAATGCAAAATTAGATTTACAATCAACGCTGCTTTTATTGAAGTAGCACTGGATGTGGGTCTCGTTGATGTAGGTGGACTCGTCTTTGGGAATCGCTACATGTACATGTGAGATGAAATATTCATGTAGAGAGCCAACCAGTACCGACTCGTCAAGGATGGAAAATCGTTCAACATCAGTGCGCACAAAGGCAAGTTGAATTTTGTTGGTCAGTCCCAATCAAGCTAATAAATTGATCAGTTCCAACAAGAAGTATGTTTTATTCTTTTTAAAAGAAAATCAGTCTATAAAAGAGTAGATAAGAGGTAAGGCATCCCTGGAGTGGTGTACTAAGAAATAGAGACAATAACTGCAAGAGTTGCTAGAGGCATACAAGAATGTGTTCTGAGAGCCTAAAAGGTTACCACCTAAGAGGGAGGTGGAGCAAGAGATCCAACTATTGCTAGACTCCCCATTGCCAAACATTGGGATGTACAAGTAGTTTGTTATAGAAGTGAGGTGAAGAAACAATTGCAACAACTACTGGAATAGGGTGCCATTTGACTGAGTACATCACAATGTGTGTCACCCATCATCATTATGCCAAAGAAAGAGAAGATGTGGCGGATGTTTATAGATTACAGGGTGTTGAATAAAATCACACTCAAGAACATGTACCCCTTGCCCAGGATAGAGATGATCTGTTGGATCAACTAGATCAAGAAAAATACTTCACCAAGCTGGAATTAAATTCTAGATATCACCGAGTTTGAGTCAAAGAAGAAGATACCTGGAAGACCACCTTCAAAACCAAACAAGGCTAGTATGAGTGGTTAGTCATGACATCTGGCTTATGTAATGCACCAACTACATTTATGAGATTGATAAATAATGTACTGCGCCATTTTATAGGTTCATTTGTTATCATCTATTTGGATGATATACTGGTATACAATGCTACCTGGGAGGAGCACATCTCTCATTTGATGCAAGCGCTAGAGACATTAAAGAAGCACTAACTACTAACAAATGTCAAGAAGCACCAGTCTTTGGTGTATTTGGCGTATGTGATAGGTGGAGGGGAATTGAAAATAGATCCTGTCAAGATGGAGGCCATCATGAAATGGCTAGTCCCTACTAATGTTTCTAAGGTCAGGATTTTCATTGGGGCAACATAGTACCTAAGGAAATTCATTGCCTCATTTTTAACGGTAGTAGCACTGCTCAACGCCATGACAACAAGTTACAAGAGTTTCCAGTAGGAAAATGGTCAACAAAGGGATTTCGAGGAGCTAAAGAAGAAAATGAGTGAAGCACCAGTTTTGGCATTACCAAACTTGCAACAACCCTTTGATGTGTAGACAAATGCGAGTTGGTATGCTGTGGGAGTGGTCTTGATGCAGGGAGGAAGGCTTGTATGCTAACATTCTGAAGTTTTTCATGGGGCAGTTCTTAACTACACTACTTATGACAAGGAGCTCTATGCCCTAGTGCAAGCTGTGAAGAAGTGGAAGAACTACTTGATGGGAAAAGAGACTGTAACCCACATGGATCACCAACCACTACGATACTTGCAGGCCCACGGTAAGCTACAACAAACCAGGAATTACAAGTGGATGGGGTTTCTACAACAATTTCATTTGGTGATCAAGTACAAGAAGGGAAACACAAACAAGTTGGCTGACATGCTTTCAAGGCCACCCACACCAAAGATCACAACTTTGGGAACTCGTATCGACATGGAGCCATGCTAATTTTAGTTAACAATGGTATGTTCTATGCTTAGCACAATTACTTCAATGTCCTTTTAGCAGCCCAATGACAATTTCCAAATTAGATTCGAATAACAATCACATTAACCATAAATCACATTAACGGTAGTTGTAGATAGATCATGGACAATAAAATGCAAAAGACAAGCCAAGACAAGAGAACACCAGATTTGGCGAATGCCAGGGAAAAACCTTGAGATGGGGAAAACCCTTTGATCAATTCTTCTTATTATTATATCAAATGTTTAGCAGAGAGAGAGAGAGTACAATAAATTCAAAATTGACTTGCCAAATGAAATCAAGACAACCTTGTGAAATCTAAAATTTCTTGTAGTAATCAACATCCCTAACCAAAAAGTCAACACTGGTCAAAGTAGCAGCAAACTGTCCTCAAAGCAGCCTGGTCATACCCAGTCAAACTCAACCTTCTAAGATGGTCAAAGTCAGCCCAAAATAGTTATGAAAACAATAGTCAAACTTGGTCAAATTTCTATGCTCAACCCTACGGTTAACCTTCATCAACGTGCCCAGAATGCCTCAGTTTTAGTTACATTAGGTGTGGTCTCCAAAGATCGAAATTCTGGTCGAAAATTGCAGTCAAATGTGGTCAAAACACCCATGGACAACGCTGGTCATACCTGCAACAAACTCTTAAATTTCGGCCTTGCAATTTGTCTTCCTTTTTGCCACACGTGTGAGAGAATTCGACTGCCCAATAGTTTTACAAACCAATCAGATGAGTAGAGAGAAGAATGTGTGAGATGAGATGGTTCCAAATGAGGTTGGAGGTCTCTCTTATTTACACAAATCGTTGAGGGTGAAGTGACATGTCTCTTGGGCTTCATGAGCCTACATGATGATGTGGCCGACCTTGACAATTTTGTACATGTGAGGGCATAAATTCAAAAACACATTTCTGCCTTTTCAAATTTGATGATCTTTAGGTCGATTTTGGTCCTCTCAAAAAGATGAATTCAATACAATAATCATCTTCATATAATGAGTTGTCCAAAGTGGAATTTGGCCCTAGTTTCGAATTTTAACACTTCGTCTCATCTAGGGAGAATTCTACCTGCCAAGCCATCCATCATCATGCCATCTTGTCATCATGTACCATCTTTGCATCTTATCTTAACTATGTTGAATATTGATATATATAATGAAGAAGAATTGATCGAGAGTGAGTCACAAGACCTTATCACCCTCCACTGACAAAAGTTAGTCCAGGGGTAGAACCCTAATCAGAATTGATCCCAGATCAAGTTGTTGAACACCATGCATCCTAGACAGAGGGAGTATGACATTACACAATGCTGTCATCTGTAGTGCTATGGTCCCTTTCCACTTTTCCCAACTCATTGGCCAAATGAGAGGTACTTCCCATGAGTCCTAGACTACATGGGTAGGATGTATGTTGGGGCATCTGCAGGAGAAGGTGAACCACTCATCCTACTCATATTGCATAGGAGAAGGTGAACCACTCATCCTATGCATATATCATCAATCATAGGGGAAGATGAACCACCCATCGTACACACATGTCAACTGTCATGGGGTATCACCACTCACCCTATGGCCGCTCATAGCTTTAAGAAGTACCTCAAGCCCTTAGTAGCTCCCAGAGCTTAGTGTCCAACTCAAGCAGGACCCTCATGGGAGGGTCCTTACATGACTCCAAGTATTTCTCAGAAGGCTAAGAATTTGACCTTCCCCAAGGGCTTCTTGAGGATTTTTGCAACTTGTTCATCGGTCTCGATGTGTTGGAGCCTTATTGCTCCCCGTTGTACCATATCTCAAATAAAGTGGTACTTGATATCAATGTGCTTGGAGCGGTCGTGGAACACGAGATACTCTGAAAGGCGAATCCCACTTTGGTTGTCACAATAGATCACGGTGGTATCCAACATGTGCTCAAATAGCTCATTGAATAGCTTCCTCAACCAGACAACTTCACAACAGGCCACACTAGCAGCAATATATTTGGCCTCGACAATGCTTAAAGCAACTGATTTCTGCCTCCTTCTCATCAATGAAATTAAAGCAAACCCTAATGAGAAGCAACATCTTGATATGCTCTTTCTGTTTATCACGTTGCCAGCGCAGTGAACATCTGAATATCCATGTAGCCTCAAATTCTCAACAGTGTATCTAAGGTCGTAGTTGATTGTGCCACGAAGATATCTCAAGAGGTTCTTAGCAGCAATCCAATGTATGTGATGAGGCTCAACTATAAATTTACTCAAAGTATTTACAACAAAGCATATGTTCGGAAGAGAGTTTACCAAGAGCATCAGGGACCCCACAAGTTGTCGATACTCAGAATGGTTTGCAAATTTGGGCCCAACAACACTTCCACATAGGTTCTTGAAGTTGAGTTCCATCGGAGTAGACACAAACTTGCAATTGACCATCCAACATCTCTGTAGCAGCTTCATAATGAATTTGCCTTGAGAAAGGAAAATCTCATTTGGCTTTTGCCAGACCTCCAGGCCTAGGAAGCAATGCATCAATCCTAGGTCCTTCATCTCGAACTTGGAAGTCAACTCCCTCTTGAATTGATAAATGAGAGGGTCCGCACAAGTCAGAAAGAGATCATCAACATAAAGGACCAAAATAAGAGGCATGTCCTTTTCAACCTTGAAATATAGGTTAGGATCGACATAGCCCTTGTAAATCTCAGCTTCATGAGATATCTTTCAATTCTTTCAAACCAATCCCTAGGGGCTTGCTTCAACCCATAAAGATCTTTCTTAAACTTGCATACGTGTGTCCTTCGATCTTGTACTTTGAGCCACTGAGGTTGTTCCAAGTAGGCTTCCTCCTTAAGCGAGCAATGCAAGAAAGAAGTCTTGACATCCATTTGATGTAGGCTCCATCCTTGGTTGGCAGGGAGAGCAATAATAGATCAGATAGTGGTATATTGGGCAACCGGTGCAAATATCTCATCATAGTCCACTCTTTCCTTTTTAGAGAAGCCTTAAGCAACGAACCTGACCTTATATTGTTCAACACTCCCATTAGCTCCGTGTTTGATTTTGTAAATCCATTTTGAGGTGACCACAAAATTGTCCTTGGGTCTAGGCACCACGTCCCAGACATCATTCTTCATGATAGATTCATATTCCTCATTCATGGCATCCTTCCATTCTTGGTTTTTTACGACTTCCTCGAATGTGCATGGTTCAACTTGAACAATAGTACTCATAGCAGCCAAATAATCTTGATGCTTGTTTGGCTTCTTACTTTCACGAAATGTCCCTCTTGGAGCAGTATGTCTTTCAACATCTTCAAGAGTATCTTTTAGCCATAGTGGTCCCTTCCTAGAGGTAGAGGAATCACTAGGAGGTGGATCAATAGGATCCAGCAGACCTTCAACATCGGGCGTAGAACACATATTTTATTAAATTTGGAATTAAATAGTGGATCTAGAAATTCAAAATAACCAAAAATATTAATTCTAATGATGTATTTGTAATAAAATTATTCCATATTTAATGAAATATGTGTTATAGGCTAATCTGTCGGAGGTTCATCCTGTTTTTCCGCAGCATCATCATTGTTCTTCCTTGGGATAGGGAGATATTTGGCTTTCCCAAGGGCAATATCTTCATCAAAGGTGACATCACAACTTACTTCCACATTTCTTTGACTAGATACATAAATCCTATATGATTTCGAATTTTCACTGTAGCCAACCAATATGCCTTTCTTCCCAGATGCTTCCAACTTGTTTCTTTTCTCTTTAGGCACACGAAAGTACAAGAGAACCAAAAATTCTAAAATGAGAAACATTAGGTTTCTTACTAGTGAAAACTTCCTTGGGTGTCTTGAAATCCAATGCTTGATGCGGGCTCCTATCTTGAACATATACGGCAGTGTTGGCAACTTCCTCCCATAAGAACTTTGGTAGACCTTGATCATGGAGCATGACACAGGTGGCTTCCATGATTTTGATTCTTTCTTTCAGCAACTCCATTTTGCCCAGGAGTGTATGGAATAATTGTCTCCCTCTTAATGGCAGCTTCTCTGCAAAATTCATTGAATTCATTTGATTCATATTTGGTTCCATTGTTGGTTCTCAATATCTTGATCTTCTTTCCTGTTTGATTTTCCACTAATGCTTTGAAAGAACAAAACCATTTGAACACTTCATCCTTCCTTTTGAAGATATAGATCCATGTTTTACGAGAGTAGTCATCCACAAAGATTGCATAATATGAGTATCCTCCCAACAATGTTACGAGAAACATACCAGACATATCAGAATGGACCAATTGAAGAATATCGGTTGTCTTGCTTTGAGTAGAAGGGAATGGTCCTTTTATAAGTTTTCTAACTGCATAACCCTAAAAAACACCTTCATGATTCATGTTGAACTCGGGCATACCTGTGATCATCTTCCTTACCCTGTGTTAGGCTTTGTAATGTAAGTGAGCAAGTCTTCGGTGCCATAGCTCAGATTGAAGTTAAGTATCGCTTGCCAAAGCCCCCAAAGGACTTCCGCCAACTTGATAGAGACCATCAACCCTAAATCCAAGAGTAAATGCATCTTTAGTTTCTTTTCCAAATACGTACCTTTCCATCAACGAATGCTACCTTGAAGTCTTTATCTTCCATTGTAGAAATAGACACCAGATTCATCTTCAAATCGGGGACATACAATACTTCTTGTAGATGTATGTTTTGGCCTTGATTCAAGTGAAGAGTGTCAGTACCTATCCCTTTCACGGGGTAGGTGGCATTAAATCCAAGTATGATCTCTAAATTAGTATTCTTTTCAACCAAATTTGAGAGGGCCTCCTTGTAGCTAGTGAAGTGCCTTGAGGCTCCATTATCAATCAACCAATGATCCAACGTGTGCGGAGGAGAGGCAGTAGATAGAGGGGAAATAGGATAAAACTCATCTTGTTTTTCTACATCATTACTTTCATCATACCTGGCATTTCTTGTCCTCTTAGGAGGTCAACCATTTCCATTTCAAGCAGTGGGAGCATTCTTCTTTTCTTTGTTGTTCCTTTGATTTCCATTTCCTTTGAAATTGTTGTGGTTGTTATCGTCATCATGCCTTGGAGTATTCTTCTTGTGAGGATACTCTCTAGCATAGTGGCTGAACCTATTGCAATTGTAGCACCTTCCTTTTCTTCCTTCCTTGAATCCCTTCTTGAACCCTTGACCCTAACTCCGTGGAACAACATTATTCTTCCTCTTTGCATGACTCGAGAAGGTAGTAGGTTCATTTCCATTCGACGACTTGTCTCTCTCCATCATTCTAGTTTCCTCTTGAGTGCATCCAGCCAATAACTCATCGAAACCAGGTATCCTGTCATTGTTGACAAATACATCTGAAGGTCTTGTAAGACCTCCAAGTGCAATGAGAGTGAGCTCCCTGTCAGCAATAACTTCTCCAATAGATAGTAGATCATTCTTGATTTGAGTTATTCTCATGAAGTAAGATTGAATAGAGTCCTTATTCATCTTGATGTCCTTCAAGTTGTTTTTGAGAAAGAGGATTTGATTTGCATTGTTTACTTTGAACATCCCAAATAGCTTACATGCATCTCCTTAGATGTTTCTAAATCATAAATATAAGCAACCAAATGCTTTTGAATGGAGTCAATGATAATTTTTTTAGCTTTGTTCTTACCTTTTCTATACTTCATCTTAGCAGCTGTCGGTGCATTTGAAGGAGGCTCCATCATTTTTCCCTAAACATAGTCCATTGCATCATGCTCTTCCAAAGTCAAGTCCAAAGTCATTTTCCATGCATGATAGCCAAATTTGTCATTGAGCTTGTCCTTAGCCTTGAAGTAAGATGTAAATGCCATGGAGATTTGTCCAAAAGTCTTGTCCAACAAATCTCTCTTAGTGATTGATTTTCATTCTCCTGCTTGGGATTTGTCTTCACCTGGGCTCTGATAGCATGTTAATTTTAGTTAGCAATGGTATGTTGTATGCTTTGCACAATTACTTCAATGTCCTTTTAACAACACAATGAGTAACCAATAGCAATCACATTAACCATAAATCACATTGACAGTAACTGTAGATAGACCACGAACAATAAAATGCAGAAGATGAGGACATTAGATTTGGCGAATGCCAAGGACAAACCCCAAGATGGGGAAAACCCTTTGATCAATTCTTCTTATTATTATATCAAATGTTTAGTAGAGAGAGAATACAATAAAGTCAAAATTTACTTGCGAAATGATAATCAAGACAACCCTGTCAAATCTGAAATTTCCTGCAGTAGCTAACAACCCTAACTAGAAAGTCAACGTTGGTCAAAGTAGTAGCAAACTGTCCTCAAAGTAGCTCAGTGATACCCAGTCAAACTCAACCTTCTAAGGTGGTCAATGTCAGCCTAAAACAGTCAAGAAAACAACAGTCCAACTTGGTGTAATTTCTGCAGTCAGCTCTGCGGTCAACTCTGCTATCAACCCTGCGGTCAACCTTGGTTAGTGTGCCCAGAATGCCTTGGTTATAGTGCCAATAGGTGTGGTCTCCAAAGATCAAAATTTTGGCAGAAAATTGTAGTCAAATGTGGTCAAAACACACCTGGTCAACACTGGTCAAACCTGCAATAGGCTTTGAAATCTCCTCCCTGCAATTTGTCTTTCTTCTTGCCACACATGTGAAAGAATTTAATTGCCCAATTGCTATTGAAACCAATTATATGAGGAGAGAGAAGAATGCGTGAGATGAGATGATGCCAAATGAGGTTGGAGGTCTCTCTTATTTATACAAATCGTTGATGGTGAAGTGATATGTCTCTTGTGCTTCATGAGCCTACATGATGATGTGGTCGACCGTAACAATTTGCACATGTGAGGGCATAAATTCAAAAACACATTTTTACTTATCCAAATTTGATGATCTTTAGGTCGATTTTGGTCCTCTCGAAAAGAGGAATTCAATGCAATAACCATCTTCATCAAATGAGCTATCCAAAGTGGAAGTTGGCCCTAGTTTCCAATTTTAACAAGCCATTCAGCCATGATGCATATAAAAAGGCATCTTCAGACGATGAGAACTTCAAGGAGGTGTTTTAGCAGCAGAGTCAGAGTCAGGTGCATGACGGCGACAACACCATTGACTACCATCTCCAGGGTGGGTTACTCTATAGGCTGGATAAGCTATGTGTTCCAAAAGGTGAGAGATTGCAGTTGATTAGAGAGGCTCACACCTCCAAGGTTACAGGCCACTTTGGTGTAGGAAAGACCGTGGCCAACTTGCAGAGATATGTGTATTGGCCCAAGATGTAAGAGCAATTAGCTAGGTTCATAAGAAGCATGCTTCGTTGTACCAGCAAGCCTAACAATAGGAAATGGGGTCTATATCAATGTTGCGAACATCGACATCTCAATAAAGTCGATAAGGGCACGGAAAACCAAGAAAACGTAAAAGCGCGAAAATATCGGTAAAAATTGGCAAACATCGGCAAAATCAAGGTATCATCAAAATATTGGTAAAAATCGGCGAACATCGACTAGGCCAAAAAATTGTGATTTCGAGATAAAATTGGGATGTTATCAAGATGTTCGCTATACTGGTCTATATCATCCCTTACCTGTACCCACTCGTCCTTGGGAAAGTCTTTCCATGGACTTTGTGGGTAGGTTTACCAACAACCACGAAGGGACATGACTACCTTTTTGTGCTAGTTGATAGGTTCAACATCTGTGTTTTGATGCCTTGTAAAAATACCATTAGTGGGCAGAAGCAACAAGCTTGTTCTTTTGACAAGTTTGGGTTAAAAGATTTCTCAGTACATTCTAGTCTACATTGTGGGAGAAGATGGACACGAAGTTGAAGAAATCTACAACATTCTATCCACAGGTAGATAGATAGACAAAAGTAGTCAACAAGAATTTGATGCAACTTTTGAGGGGATACAATCAGAAGCATCTAAAGACCTAAGATGAAAATCTAGTATATATACGACATTCTTACAATAGAGTAGTCCACACTTCTACATAAAAGTCTCCATTTGAAGCTTGTTTTGGATATTTGTTGCCTTCACCTTTGGACATTGCATATGGGTGGCAAGGAAGAGTGAGGGAAGATTTTACAGGAGATGCCTTGAGGGTTGAAAAGTTTAGACAGAAGATAAGGCAAATCCATCTACAGGTACAAAATGCACTACAAAAGTCACATGAGAACTATAAGGCCAGGCATGATCAACATAGAACAGAGAAATCGTTCAAGGTCGGAGACAAAGTATGGATACAGTTGAACAAGGAGAGGCTATAGGGACCTGGTCAGAAAACCAAGGCTCTAAGGTATGAACCTTTCAAGATACTGGAAAAGGTGGGTGATAATGCCTATCGAATCAGTTTACCACCATATATGTGCATTTAGTCAATTGTGAATGTTGAGAATTTGAAACTCTATGAGCCTTCCATGCTAGATTAGGAAGAGGAAGAAGTCCTACCTACTGTGGAGGATTTGGCACTAGATGCTCATGTAGAGTTGAGAGATGATACACTTTTGTAGAAGAGGTCCAGAGCTACAAGAATGAGGCAACATGACCTTTGGCAGATTGGGTTGAAAAGAAAACTTCCAGGAAAAGCTAAATGGTCCATTAGAGATGTGGAGGAAAAGTTTCCTCACCTCATTCAGTAGAACCTTTTTGGGACCAACAACCTCCCAAAATGGGGAGGTGTGATCCAGATTGGATCATTATATTGTTTGTCATCCATATTGATGCTTTTAGAGCAGAAAAATGGAGGAATCAACTCACGGGACCTAGTTTGGCAAAAGAGGGTCTAAAACCTTCCAGAGGCATTTTGAGGCATCAACAGACATTTTTTGGCAGTATAAATTTTCTGCTTTAACATCGTACCTTTTTTTTCAATTCTACACAATGACCTTTCCAACGATGCAAGAATCGCATCATGCCATTGAGAAGTTGACCTTCTTGTTTTCACCACCATAATTCAAGAGGATGCCACGTTAGACCCAATATTCATGGAAAAGGGGCTAGGCACGTGATTGTGATGTAGAAGACTCTAGAAGAGTCAATATTGTAATTATGAATAAGAGTTGATGTAGTCAAACCTAACCACTAGTAGATTATTGGGCTGTGTTATAACTAGGCCACTAGGAGGAAAAGGGATTCCATTCTTTCGAGTGCATTTATTCCATAACTAAGCAAGAAATAACTAAGAGGGATAGGAGATAGAGCAGACAGAGAGGACTTGAGCACTGTAGCAACCTACAGGCCATAGGCCACACTTCTTTGTACTCGCATCCATATTCCATTCAGAGAAAGAGAGCGGAGTGGCCTCACCTTCCAACTCGGTTTTTTTCCTGAAAGTGTTTCCCAAAGAATATCTTGTGTCAAATGTGTGTGTGTGAGCTTTTATTTTTCCGTTCTATATTTTTCTGCATAATTAAAATTCACATGCATGCATTAGTAACAATAAATCTACAGATCTAGATATCTAATAAAACTGTAATAGTGTAGAATTTCAGATTTTAAATACAATTTTATCATATCTGTTGTGATGGACTGTCTAGTGGAATATCCACGACAGTTTATAGATTGAAAGGCACAAAATAAAGTTATAAAAGTCACTTGAGTTTAGCTTGAGTGGTTGGGCAGAGTAGTCGTCATCCTCCCAACCCAAGTTCAAGTCTTGTAAGTTGTCATGTTTAAGCTCTAGAATAGAGTAACTATGTTGTGCTATTGAGTATATACTTTGGGCTAGCCAGGTATTAGCAACCTCTCTCTTGACTTTTAGTTGAGAGGGAGATTGATTTCTTACCCTGAGCGGTCTTCAATGCCCAAATTTTTTGTCAATTGCGGCTATCTTGGGTTGTTGGGAAGAATGGTTATTATCCTCCCCACCTAGGATCAAATCCCCAGTAGTGAGATGATGAGCTTTGATGCCTTGATGATTATTGTTGTAATGACTTCGAGCCTAAGAAAAACACTCTGAAATAGGTATAAATATGGGCTTGCTTGGTGTCAACAACCTCTCTCTTTCCTTCAAGCTAGGAGGGAGGCCAATTTCTTTCCTTGAAAGACTATAGCATGTTCTCAAGCAATGTACAATATTCATTTACCATTGTAACTAAATGGGAATTTTTAGATTTCAAGGCAAATTTCAAAGAAGATGATAGGCTGATCATGTGGAGTTGAAATATTCAAATGATGAGCATGTTGACCCATTCTTGGACATGTAGTTAGATCTACTCTACATCATCATATCAGTAGAATGATCATTGATAAGACTCAATTTTGTATTTACAATTATCTTTTTTTGTATAAAGAACGATGCATCATGATTTCATTCTTTAGATTTATAAATTATCTAATGATTTCAGTACTAATGTTGTGATTCATGAATAGTTTTGATTTTAAACTTTGAATATGTTTTTTGAAATTAAAAAAATTATAGTATTTTTTGTGTGTGGCGTTTCCCCACCATATCTGGATTCTAGCTTTTCAAAAATCTTGTGGATCCATAACTGTTTCAATTTCTTGGTAACTTAAGTCCTGAGAAACTTTTCAAATCTCTAGCAATTGTAGGAAAGGATCAATTTTTGAGGACTTTGAAATTTTCTGGGTTAACATGTACTCCTTCAGAATTAGGTATGCAACAAAGTTTATAACTTGCCTGGAGTTATTGTCAAAGATTGTTGACCACTTGATCATGCTGCATATGTTTTTACCAAGGTATGAATAAAGATTGTGATATCATCCAGTTACATCACTACATTTTTTTTAAGATATCCCGTGAATATATAAGATGATTAGTTGCATAAAGGTGGCTATAGTGTTTGTAAGCCCAAAGGGAATGACTAACTACTTGTAGAGCCCAAGTTCAGAAATGCCCAAGAAATATGGGTGTATGTAATGTAAATATACACAGATCGGCCAATGTGCTCAAAAGGTTATTCCCCCCACCAAATTGTTCAACAAAAAACATTTTCCTAACATGTAATAATCATTTATATAGAATGCACAGATGAAACCTTTAAAATATATGTGAGACAACGTTTTAACCTAGAGAGGGGGCATTAACATCTTTTATCGAAGACCAGTGATCCCCAAATTCAAATCTTGGGTATCTTTTAATTGTTGAGAATTCCGTGGAGTATGAGTTGCATATTGTGGGCCAAATCCAGAATATCTGGAAGAGATCTATGTTTGATGATATAGATGTTTATGGCCTGAATATCACATCATTTGAGAGAAGTGGGTACTATAGTGTGTCACGTGTGTGTATATGTAGATAGATATACAAATAAGGATGAATCTATCCATATATGTGTCCATCCATTTGTAAATTTAAGCATACTGAAAGTGTATAATGTGCCATAGGAAGACTCGTAATCCCACATCATTTGAGAGAAGTCGTTTCTATAGGGTGTCACATGTGTGTATATGTAGATAGATATATAAATAAGGATGAATCTATCCATATATGTGTCCATCCATCTGTAATTTGAAGCATACTGAAAGTGTATAATGTGCCATAGGAAGGCTCGTAATCCCAAAAAGTGTGAGCACTATAGGCCCATGGACTGTCTTACAATCTCAGATGTATGTGTAAATCAGTTTACCCTTTTGCTAAATTTTTGAAAATTGCAATCTTTTAAATTGGCATTTCATAATTTCAGGGTAGGATATCAAAATTGCACATTTATTTAATAATTCAATCGATCTTGACCCCTGGGTAATTTGGAAACAAATGCGTTTGACTTGTGAATATCTATTTATTTTCAAGATGTGGTGCATATAATCATAGGTAAGTCGACTAACACCGCTTGCGAAGACCATGTGGTATGCTATTAATTCTCTTAGGAAATTTTTTTTGTGTCATCGTGCATAAGTTTTTATCTGGGCAATCAAATGTGCACATCTATATTGCTATCTATGGCGAAATAATAAGCACTTGAAAGTGAAGGCTTTGGCGAGAGATTATGCAGATATCAATAATTACCAGAATTCTGCATATTATCAAGTTGAAGCGACCATGGTGTTATTTTTCTCTGTGCTGGATGACCTATACTTTACAAATGCCATGTCTCTGTTAGAAATGGGTTTTTAATCATTTAACATTGCATTATGTTATCAGTGCCCGGCCCGTATGAGATTGAGACAACATAGTTTCACAAAGATTCAGAACATTCACTACCTTGTTGTCGCCTAGACAGAAACCACATTATCTCAGATAAAAAACACACTTTGCATTTTCTCAAGGGCTACAAGTTATGACAGCTTTAATGCAGGAAAAAATCATCCATCGTTGCACTGAGGTCATCAAATTCCTCATGTGTTTCTATTCTTATCATGTATGTCCTGCAGCTATTATTCTTATAGGTGCGATATCTCAAACCCGACCTTCTGCAAGTCTCTCCGCCACTTAATATTTGCAAATTTAATTATTTATCATAATTCATTGCTTGTTTTTATGACAAACACCTTCTAGCTACTAGCTATGTTATTCAGGTCGAGAACTCTAAGATGTTAGTAAGTCATGGGTACATTTGTATTTTACATGTGCAACGGCGGATAACGCATATTTCCTTTTTGATTACTGTGAATGAAGAGGCTGTCTTTATATGACAGTTGGGATATTTAATTAGAGAAGGAAACTCTGGACAAAATTTTTCCTAACAAAATTCTTGTTCATGTGAAGGAATTTTGAACTCGTGGCAGTAGGAAGAGATGCATTATTCACTGCAGCAACAATTTTGTCATGAAATTAATTTAAATTCATATTTTATAACTTTGTGACAGCTGGATGTGAATCCTGGATTTTGTATATACTATCTGTAATGCTTACAAAGTTGAAAACTATGTGGACTGGTTTTAACATTGTGGGAAAGTGCCTTTCGTAAACTATGTGATCTTTGTTACTGTCTCGTCAAAATGTGGACTGGTTTTAACATTTTACTTTTGCATGACAAACATTTCCATGAGCATAATTTTGTTTGTTTGTTTCTAATCTCTAGAGTCTAGGGAATCATTGACAATCTATACATATCATGATTTTTCTTTATCTTTGTTTCAAAGTATTTCTTTGTCACGCCTACAGTCATCTTTTGTTGCACTGGTATGAGTTGGAGGCGATGTTCATATGTTTAAAAGTTTCAACAACTAAAGGACATTTAGTCGGAAGTTTCATTATTTTATTGATTTTTTTTACTTTCTTCTTTTTATATATTTATATACTAAGATATTTTTCAGAAGGATTCTAACACTCTGGTGTTTGACAATCAATCCATCTAGTTAAGTGTTGCAGACTGTTCTCCTCTTTCTACTCTTGAATTTATTTGCCGAGCATATAGTGCTTCGATAGTTTAATGACAACATACCTCAATAAGGGACATGGTCATTAGAAGTATAACAATGCTTGCATCTTAAACATTCATAGTTGTATGATCGATACGTTTCTTCCATGTTCAATTCATCTTAGAGGTAATCGATATTAATAACTGTGTATTTTAAATTAAACATAGAGGCCTTCTTTTGCTTCATCTTCTAAAATATCATGATCATATGCACATTTCAAAAGCCACATGCTCAACCAAATTTTTCTATGAAAAATATTTTCAATTAATGTTTTTGTAACATGATTTTAGAATGATCTATTGTTTTTTCTTAAATTTATCAATCATGTAATACCCCAGTTTTCGTCCCTAGATTAATAAAGTATGCTTTTGCATGATGAAATGCTGCAGAGCCGAGCGATGTAATAGTATTTCAATGTTATTATTAAAAATATATCACTGGTTGCAGATGGGCATGGAGAAAAGTTATAAGGTGCTATGATTCTATGAAAGAGGGGTGGCCACAGAGGCTAGACCAAAATTGTAATATTTAATTAAATTCATTTTCAAATTAATTGGGAAAAGTAAGTTACATGAGTTTCTTGATGAAGCCACATAGCATATTGTGAATATTCATATATTAACCATATTTGTTAATGGTTAGGGGATACATCATTCTATCATTTCTCATTCATTTTTGTTTTCTCTTCTTTAAGGAAGGAGGAGATCTTTGTAGTAGAGTCTTTCTAGTTGGTTGTATGAAAAGACTAGTTATTTTCAAGTAATGTGAAAATGCTCAAGTTCATGGATTCATCGACATTTTGAGAAAATTGTCAATAGTTGAGAATATCTGGAGCACATAATAGTGAGATTCCTAACTAGACTATACTACCTGGAGCCATATACAGAAATGGAATAGCCCAAGGGATTACATTGCAGAGAAGGGGATTCCTTTCTTTGTGTTTGATAGCCTGAAGGGGAAAGATAGTTGGTAAGTTAAGATTGTTGCATGGATGATTGAGTAGACTATATTAGCATGAGAACTTGGTTGTCTGTGTGAAATAGATTTGGCCTAGGCATTCTTGTGGATTCATAGCTTCAAGGCGGGGGTGATTTGACATTGAGAGATTTGGGATGTCCAATGCTCGTGGCTATTTAGTGTGGTGATTTGATAAATACAAGTTTTTACTATGTATTTCATAGATGCGATGTTTACTCTATTCTTTGTCACTATTTAATGTTTTGTATATCCTTAAATGTTATGCATTGTGTGGGAAACATGGTTTCATGTTCATGTATATGTTTTCTTGATAGTTTTATATGAGCCCTTTTCAGTTGCATGCATCTTGATTCATATAAAATGCTATTATTGCCCCCAAGGACATTAGTGCCCCCAAAAACATTACTACCCCCAATGACATTGGACATTTCGAGAACATTACTGCTCTCGAAACAAGTGAAGAGATTGGAAGCAAGACCAAACCCTCTATCGGTATTGCAACCAAACATGAATCCAACTTTTGGTATTGTCAAGAAACCTATAGGGACACCAAATATAACTATATGCATATTGGTATTGCAACCAAACATGAATCCAACTTTTGGTATTGTCAAGAAACCTATAGGGACACCAAATATAACTATATGAATTATGCATAATAGTAGAGGCATCTATTCCAATAATTGAAGGTGAGGATGAAGTCGAAGGAACTCCTCACATAGTACTAGATGATGATGGAACAAATCCTCCCATATTGGATGACCCACTCATGCCAGTGTAGGGATGACCATATAAAGAAAAAATCTCATTAAATGGGCTATTCACCCCAATAAGCATGGGATTGAAAGGCTAAGTCAAAGGTGGGTTAAATTTTTGTGGTAGACTTCCATCACACACTTCAACCTACCTATGATCACTCCCCTCGTAAGTCCGAAGAGTAACTTTTGAAGTCTAATGGTTTAGTGTCATTCATTATGGGAGACATTCTTGACCTAATGGATGGTGGTTGTTCCGCCTCAAGAGAAAGACTGCACTATCTACATGATTAGTGAGTAGGTTGGTTATCTTGGGTATGTGTTATATTCTATTCGCAACTATTCCCATGCATTGTTAAAATGCATGATGCATAGCAAGGGGTAGCTCCCTAAAAAAAAATCAGATTTTTATTTGCATATGTTTTTGGTAGTTTTGGCACTATTTTTCGGTAAAAGAAGGTTTGTGGTGTATGGTGTATTATCCCATGGTTTTATAGCTTCGATTAAGGAACTATAATTGTATTCCACTCTTAAGGTAAATATATTATAAATATTTACGATGGTTATATATATATATATATATATATATATATATATATATATATATTATCCCATGGTTTTATAGCTTCAATTAAGGAACTATGATTGTATTCTGTTCCAAGGTGAATGGAATGGTGGTTCATGGCTGTCGCGATATATATATATATATATATATATATATATATATATATATATATATATATATATATACAACTTTGCCTTGGAGTAGAATACAATCATAGTTCCTTAATTGAAGCATATAAAACTATGGGATAATACACCATTCAAAATTTTTGCTGGTTTTCTTTTCTTTTGGGTTAGTAAAATCTGTGTTTGCCATTGTGTATTTTTTTTTTTTAATTAAGAATTTATTTGCAGTGATCAATTGTACATGGTTAAAGCATATGTTTGGCATTAGAGCAATTTTGGCTTTACAGTGGCCCCTTTGTAGCTAAGAAGTTTGGCTTGGGCATGTGGTAGGTCTTGTTACAATGGGAGATCTACAAAATAGATTCTTGTGGTGGAAGGAAATGGTGAGCAATTCATAGATAGAGATTGAGAAGTTCAATGGATAGATTTTTGAGTTGTGAAAGCTCACAATAGAAAATTCGTTGTGGATAGAGATTAGTGGATCATTGTGTATATGGGCACTGCAACAATAGGGATGTCAATAAAAGGTTATACCAAGTTGGATCAAAAGGCTAAGAGCACAACATGATTGTGTTTCTCAGATTCAGTATCACTAAATGTTTCATGGCAAACCACAACAAAGGATTTGTGGGATAAGTTAGGGGCTTGTATCAATCAAGTTCATAGTGAATAAATTGTTCTTGTGGAAGAAGTTGTATAACCTAAGGATGGAGGATGGAGATTCGATGACAAAGTCGCTGAATGCCTTCAATATTGTTATAAATCAACTATTACTTGTTGATGTTAACATTTCAGATGAAGATATGCACATATTTTTGTTATTTTATCTACTAGTCTCGTGGGACAATTTGGTTCTTTCCATAGGTTGTAATGCAACTACTTTAAAGTTTGATGAAATAGTCTCATCCTTATTATTAGAGGAGATGAGCCGAAAAAACATGGAAATATAGAATGGAGATGCCTTATCTATAAGAGGGCACTCCCATAATAGAAATAAAAATAAGTCCTTGAATGGGTGATCTAAATCTAGAAGAACATCTAAATCTCTAGTAAGGTTTGTAAAAATATGTCGGAGATGTAGAGAGGAAGGGCATTAGAAGAAAGATTGTAGATACAAAATTGTTGAGAAACAAAAGAGATTTAAAACGACTCTTTTGTAAAGGCAAAAACCTTAGTTGAAGGAGGAGATGTGTACTTGGTTTCTTCAAGTTCACATTTAGATCACGAGGTATGGTTGGTTGACTCAGATGCATCTTTTCATATGAATCCTCATAGGGAATGGTTTTATGAATATGAAATATTCGATCATGGTGATGTTTTTTAGGAGATGGCTCGATGACCACAATCATAAGACAAGGAAAATTCAAAATTGCAGCTTGTGGGTGGAAGGATTAGAGCAATACCTAGTATTCTACACATCTCAGGATTATCCAAAAATTTAATTTCTGTAAGAAAGTTGAACAATGCAAGTGTAAAAACAATGTTTGAAAAGGATTACTACAATATGGTTTGAGGAACAATGATATTGTTGATGGAAGTTCAAATTGAAACTCTATATAAGTTGTTGGGAAGCACTATTAGTGATGGGTGCAACAATTTTTCCTGAGATTGGAGCAGAAGAAGGAAACACTTTCGCAACTTATGGAGAAAACACTATCAAATATTGGGACATACAAGAGAGAAGGGCCTTCAAGTAATACATAATAATGGTATGGTAGAAAGTATATTTATTTTCTCTTTGGAATTTAATTTCTGTAAACATTGTTTCTATGGGAAGCAAAATTGAGTAAGATTCTCTAATTCTACGAAGTTAGAGGGGATATTGCAGTTGGTGCACAATTATGTGTTTGGGCTTGTATTAGTTCCATCACTGGGCAATTTTATGCGCTATATATCATTTGTAGATGGATTCTCAGTGAATACTTGGATCCATTTACTTGAGAATAAATATGAAGTGTTTGAAAAGTTAAAAGAGTTTAAGGCACTTGTGGAAAATCAGTAAGAGAAAAAACTTAAGGTGCAGAGGACAAATATAGGTGTAGAATTACGTGGGGATGAATTTGAAGAATTTTGTAACAAGTGTGGTATAAGAATGTAGAAGACTACTCCATACACACCTCAGTGAAATGAAGTTGCAAAAAGAATGAATGAGACATTGATGGGGAAAGCGTGGGGCATGCTTAGTGGTGTCTAGTTAGAAAAGGAATTTTGGGCATAGGTGGTGGCTATTGTGTTATTAGTATTGGATGACAAGACTATGAGGTATGGACTGATAAGAAATCTTCTCTTAAACATCTTAGGATATTTGGTTGTGATGCTTATGTACATGTTCCAAAGGAGAATATGAGTAAGCTAGATAAGAAAGCTAAAAGGCGTATCTTTATTGAATATAAAGATAGTCTAAAAGTTTGTAAGCTTTGGAATCTAGAAAATAAAAGATATTTTATGGCCGAGATGTGGTATTTAGAAAAGTCAAAGATGTTGTCAAACATGGAGTTGTACCAAGGGAGAAGGAACCATTAAAGATAAAGTTTGAAATGAAGGATGAAAAATCAAACTCTATAAAAGAAATTGAATTAGAAGAACCACATACTCTGATATTGAGGCAATCAGTCCAGGAAAGAAGGTAGCAAGAAAGGTATACTCCACCTTTTGTTCATGAGCATTAGATGGCAAGACTATGAGGTATGGATTAGTAAGAAACCTTCTCTTAAACATCTTAGGGTATTTGGTTGTGATGCTTATGTACACGTTCCAAAGGATAATATTAATAGCTAGATAAGAAGGCTAAAAGGTGTATCTTTATTGAATATAATGATGGTCTAATAGTTTGTAAGCTTTGGAACCTAGAAGCTAAGAATATTTTGTATAGTTGAGATGTGATATTTAGACAAGCCAAAGATGTTGTCAAACATGAAGTTGTATTAAGGGAGAAGTTGAAATAAAGGATTATGAATCACACTATAGAAGAACATGATTAATAAGAAGAACCACATACTCCTATATTGAGGAGATTAGATCAGGAAAGAAGACAACTAGAAAAATATACTCCACCTTCTGTTCATGAGCATTGGATGACAGGATTATGATGTATGGAGTGGTAAGAAACCTTCTCTTAAACATCTTAGGGTATTTGGTTGTGATGCTTATGTACACTTTCCGAAGGAGAATATGAGTAAGCTAGATAAGAAAGCTAAAAGGTGTATCTTTATTGAATATAAAGATGGTCTAAAAGTTTGTAAGCTTTGGAACCTAGAAACTAAGATTTTGTATAGTTGAGATGTGGTATTTAGAGAAGTAATTGATGTTGTCAAACATGAAGTTGTACCAAGGAAGAAGGAACCAAAAGATATAGAGTTTGAAATGAAGGATGATGAATCAAACTCTACATAAGAACATGAATCAAAAGAAGAATCATATACTCCAATATCGAGGAGACCGGTTCAGGAAAGAAGGAAAACATAAAGTTGTGCTCCACCTTTCATTCATTTTTTTGTTTATTACTGATGATTATCTTAGAATTGTTAGGGAGGTAGTGGATTCAAAGGATGGAAAACTCTAACAAAAGGCCATGGTTGAAGAAATAATGTCCTTAGAAAAGAATGAGACTTTGGATCTGGTGGAGTTGCCAACTGAAAGAAATCCCATTGGCAACAATTGGGTGATTGAAAAGAAGTTGAATGCATAATGCATAATGGAGAAATCCAAAGCTTGATTGGTAGAAAAGCGTTATTCCTAGGTAGAGGAAGTGGCATTTGGTGATATGTTTTCTCCTGTTATCAAGTTAACTTCTATTAGATTCATTTTATTTGTTGATGATTCTTTTGATTTTGAAGTAGAACAAATTTATGCGAAGACAATATTCCTACATGGGGATATGGAAGAAGAAATCAACATGAATTAGTGAGAAGGCTTTGTTGTGAAAGGAAAGGGAGAGCTAGTATGTAGGCTAAAAATGTCCATCTATGGGTTAAAACGATCACCAAGGTTGTAGTATAAAAAAAATGATACTTATATACATGGACTCAACTTCACAAGGAGCAAAGTAGATCACTGTGTATATTCCAAACTAGTTGGTGATTGTGTTATTTATTTCATCTTGTATATTGATGATATAGTGCTAATTGTAAATGACAAGGAAATCATCAAGGAAGTAATGCCTCGATTGTCCTCTCAATTTGACATGGAGGATCTTGGTGCTGCAAATTTAATATTGGGCTTGAGAATTAGAAGATATTGGGAAAACAAGAAACTCTGGTTAAGTAAGAAGAAGCATGTCAAGACAATATTGCAAAAGTTTAATGTATCTAAACTAGTAAAGGTGTTTATTTTTGTAGGTGTAAGGTTATCTACATATTAGTGTTCCAAGACGCATGAAGAGGAAAAGAAAATTTCCTATGTTTCATATGCCAATGTGGTTGGTAGCTTGATGTATGCAATGGGATGCACTTGACTAGGCATTATACATGCAATAAGAATATTGAGTAGGTATATGTCAAAACTAGGGAGGGATCATTGGACATGGGTAAAGAAGGGTTTCAGGTATTTGCATGGCACTACTGGATATGGATTGTGCTACAAAGGAGGACCAAATAGAGTGTGAGACATACATGGCTTTGTTGGTGCAAACTATGTTGAAGATTTGGATCACATAAGATCTACAAGTGGATATGTGTTTAACGTATTTGGAGCAGTTAGTTGGATGAGAAAAAGGCAATTTGTAGTGGCACACTCAACTACAAAAGATGAATACATGGAAAATAAACATGCAAATAAGGAAGCAATATGGTTACAAAGACTGTATTCAGGTATTGGGTTGGTACCCCAAGCTATAAGAATATATTATGACATAGTGCAATCTTCCTGGCAAAAATTCTATCTTATCATTCAAAGACACCATATTGATATTAAGTACCAATTTTTGAGAGATATGATCGAAGACAAGGTGTCTTTGGAAAAGGTGAACACTTTAAAGAATGCTGCATACTCATTAAAATAATTTTTGAGCGTTGAGAAGTTCTCTAGATATAGAGAAACAATGGGAATTATTGGCCTGAATTGTTGATCATGTTCTCCTATGACCCCTTATCTGTAAAGAAAACAAGTGGGAGAATGTTGACTGTGTATTATATTATTTTCATTGCTATCTGCATGCGTTGTAAAAACACGTGATGCATAGTAGGGGGTTATAGTGGGCAACAACCCCCCTTGCATGGGGGTATTCAACACGTTTTTTTACTAAAATAAGTTTGTGGTGCATGGTGGTTTTAGCCATGGTTTTGTAGCTTTGATTAAGGAACTGTAGTTATATTCTAACACATTGCAAATGGATTGGAAGTTCATGGATGCAATGAAATAAATATTGTATTGTAATAATGTATGGAATAATATATATTGAAAAAAATCTTCTTTGTTTTCCTGGAATTTTTGTTTCCATGATGAGATTTCCATGTTAATGTGTGGGTTCATGATACTAATTGATGGACAATGTGACCTCTAACATTAGATGAATTTTGAGGTCTAAAATGGGCCTCCTAAGGAAATTATAAAATAATAGTGGAAATAATAAAATAAGATTAGATTACATCATCAAATTTTAGAGGGAAAAAAGGAAAAAACTAATTTTTAACTCGTATTTTAAACTTATCTCTTTATGAGTTTACTCAAATTTCGAGCGGGAATACTCATTGGATGCATAATTTGATTCCTCATCCAAAGAGTACCCATGTTGTGTACTTTTGATAGACCCTACTACATGAAAAATGAGAAATACATGAAAAATGTGATTGCAATCACATTTTTTCATGTATTTCTCATTTTTCGTGTAGTAGGGTCCATCAAAAGTATGCAACATGGGTACTCATTGGATGATGAATTAAATTTTGCATCTAACGAGTACTCCTGCTCGAAATTTGAGTAAAAAATTAGGAATATAAGTTGAAAAAATAGTTTTATTATTTCATTATTTTTTAATCTTTTTACTTTTTTACCCCAAAAATGTTGAATCATCCCCATGGTTGACACCATTATCTTGAATCCTGTTGGTTCTTATAAAGTTTATTTTGGTTGTACATTTTTTTTAGGAGGCCCATTTTAGACTTGAAAGTTCTCTAATGAAAACTAACCCTTAGTGGATGTCAATTCTGTAACACTTGGCTAGTAAAGGTGCAAGAGATAGTTATGCTAACCCACACATAATATGCCCTACTAGTGCAAGTACTCTCATGAAAATTCTCACCCTTAAAGGAAGCTCAAATATGGATTTGATTTCTACCTTAGGTACCACAAGTACTTCCCATTGATAGTCATTCATATGATACCTTGGGAATGGTTGTTCTGGATCTACTTCACAATTGATGATTAGATGAAATCATTGTGAGTTAGGACAACATGTATGAGACATTAAAAAAGCCCAAAATCTCATTAAGTGATTGTCCACACAAGACCTTGCACTTAAAGGAACCCTCATACATGTTGTAGTCAAATAAACACCAAAACAAATGAAGAGGGGATATGATCCCACTTGCTCTAATGGCCTCATGCTTGACACTTGCATTAGAGGTGCTTTCCCAACAAACTCTCCTTCCTACTAATGGATTTAAACTCTCACTAGTGTTTCCCTAGTTTTAGTTTGATAACCTTAGACAATCTACTTTCCAAACCTACATTAAATCTGTAAGTCCTAATCTATGTTGGTTTGCTAGTAAAGAAAAATGTAATATAAATTTTAAATTAAGTATTTTTCTTTTATTGGATGTTGATTACTTAAGAGTATGGAATGAACCTGATGATGCTTTGATATTTTTTTAAACCCAAAGGAAAAATAGAATATTAAGGGGCACAAAAATGCGTTTTTTTCAATGAAATATACACAAGGGTGAGGAGGTGCTTTTCCTTTTTCACAAATCAAAGAATAAATCCAAAAGTACTGCTTATTCTAGAAGCTCTTCATAATCAACTTGGTTAGATATTTTTAGTCATTCTTTGAAGAGCATTGGAATATATATATATATATATATATATATATATATATATATATATATAATATATATATATATATATATGCACTAAAAAGAATAATGGAAATGCAAATGCAAAACACAATCACTAGCTAAAAAATGGGTTGTGTGGTATTGGCAAGGATTACAATTCACATGCCATTTGAAAACTTTCAAAAGAAATATATGTCAATGCAATCTTTGTCTCTCTCTCTCTCTCAAATTTACAATTTAGGTGAAAATGAAATAAAGAATTCAATGCATAATTACATTTGAGAAGTGAAAGACAATGAAGTTTTGAAAATGTCACTTATTCACAAGGGAAAATAAATGCAAGTTTCCCTAATGTTTGAAAGTGAAAATTTACAAGTTCCTTAGTGCACTATGTATTTCTTAAAAACATGTTATATAAGATGTCAAAATAAATCTGATAAAATATTTTATCTAATGGCTTTGATTTGGTGGAAATTTGATTTCTTTATCAAAATATATCATCCAAACATGCACACAGTAGTTAGAGAAAAAATTTAAATTTTTAATTTTTAATTTTTAATTTTTATTTTTAGTGATAACTTCATTTTCTAGACTAGTTTGAATAGTTTTCTTTTTTAGATTGAGTTAAAATTTCACAAGGAAATCAAATATACAATTTTTTCTTTTTTGCATACTATTTCATAAAACATTACAAAAAAATGACCTGAAAACCTCCACCTTGTTGTTCATATCCAGTGGAGTCACCAATTTGTTGTAAGATATTTCCTCCTATGGACAAGATGGTCCTCTTTCTAATCTATTAAAGATTAGATATAGATAAAGGGATATATCCTTGTGGCCTTTACATCAGGGATCTAGAATTGTGCATTGAGTATATACTAATAGAATAAGAGCATTGGTATTGTAATATTCTAGTGGTTATCCATTTTGTGACTTAGTTGTTGTAGCTCCAAGGAACCAGTCCTAGTTCCAAGAACACCTATATTCAAGAGATAATATACCTCTCTCAAACACTTTGGTACACATAATATAAGTGCCAATTAGAGCTAATCAATTATGCTCAAGAATGGATCCTTCAATGCATGCAAAGTATGATAACAATTTATAAGAATTGGAGGGGAATATCATAGATCTCTATTATTATGATAAATGGAGAGTACAAAAACAATTTCAGCTTGAAACTTGGTGAGGAAAACTTTGGGTCACGCTTCCTTGAGACAACCATCCTTTTCCCTTTATAATTTTCATCAACACAAGGACTCTCAAACTATGGATACTCCCTATCCCCTAACATGGCCTCTTTTTATAGGATTTTAGAAGATCTTGGAGGTGGGATTGATGGAATTTGAATTAGGTGGATACCATTCATAAATAACATTAACAACATGTGGATTAAGCAATTACAATCTTACATAGATTGATGGCATGTGAATTAAGCAATTATATGTCATAAAAAAGTTGCATGCTCAATTAAGATGTTTTGTGAACCTATCATCAATGTTTTTTCTCTATTATGAACTTTTTCCTCAAGTTCCATGCTCAATTAGAAGATTTTTTGAACTCACTGTAAAATTTCATCTTAAACATGAAATTATTTTTATTTCATTATTATGAAATCACAACCAAACGATTAGTTTAGAAAATGGTCATGATATTTTAACTCATTTCAGCCTCATAACATGTAATAACATCCTTGCAAGGCCTATGGTGGAAAATAAATGAAAAGTTATTTTAAATACAATATCTATCTATAGCATTAAGGTGCATACACGTATTTTTAAAAGCTAAGTTATTTTTTATGTTTTTTTTGGTGGATTGTGCAACTTGTCCAACTTATGAAAACATATATTTTATTCAATTTTATTAGTTTAATACTCACTATCTCATTGGTCACTCACATGTAATTACTTATTTAAAATTATAAAGTAATAATTTCACTCATCCAACATCCACATTTCTTATTTTTGCTTCTACATATTTCCTAGTTCTTTTATTAAATTTGTATTGTAGTGGTACATATGGAGTTACTCATCCTTGATATTGATATTTAGTAGTTCACTTTAACTTTATTGAAATCATTCACCCTAGAATTCAATTTGAATTTAATTTAATTTTAATTTATTTTTCTCAAATTTAAACTTTTTATTCCTTTTTCCCTCCCATTAATTTAAAGTGCACTAGTAATTAATAGTTTTTTATTTTAATTTCTTACCCATTTTCTTAATTATATTTACTCTTTTTATTATTTATATTTGAAATCATTTCCCCCCACAATTCAATTTGAATTTAATTTTTTTATTCTTTTTTCTACCATTAATTTTAAGTGCACAGTAATTGTCCTCAAGGTTTCGGATAGACGGTGATCGAGTGCTCTGTTAAGCCACTCCTTGATGTGAAGTCACTGGTTCAATTCCCCGCTCCGACCGTGGTGATATATTGGATATGAGGAAGATGTAGTCCTACCAAGCTTTAAAAAGAAAGTGCACTAGTAATTAATAGTTATTTATTTTCATTTCACACACATTTTCTTAATTATATTTCCTCTTTATATTTATAAATCATAACATGATATACTAGTTTTTTTTAAGCCAAACCATTCTAATAATTCTTGAACATATTACATCGTGGAGAGATCATCTGCAGAGAAACTAGGGCCTCACTCTTAGCGGATTTGTTGGCCATCAAGTACAATCAAAAGAACTTTGATAACAAAATTGCAAAACTGTGAGTCCTCATATCGATTGCCTAATAAGCCTAAAACTGTGCAAAAAACAAAAGATAACTTACTCGCCTCTTTACTTATGAACACTATTAGGATCCTGAGCATCCATTAGAGAAATTTTGAGATCCAAAATAAGCCTCATAAGGAATATTATAAATTAGTAATGGAAATAATACAATAAGATTAGATTACGTCATCAAACTTAGGAAAAAAGAACAAACTACTTTTTAAACTTGTATTTTCATCTTATCTTCCTACCATTTTACTCAAATTCCGAGCGAGAGAAATTGTTGGATGTGGAATTTAATTCCTCATTTAAGGAGTACCCATGGTGCATACTTTCGATGGACCCTACTACACGAAAAATGAGAAATACATGAAAAATGTGATTCCATTAATGTTTTTTCATGTATTTCGCAATTTTCGTGTGGCAGGGTCCATCGAAAGCATGAAACATCCTTGGATGAGGAATTAAATTATGCATCAAATGAGTGGCCCTACTCGAAATTTGAGTAAAAATCTAGGGAGTTAAGTTGAAAATACGAGTCAAAAAAGTAGTTTTTTTTTAATCTTTCCACTTTTTAATATTTTTACCCTTTTACTCCAAAAATGGTGAATCATACCCCATGGTTGACATCATCATCTTGAATCCTATTCGTTCTTGTAAAGTTGATTTTGGTTGTACATTTTTGTTTTGATGCTCAATTTTTACTTCAAAATTTCTCTAACGATTAACATCCTTACCTGGGTGGTAGAAAGCATGATGAACATGTTATTCCATGTGTGGCATGCATCACTCGAAGCTGTCCATCCTTTCCGGAATCCTCTCCTAGAATCTACGGAGGGATTCTTGATAGTTTAGGACATGCCATTGATTATGTTGGATATCATTGAGGAAACTAATGAATTTGTTCCAATCATTGTGGCGATTTTGAGCTCGTTTATCAACCACCACATGAATAAGCTGAATTTGAGATTTCAAGTAATCAGATAGGGGTGACAAACCCACTTGCCCAGCTAGCGACTTAGTGGATAGTAAAATTATCCTTCATCCATAGTAGGAGCCACTTGAGGTCGGTCTCCCTAAACCCTTTGCCCCCTAGCTCGTCATGACCTCCCTCTTTGACGTTGAATAGATAGACCTCACAGAAAAAACAATGACCCCAAGATAAGAAACCAATGAATAATAGCCCGGGCGAATCTCCGAACCCAT
The DNA here is from genome assembly GCA_034641835.2 of Pinus albicaulis. NCBI lineage: Eukaryota > Viridiplantae > Streptophyta > Pinopsida > Pinales > Pinaceae > Pinus > Pinus albicaulis. Next base: position 928,996,211 of record CM076573.1, read on the forward strand.
GTGAACACTTCCTTCATAGGCGGGAGGTAGTCCTCTTCCCCACACCAATTTGGCAAGACAAATAGATGACTTGAGATACCCCCAACTCCTTTCTCCAGGGCAACACTAATTGCGAAAGTCAACACTAGAATTGTCAAACTTCTAAAAGTTTCTACACCCACTCCACCAAAGAAACACCATACATAAATGGTACCAATAAGGTCTCCACATATAAGCACCAATCCTCCATGGGGCCATGTACCACTAGGTGACCCAAATATTTTCTCTGTCCCTTGGTAGCCAAAAAGGACACCAAGACACAACTTCCCATCGGGTAGGAAAAGCTATTGGGCCACCCACCAAGGAGAAATGGCCCATTTTTCGCCCGCCTTGACTAACAATAAAATAAAACTAACTAAACATACCACAATTCTACCGATGCATATGACCAAATGAGATTAATTACTTGGTGAAGCACTCAAACCTCGGCTCCATCATCCCTTGCGTCGAGATACCCACTTTCTCGGTAGAACTCCATGCCAAAGTTTCCTATCTAGAGTCCATACGCATTAGAGAAATTTTGAGGTCCAAAATGGGCATTATAACAAAAATGTACAACAAAAATGAACTTTATAAGAACCAATAGGATTCAATATGATGAAGTCAACCATGGGGGAAGTAAAAAGGTAAAAAGATAAAAATATAAAAAAAATAAAAAACTTCTTTTTCAACTCGCATTTTTAACTTATCTCCCTATGATTTTACTCAAATTTCGAATGGGAGCACTTGTTGGATACAAAATTTGATTTTCCATCCAAGGAATACCCATGTTTCATACTTTCGATGGACCCTACTACAAAAAAAATGTGAAATACATGAAAAAGCATGATTGCAATCACATCTTCTATGTATTTTACATTTTTCATGTTGTAAGGTCCATCGACTGTATGAAACACATGTACTCCTTAGATGCCAAATTAAAATTTTCATCCAACGAGTGCTTCCACTCGAAATTTGAGCAAGATAATAGAGAGATAAGTTTAAAATACAAGTTGAAAAAGACGTTTTTTCCTTTTTCTCTCCAAAACTTGACGAGGTAATACAATATTTTTTAATTACTTCCACTATTATTTTACAATATTCCTTAAGAGGCCCATTTTAGACCTCAAAATTTTTCTAATGTATGACATGAAGCAATTCCAAACCGCATGATGAACCAGGGTCCCATATTACAATATGAGAAGCTAAGTGTAACCATACACCTCCAGAGAACAACTTGCTGCCCCTGCGAGAACTCCCCCACTAAACTAGAAATAGGTAAAGCTCTCAAGAGAGGCCTTTTGTAATTCCCACATAGACAAATCCCGCGACAAACCCAACTCTCATCTCATAGGTCCAAAAATTGAATGCAAATGCCATTACCAACAGAATTATAACATGTATTGACTCAAGAAGGTTCTCACATGAAATGCTAATTGATACACAAAGCTATATACAATTATTTGTATATTAATGTTAATTTTATTTATTATTTTAAGTTATTTTAATATCACATTTTAATTTATTTTTTTAATTATTATAATTATTAAATTTTTTGTTTTTAAATTTGTTTTTGCAATTTTTATTATTATTACTCTTATTAAGAAGGAGAAATGAATAAATTAAAATAACCCAAATATTCTAATGCTACAAATGTATGTGTGTTGTGAGTTATTCGATGATGATGATGATTATGATGGTGGTGGAGGATTATAAATTTTAATACTATTTTTCAAATTTTTTCCATGAGTCATATTTTCAAACATGTATTTTTGAATAGAATGTAGTTTTCCCTTGTAGATTTTAAATTTTATTTTTAAGTTATGTTTATATATAGCTCGGATGGGTAGCTTGGTTAGTTGAAGCCCCATCGCCATGTCATTAGCCCTCTATCATGAGGTGCGAGTTCTATTCTGCTTGAGTCTATTTGGATTAGACTTCATCAATAAAGTCAACTATGTACAACCCTGTTGGATGGACCCACTTGAAGGTAATACTATAGAAGAAGAAAAAATGTTTATATATGTAAACATAAATATGACTTTTTTTTTTTTTTAAAGTTTTCAAATAATATGATATTAGAATCAAAATGATAAAAATTGTAATTTTAATTTTGAGAAAGAAATAATCAAATGAACATCAATTTTCAACTTTTAACTCGATTCTAAAGTTTTAATTATAAAAATATAAAAAATCAAAACTATTATTATTTTAATTATAACTCTTCTGGGACATCACATAAGAATTTTAGGGACCGACGCGTTTCGAAGAGTTATAATTAAAATGTTATGGATCACAAAAACTTGCACTCTCAACTATTATTATTGTTATTATTATTATTATTATATTCAAAACAAAACACAGATTTTTGTAGTTTTTAAATTTCACCTTTTAATTATTTTTAAATTAAAGTTGTTAAATAGTATGAGTTTTAAAATTATATTTACAAAATGATTAATTTTAATTAAAAAATCAAAAACATTTTGTTTGTTTTGTTTTGGAATATTTATAGTGTTTATGCCGTCGTTACAATTTTTTTTATTTTCAACTTAAAAAAGGTCTTTCTACGATCATCAGCTTTTAACTTAAAAAAATTGTATCCACTAAATTAACCCCTTGAAACAAAAGAACTGATGGGGGTTGTCAACGAATGGGATGCCACAAGTCCAAATATATGATATTGAATTATATGTCATCAAATTTTTATTGAGGCCAAAGGCCCATTTAAATAATGTGTAGTATACTAAGGGTTGATAACAATTTCTTTGTGGGTAATGTTTTTTTAATTATTTACATTGTAGCTTATTCATCTCATTTAATCTAGTTGTTTTGGTCTCTTATTGAATTGAAATGAAAATTTAGAAAAATGTCTCTCAATATACGTCAATTATTTTCAATTCTATCTCAATCATTGAACTTATTTGTTAAATTCGCTATTATTTATTTATAGAACATCATAAAGAGACATTTAGTATTTGGACAATGCAATGACTTTAACATATTATATATATATATATATATATATTATTTATTATTTATTATTTATTTAGAAACATTCAGTATTCGGAAAATGCAATGACTTTAACTTATTATATATATATATTATTTATATTTTTATTTTGTTATAAATTTATGATTATTATTGAATGAATGACAATTTATTAAATATTAGATAAATTAAATTTTTGTATTATGATGTATTTTTTTAAAGATGTATATTTATTTATTTGTTTATTTATTTATTTCTGATTGAAGAAAAGTTAACAAGTAAAACTTATATATATATATATATATATATATATATATATATATATATATATATATATATATATTTTAACATCATATATTTTATGTGATTTGAGGATGGTTATAGACATTTGCAGGTATAAATGAAGTCTACTTCATATTTCCAAAATCAAACAATTACAATGTACATTATAGAATGTTTATAGAGAAATATGACCATAAAGAAGGTATTACTTGTAAATTTTCCTTATTGTTATAGATTTAATCATAAATATTAAAAAATAAAACTCCCACCTGATATTTGAACAAAGATAAGAAATCCATAGAATAAGATATTGAAATTAATAATAAAGAAATTATTGAAGACATGAATACCACTTAATATCAATAGACATAGGTGACGTCTATGTTAGTGTGTATCCTCTTTCTTGTAGATCACATACAAAAAATGTGGAAAAAACTTGTGATTAGATTTGAAGGTGACATAAGGGTGAAAGGTATATTAAATGATGTTATTGGCTCATGCTCCATCTAAATATGTCTACATAGATATATTAATTGATGTTATTGGCTGATGTTCCATATAAATATGTCTATATACGTGACAAGAATGACATGATCAACAATTGTACCACCTTAATATGGCTAATATGGCTATGAAGAATTAAAATCTAAAACACTATGCTCATTTAATGCATATTACATATATGAACACCTTTTAAATCATGTCATATCATTATTAATCCAAAATATTTTTGATTTTAATGAATTTAGTTCTTTACTCAATTTTAGGTAACTTGGAGTGAAATTATTGCAAGGTTGTTTCAGTCCAAGGGTAATCGAACTAGTTGGGAGAAGAGCATTCCCCAAGTAAATTGACCTATTTATTAAAAATAAATATGAATAAAACCTTGATTTGAGATTCCAAAAGAAAGTTAGAGAACCATATAAGAATATACAAAATAATAATAAAGATGTTTTATAACAAACATATAAGAGGGAATTAATAGGGAATGATGCGAATAAACATCCACCTAAAATCATTGGCCATAATATCTATCTCGATTACTTGTAGGTCATATACAAGAAAATAAGAAGAGTAGTTGAAATATCTAATGGAAGGTCAACAATGAGAGAAAGATACATTTAATGATATCTTCATTCTATTTAAATTCAAGTTTCAACATGTTTAAATGTATGCTAGAGGATCAACCTTCCAACTTTCAAGAATATTTTTCAAACTACAAGGGAAGTAAAGATAAAACTATGAAAAATTCACATAACCATTTCAACATAAATAAGTTTCAATATTTACAATATTTACAACATTGATTTTTGGAAGAAATTACTAATTATAAAAACAGCAAAGATCACAATCATAGTAAAAATATTAAGCAAACTATTCAATAATATTTTAAACAAGAGTAATAGCTGCAATAACCATAATACCTGCCTCTACTGCTATTTAATTGATTCTCTTTGCATGAAACTTTTTACACAGTGAAAGCTTTAGCCACTTCCACAAATAACTACTTCCGTATGCAATAATGCATTTCGGTCAACCTTATTAGTTAATAAATATGTTCACATTAACGGCTTTTATTGCTAATATTTTAGGAAGAAATTGACGTATAAGATATTAATGGTTCTATTTTAAGTGTAAATAATGCTTATCTTCATATTTTTGAATATCTCTTTGTCTAGTCTCTTGTGTGGAAGTGCATAGGAAATTTACACAGTGAAAAATATGGCCACTTCTGCAGATAGCTACTTCTGCACTTCAGTAATCCTTATTAATTGATAAATAAATTCACATTAAGGACATTTATTGCTAATATTTTAGTAAGCTATTGATGTATATGATATTATTGGTAATATTTTAAGTGTAAATAATGCTTATCTTTGTATTTTCAAATATATATTTGTTTAATGTCTTGTGTAAAAGTGCGTAGGAATTCCATTGTGCAGAGAAAACTTTCTTCCACAGTGAAAGCTCTGGCCACTTCCAAAGGTAGCTAGTTCCATATTCAATAACATGTTTCGGTCAACCATTGACTTTGGAAGCTGTTATTAATTGATAAATATGTTTTTCATTAAAGGATTCTATTGTTAATATTTACTAAGTGGTTGATTTATACGACATTATTGGTAATGTTTATATTGTAAATAATGTTTATGTTCATATTTTCGAATATTTTGAATATATCTTTGTTAAGGCTCTTGTGCAGAAGTGCTCTTTGTGTGGATATCTGCACTTTGCACTAAACACTTTTATTGCTGATATTTTAGCTATAAATAACACATATATCTATATTCCCTCTTCCTCGAATATCCCTTTGGGGATCATAGTCTTTTATAGATATCAATAGTCAATTGCGTAAAGGTTGTGCAGAGTGCACACAAAATTCTGTACAAAACCACATTTCATTGAGTAGAATATTTGTTTATGGGATGTGCAGAAGTGCTGAGAAAGTTATTTGTGCATAAGAAGCTTTCAAATTTTCATTGTACGGATTTCCACACTCCACATTGAAGTATTTTATTGCTAATTTTCTAGTATTAAAACATAATCCATATTTTTTGTTCTAAATAATATTGTTTATGCTTATAATATTTAATTTATTTTGTACAAAACCACATTTCGTTGAGCATAATATTTTTTTTTGGGGTGTGCGAAAGTGCAGAGAAGGTTCATTGTTTGTGTTATAAAACCGACTCCAAAACTAGAAGAAAAGAGAGATCAACGCCTTAGAAATCAACCACTTCGAGGGGGCAACCTCCTTTTACATTACATAAATGAACAATTATTAGATGATTCCAATGAAAAAACCTCTTTTCTATTTATAGGAGTCCATGGGGTCACAATATAATCCTAGCCACCCTAAAAATAATAATCTAAGGTCTAAAAATATCAATAGTGGGGTTTTATGGGGCACGATATGGGGACTACAAGGGTACAAAAATAACAATAAGGGGGCTACACTACAACAATAAGGGACTACACTAGTAATATAGGGACCTAACATTCCCCTCTCCTTCAAAAAAGTGTTGTCCTCAACGCTTGAGTAGCTCTGGATGATTTTATATAAAATTCTCATCCTCCCATGTGGAATCTTCAGTGGGTACATTCTTCCACTTGATGAGATACTCTAAAATTGATTGATTTCATAGCTCTCAAGTTTTTGTTTTTGTCACTACTTCAGGTTCCGATATAATTGTTCCTTCCTCGTCAAGTTTTGGAAATATTGTTTGAATTGGAAGTTTGTCATCTATAACCTTCTCTAAGCATGAAACATGAAAAACTGGGTGCACTCGAGAAGAAGTAGGAAGCTCCAATTTGTATGCCATAGTACCAATATTTTGCAACAACTTGTAAGGACCATAGTACTTTGGCGATATTTTATTATCCTTCTTAGATTTCTTGAGTGAAATTTGTTTGTGTGGTTGTAGCTATAAAAATACCCAGTCTCCTACATCTAAACTTCTCTTGCTGTGATGTTGATCTGCCCGTTGTTTCATTCAATTTTGTGCCAAATTTAGGTTATCCTTTAAGAGTTGGAGAACTTGTTGTTGATGCTCGATGTGATATTCCACTGCTTGAACCTTAGAAGTTTCACTTAAAGATGATGTGATGGATAGTGGATGATATCCATAAAGTGCCATAAATGGGGTCATTTTTGCTGCAATATGGAAGTGTTATACCACAATTCAACCAGAGGTAACCACTTGACCCATTATGTTTGTTTATCATATATAAAAAAACGAATATATCCTTCCAAACATGTGTTCACTATCTTGGTTTTCCCATCAGATTGGGGATGATAAGATGAGCTATGGGCTAGTTAAGTACCCAAACAAGAAAACAATTCTATTCAAAAATTTCCAGTGAAAATAGGATCTCTGTCACTTACCATATAATCTTTTGGTTTCCATGTAGCTTTTGAATTGTTTCCGTAAATGCAATAGTAACTGTACTTGCTTTAAATGGATGAGATAATGCACAAAAGTGTGCATACTTGGTAAGTCTATCAACTACCACCATGATGACACTCTTTCCTTCGGACTTAGGTAAACCTGTGACAAAATCCATTGAAACCTCCTCCCAACGTTGACTTGGAATGGGTAAATGTTATAGTAGACCAAACATTCTGCAACAAACTTTTTAATATTAGATTTAAGGCCATCCCAAAAAAATTCTTTCTTCACTCTGTGGTAATTAAAAAAAAAATCTTGATTTCCCTCCAATGGGAGAGGCGTGCAATTCCAAAATATTATTTTGTTTTAGTTTGGAATTATACAAAGATATAAGCGATATCTGTACCATAAGGAATCATTTTTCCAACTAAATGTACCAGATTTACTAAGATCTTGCTGTAATTTTGAATGAGTGTCCACAGTTCTTCGTCATTCTTCCATTCCTCCCTTGCTTCGGTTATTTAATCTGGTTGGATAATATAAATGACACAAAGCAATGCTTCCACCTCCGCATCCTTTCTTGAGAGTGCATATGCAACAACATTTAAATTCCCTTTTTTTGTAGATGATTTCAAAGTCATAACCCAACATTTTTGTGACCCATTTTTGCTGCTCTTCTGAAGATAGTGTTTTTTCCAAAAATTATTTAAAACTATCATGATCAATTTTTACCTTGAAGTGGCTTCCCATTAGGTAAGGTCACCATTTCTTTAGTGGATGTAGTATTTCCAACATTTCCTTCTCATAAATAGATTTATGTAAATACTTTCCTTTTATTGGACGACTTTCAAAAGAAATTCGTCTTCCTTCTTGCATTAAAAAAACACCAATTCAATTTCCTGAGACATCACATTCCATAATAAAGGGTTTTTTGAAGTTTGGCGTAGCTAAGACTGATGCAAGGCACATTGCCTCTTTAAGATGTTCAAAGGCCGTAATTGCTTTAGGAATCCATGAAAATGCGTCTTTCTTCAATAATGTTGTTAGAGGTACTTCTATTCTCCCATAATTCTTAAAAAACTTGCGATAATACCATGTTAACCTGAGAAATCCTCGCAACTACTTTATGGTTGTGGGGAATTTCCATTCCTTAATGGATTTAATTTTGTTAGGGTCTACCTAAACACCCTCCTGAGAGACAACATGACCCAGATATTCCACCTCTTGTACTCCAAATAAACATTTGGAGGTTTTTGCATATAGTTTTTTATCCTCCAATAGTTTGAGAAGCCTGTCAACATGTTGAACATGATCCTTCCAAGACTTGCTGTAGATTAGTATATCATCAAAAAACACTAACACAAATTTTCTAAGGAAGTGTTTAAAAATGGAATTCATCAACGCTTGAAATCTAGAAGGTGTAATGGAAGGAAAAAATGCATGACCAAAAATTCATAATAAACCTCATGAGTTTGAAATGTTGTTTTCAAAATATCTTCAGTCTTCATTCTAATTTGACAATATCCTGAACGAAGATCCAACTTGGTATAATAAATAATTCCACGTAATTCATCCAATAATTAATCAATCATAGGAATGGAAAATTTATCTTTAATAGTGAGCTTATTGAGCTCCCTATAATCGGGACACATGCACCATGACCCATTCTTATTGTGCACCAATAGTATTGGAGCAGAGAAATAACTTTGACTAGGTTTAATTATACCCGTCTCTAACATTTCTGCAATCATATGTTCAATTTCTCTTTTTTGGACATAAGGATATCTGTCAGGCCCGATGTTCAGAGGAAAAATTCTTGGAATCAAATTAATATCATGATAATGATCAAGAAAAGGTGGGAGTCCTTTGGGAGTTTCAAACACCTTCGAATGATTGTCCAAGAATTTTTGGAGATATGGAGAAATAGGTGATTTTGATTTTGGAAATTCTAGTCAGCATAATTGTGAAATTACGCCTCGTTGTTATTTCTTCAGAAGCTCTGTCATGACATTAGAGCTTATTATATTTGCCGGCTTCCCTACGATACCCCGTAATTCAACTTACTTTCCTTCTAAAAAAAATTTCAAGAAAAGTTCTTGAAAATTAAAAGTTACCGTCCCCAAATATTGTAACCATTGTACTCCTAGTATAACATCAACACCTCCCATTGTAATGGAAAGAATTGGACTATTCAATACATATTCACCCATGGTTAGCTTGATATTATGGAATTTTCCAGAGAAATTCATAGCCCCCCCATTTGCAACCATCACTTGACACTCTAGTGCTGGGTATAGGAAGAAATTCAATTCCTTGGCTACCTTAAAATGAATAAAATTATGAGTACTACCTGAATCAATCAACAATATTAAATTTTTCTTCTTAATATGTCCTTCTATCTTGAGAGTTTGAGGAGTGGTAATTCCTCCAATGCACTACAAGATATGGTCAAGCTCATTTCTTCTTTCTCTAAGGTTGGTTCCTAGTGTATATCCTCTTCTTTTGAAGTTTCTTGTCCATTTTATTCCTCCTCTTCACAATCTATGTAAAATAATTTCTTCTCAACACACTTATGACCTTTAGTGTATTTACTATCACAACTATAGCAAAGCCCTTTTGCTCTTTTTTCTTCCAATTGTTGTGGTGTCATCCTTGTAGGTTGTGGAAGTCTAGGAGTAGCAACACTTCCGTCTTTATAGATGTTAGTGGTAGGCTTCCTTGTTGCCATAAATTTACTTTCAAATTTTCTTCCAACTTGAATGCCCTCTCCATTGAATAAGGTTCCCAAAGGTGAACCTCATGTTGGATGTTATCCTTTAAAGTCCCTATGAAGACATCAATCTTATGTTCCTTTGGAATATCATTTACCCTTATATTCAACTTTTGTAAGTCCTCAATGTGCTCCACCATTGAATCCTTTTGTTTGAGATTTATCAATTGGCTAAAGAAGGTGTTGCTCTTTTTATCTTCATAATGTGCTATCATTTCCTCCATAAAAACTGACCAAGTGACAATTTTTTTAGGAGAGAAAAGCCATCGATACCATACAAATGCATTTTGTTCTAAATGTAAAGTTGCAATGCGTACCTTTTGTGTGTTTTGCACATTATGGAGATCAAAATATTGCTCCATATGTAGTATCCATGTTACGGGATCCTTGTCATCAAACTTCCTCATATCCATTTTTGGAAAATGGCGGGTCTTTAATCCAACATTAGAGTTTATGAAATCATGTCTAAAAATTATTTTGTTCTCACCTTGAGTTTCTTGTACTACCTTTTCGCCATGAGGAGTCATTTATTGTATCAACATTTTCAAACCTTCCTTCAAACCTTCAATGTATGCTTTTATATCATTCTTCATGTCTTCCATGTTAGCTTCCATACCATCCATATTAGATTCCACACCTTTATTCAAACCATCCATCTCGGCTTCCACGCCTTTATTCAAACCATCCATCTCGGCTTCCATACCTTTCTTCAAAACTTCCATTTCATTTTTTGTTTCTCTTTGCGAGAGCAAAATTTGATGCACTTGCTCTTGTAATTTTGATATCATGTTGCACTTCTTCCTCTTCATGAGTCATAGTAGATCTTTCTGAGGGCTTAATGGGTGTTGAATTATTTTTAGGGGGAATTTTATAAACCAATATTGATATCTATGCTTCAATGTGCCCTTGGAATCACTTCAAACTATTTTTTCAAATACGACTTATGCGATTTGAAAAAAAAATACACACTTTTTTCTTGATTTTGAGGAGCTCAATATTGAAACTGATGTATCTCTGTAATTTTGGATCTCCGAGATTTAAGCTTCGGTCCTGTAATATCTCTATGAGTCTTATTTCTAATGCCACAGGCCTGACCTGATTTGGATTATTCAAGGCAAGGTTATTCCCAATCTCCCACAATGACCTAATTATGGATTGGTTTAGTAGAGTGAACTTGTATGGTGTACCATGTGTCATTGTTTCCTCCTCCGACTCTGAAATTGATACACATAAAATTATAGTCCTTGTAATTTCGACCACTTTTTACATAATTCCAATCCGATGCTCAAAGAGAGAGTTATGACAATTTTCCCAAGGTCACCTCTTTGTGATGAAATTCAGGAGCTTGCAAAAACCCTAACTTCCACAGATCATATATTTGAAAATATTGTGAACATAGATCTGAATTTTTACATGAAGTTCCTTAGGTTTTCTTCACAAATGGGTTTTTTTAGTGTCTGAACCTTCATAGAAAAAATTTATAGAGAAAATGCCACGATGACCTGTTTGAAGCAGCAAAAACCTAGAATCCAAAGCTCTGATACCAAATGTTATGAAACCAGCTCCAAAAATAGAAGAAAATAGAGATAAACACCTTAGAAATCAACCACTTCGAGGGGTAAACTTCCTTTACATTACATAAATTAATAATTACTGGATGATTCAAATGACAAAAACTCCTTTCTATATATAGGAGTCTATGGGGTCACAATATAATCTTAGCCGACCTACCAATAATAATCTAAGGGCCAACAATAAAAATAGTGGTGTTTTATGGGGCACAATAATAAAAATATGGGGACTAAAAGGGTACAAAAATAACAATAAGGAGGCTAAAATACAACAATAACGAACTACACTAGTAATATATGGACCTAACAGTTCGGAGGAAACTTTCAAGATTTCACTGTGCAGATCTCCGCACTCCGCACTGAAGTATTTTATTGCTAATATTTTAGTATAAAAAATAATCCATATTTTCTATTCCCAATTACATTATCTATGCTTATATTATTGATAATATTTTAATTGTAAATATTGCGTGCTATTTATATTTAATTGATTCATTATGGAGAGGAAGCTTTGAAGCCTTCATTGTGTGGATCTCCACACTCTGCATTAAAGGATTTCATTGCTAATATTTTATTATTAAAACATAATCTATATTTTCCATTTACAATAAATTGACTCACTTTGTTTTACCACACAACACAATTTATTTAGCACTCCCATCTATGCAAAGGAGCCCCAATTCTTTCTACACAATGAAAGCTCTGGGCACTTCCACATATATCTACTTCCATACTCAATAATTCCTTTTGGTAAGATATTGAGTACACATTACAATTAAAATATTGCTCCACACTTTCCTCATTCCGCAAATGCATTTTTTCTCTGCATAACATCCACATACAACTAACATAGTGCACTATTAGTACTAATATTCCTTTTTATGGCATATACTATTACATTGTTTCATTTACAAATGATTCCAACATTGTGCAAAATGAATATTGACACAAGATATTGGTACTATTTTATTAAGCGGTTGACATATACGACATTATTGGTAAAATCAGACCCCCCAAATCTTCCGCAAAGATTCATAACTCTATAAAATCAAAGCTCTATGCAATTTCTCTCTCGCACATACTCCGTACTCAACATAAGGAAATTTTTTAACAATAATTATTCACACCGAATAAATTTCTCTATACACCCATGTTCTTCCATACACACCCCATCTCGTGCACAGTAAAAGATCCGCACAATGAAACATAATAATATTAATTCGCTATTTGTTCATAGTTAAACTAATTATAGTTCCCTTTGCATTCCTGTAGAAATATTTCTTTGCGCGGATCTCTGCACATCACACTGAAGGCTTCCATTGCTAATATTTACTAGTAAATAATGTGTAGCTTTACATTTATTTTTTCTAGAAGATCCCTTAAGAGATCTCAATCTTTTATAGATATCAATAATCAATTGAATAAAGGTTGTGCGGTATTTGGGAAAATTCCTGTACAAAATCAAATTTCATTGAGCATAAGCTTTTTTTATGGTTATGTTCTTGAAATTAGGCAGATGTGTGGAAGTGTAGGAAAGGTTCATTATGCGGATTTTTACCAATATTTTAATATTAAAACTCATTCGATATTTTTTGTTCGCAATAAGATTGTTTATGCTTATATTATTGATAATATTTTAATTGTAAATAGTGCATATCTTCGTATTTCTGCATATGTTTCAAATTAGGCACATGTGTGGAAGTGCAGAGGAAACTTTCATTGTGTGGATCTCTACACTTATGCCATTAGCAATCACTCTCCCACTTGAAATAAATGTGGGGGAAGCATGTTATCAGATAAACTACTAAGTTGATGGGTATGCTCTATAATTTTAAATAATATTTTAGTATTAAATAATGCATACTTTATGCTTATATTATTAACAATATTTTAATTATAATGCATATCTTTGTATTTCGATTAGGCACATGTGCATAAGTACAAAGGTAGGAATATGTGAAAAAGTGCAAAGGAAGTCCATTGTGCGGAGGAAGCTTTCATTGTGTGGATCTATACACTTCACACTAAAGAATTTTATTGCTAATATTTTAGTATTAAACAATGCATATTTGTTTTTCATAATAACATAGAAGCAAGTGTTGTAATTATACGATATTGTATCTAATATTTTAGTCACAAATAATGTGTATCTCTATATTCTCTTTTGTTGGAATAACACTCAATATTATTTTTCATAATATATAGGTGACCCTTTCTTATCAAGCACATCAATTTTCATATCTTTTTCCACATAATTTTTTTACAGAATTTTTTTCTGAAATTAGGCATATGTGCGGAGGTGTGGAGAAAGTCCATTGTGCAGAGGAAGATTTCAAACTTTCATGGTGCTGAAATCTGCATTCCGCACTGAACACTTAGTGTCAATGTTAGAGAAATCCCATCTATGAAAAGGACCCCCATTTTTGCAATAAGATTGAGACAAGAAGTACACCTATACAATATTACTTGTAATATTTTGATTATAAATAATTATTTTATTGAAAATATTTTAGTATTGAATAATCCACATTTGTTGTTTGCAATGTTTTAGTTATAAATAATGTAAATTTATGTATTCTTGAATATCACTAGTCAATTGAGTAAATGTTGAATTGTTTTGGAATGTAAAGAACCTGTAACTACATCAATATTCAGATCATTCAACACAATATTTGTTTATGGCTATCGTGCTGAAATTAGGCACATGTGTGGAAGTGCGAACGAAGTCCATTGCGCTGAGGAAGGTTTTAAGCTTTCATTGTGTATATCTGTGCACTTCTCACTAAAGTATTTTGTATATTTTTTCTTGAAACATGTGTGTGAGTGCAGAGAATAACTGTGGAAAATTTAAAATCTAATATACAATGCCACACAATCACTTTATAAGCAATATACAATATCGATTTCCATTTATTGAATTTAATATTGAATATTGTACTCATTATTTGTGTAGTATAACATTACTGTTATAACATATTTTATTACGTAAATATTGTAATTATAACAATTAACATACAAAATGTTTGAAGCATTTAGTTCTACTTCATGGTAAAATTGCATTAACTGTGCATTATTTGGCTATGTTTTTTGCAATTCTAACTAAAGTTTCGGGAAAACGCTCAATATTTCTAGTTTTTCATATATTCAAAAAAAATTATTGAATTTTCAGTAAATGTTATTTCTACTTTCCAATTGGATGAGAAGATTTGTTTATGGTTATATTTATGAAATGATGCACAACAGAAGTGCTGACAAAGCTTATTGTGTAGAGGAAACTTAGAAGCTTACATTGTGCAGATATCTGGACTCCACATTGAAGGATTTTATTGATAATATTTTATTATTAAATAATCCATATTTTATGTTTGCAATAACACTAAGGAAAGCGATGGACCTATATGATATTATTGCTAATATTTTAATTATAAATAATGATTTTATTCATAATATTTAAGTATTTGATAACCAATATTTTCTCTTGGAAATATTTTAATTATAAATAATGTGTATCTCCATATTCTCGAATATTGATATTCAATTGAGTAAAGGTTGTGTAGAGTGCAGATAAAATTGGATCATTGAGCAAAAACTTTGTTTATGGTTACATTGCTGAAATTAGGTAGATATGAGGAAGTATGGAGGAAGTCCATTGGGCGGAGGAAGCTTTCAAGCTTTGATTTTGAAAACCCCACATTCCACACTAAAATATTTTGTATATTTTTTCTCAAAACACATGTGTGAGTGCAGAGTTTGATTGTGAAAAATTTCAAAGCTCACGTATAATATCAATTTTCATTTACAAAATTTAATATCACATTTTATACTCGTTATTTGTGTACTATAACATTAGTGTTTATAACATATTTTATTACATAACTATTGTAGATTATGCCTATGTAGTTGCAAGGAGTAGTGCTATATCAATGAGACACAATGGTTGAAATACGATGCCTACCTGAAAGGGGTTGTGGGAAATCGAGCTATGTACAGCTCTATTGTAATTAGTTAAAAATGTTAGTCATAAATCTTCAATTCCACACTTATAAAAAATGCACCAGCACATAAACCATACACTAGGTTGCATGTAGAGTGATAGTTATGCGAATTGACACAATTATATTTGTTCGATGCTAGAACCAATCTAGTTCAAATGTTATTTCTTAAGTAAATAGTTTCAGGCTTATTTCTATTATGTTGTGCCTATATGAAAATGAAACATGCAGATGGATAGTGCTATTCATCCATAGTTTTCTGGTGATGTTAAGAGAAAAAGGGTTTTTGGAAATGCAATGATCTTGCAATTTTTCCAGATGCTGAAATTTTTGTTAGACTATTACTGAATTTACAATTGAAGATTTTTTTGTGAAAACAAGCTTATAATAGTTTTGTAATGCTAGTTTTTAGATTAATACAAAACGAAATAAGCCATAGGAATTTATAAATCATTACCTAATCTATGTATTTCAGTGAAAAAAGTTCATTTAATATTGGATAATACGAAAATGGAAGCAAGGAATCAAAGTCACGAATGTCAGGTATGGTATGAAATTACTTTCAAAAAGTAAAATATGGTTGATATAAAGGCAAGTCTACATAGAAAATGTTCTAAATACAAATTATTTAAATGAATAATTATAAAAAATACTTTTATTTATTGGAAAAATAACTTTAGTTAATGAAAATAGAATGCAGTTTATGATATTAATCAAATAGTATCTTGATATCAATCTCTAAAGAGTGTAAGGCATATCAATCATGAAACATAATAATTTCAATTGGACTATGTCAGGTTGGAATTTAAGTAAAACATATATGATTTAAAGTAATATATTTGACACAAATATTTTCTGATTAAATATTAGGCAAATTAGTACTAGCCACATTGATGATGATCACTGGTTAGCGGATACCATTAAAATTGATAGTATTTAAATGTCGTTTCAAAACCTATATGTCAATTCATGATTTAGATGAATTATTTCCTTTGATTCATTGTATATATTCTTGTCGCCTATCATTTATTAATTTTGATTTTTTTTCTAGACTCATTAGTAAGTTATAGGAAATCTACTTGCTTTGTTGTGCTCAAACTGTTAAGTGTTTTAAGGTTTTTCTTTACAATTTGTCTATTGATTTTTGGATTCTTACTAAAAACGAAGAAATAACCCAAAGAAAAAAATAGTAGAAGTATAGAGGAAGAGGTACATGTAGGGAGTGAGGATATATTAATGCACAACCAGGGTATCTTAATGAGTAACAAAGATATTTTAATGGTAATGGATAAAATACTGGAAATTCAGCAAATGCTTAGGTCTCTCGAAGATGGACTAGATTCCATAAGAATGTTGTCAGAAGAGCTATTTCAAAACATGAACAGGGGAATCAATTCTTGATTCTAGCAACATAATCAGTAGAAGCGTTTACCTCCAGAAACAATGGTTAATTAGGAAATAAATCACAACCATTTTTTTCTGCCTGTTGAACCAATTTTGAAATTCAGTAGATGATAAAGGATATGTATTGTAATATTCTCGATAGAGTTGAATTTAAAAAAAAAAACATATCAGGCTATTTTGGATTACAGGTGTATGTATAAATGCAATATGTTTTATAAGTTATATTGTAATATTGATTATTCAGTTTAGATATTTGTTTAAGCTCTGTATGAAAATGGCTTATTTAGATATTTGTTTAAATCTTGTATGGAATAAATTTTTAAATACAAAAAAATACCAGATTGGTTGATACTGTAAAAAAAGAAACCATGATTGTAAAAAAATGTCGCCAAAATTGCAATGTAACCAACTTGTAATATTTCCCGAGTTTTTATAAAACTTGCAAAATTGATAAATCAACAAAACAATGTAAGAAATAATATTGCAAGAAAGAAAAAATGACATAGAATTGTACGAAACTTAGATCCATAACAAAAATAGTTCATTGGATTACGTTTTTGTACAATGCGATACTAGCATTTGTGTTGGTAGAATAAATCATCTTGTTGTATCTAATGATTAAATTGCTAATCTTGTTGCCATGAGTATAGTATATTGATTGATAATGTGAAATAAGATCTAAAATATTGAGTAAAACATAAGAGTTATTTGATAAAAAAATTGCAATTCATGTACAATAAACTTTGATGCTATATTAGGATGCTTGGCAATGCAAGGAACAAGAACTGTGTCCTTACTAAATTTATTAACAACGTAAGCAAAGAAACCCTTCATTGTATGCATACAACTATGTTTTTATGGCCTATTGTAAATGTGTCATGCATCTCGAAATTGGTTCAGATATAAATAACATCTATTTTTCTACACATTATTGGTCTTAGGTAATTCTCTTTCTAGTTTGATGCCCCTCAGAATACATTGTATTTTAGTCCTATAATTTGCATGTATGATGTAGTTTAACTGATGAAAATAAAGGAAACAAGATTCGTTCTTGCAAGCACTGCAATAAAACATAGTTTATTCATTATTATAGTACTTGTTATTGAAGTACTACATCTCACACATGCAGTCTAGAATGCATTCGTATATGCACTAATTGCTCTCAGGTATCCTTGG
Source organism: Pinus albicaulis (assembly GCA_034641835.2). Taxonomy (NCBI): domain Eukaryota; kingdom Viridiplantae; phylum Streptophyta; class Pinopsida; order Pinales; family Pinaceae; genus Pinus; species Pinus albicaulis. The sequence continues at coordinate 929,014,303 of CM076573.1, forward strand.
AAGTACTGCAAAATTGATATAGAAAACAAAGGCTTAGTAACATGAAATCAAGTGTCTTTTTTATTTCTTTTTCTTTATCTATTTCTACTTAAACAATATGATATAGTTTACCATCATATTCCACTTGGTGAGGAAAGAAGGTTCCTTAGATTGTTAGCTTTCTTTCCTATTTTCAAAGAACATATAAACGACAATTGTGAATTTTGGAATTTTTTTCTTGTTTTTTAACTATATTTTTTAGCAAGATCAACAGAAAAATGTTTTTTTGCAAATATATTTGAATTAAGACACATGCCAGACAAGTTGATCATGTAATTGAACCATTTACATATGAAAAATTTGTAAAACAATACATGAAAACCGTATTACAGATGATGCCTATTTTATTTATTTATTTATTACTTTTATTATTCAGAACAATGGGATATATAGAACTACACATATGTAACTTGTTTTTTATTTCAATGAAAATTATTTTTCTAGTGGGGAAAAAAAATGGAAAATAACTATGTAACAATAAAATGTTTAAATAAAACAAATCTTATTGTAGCCCTGTCATGTTCTCCATTACCGTCTTTGATTTCAACTGTATATTGCATTGTTGTGTGTGTTGCCAAAATTGCAATAACTATGATTGTGCCCACTGGAAACACATCGTCATTACATGATATATTTGTAATCGTCATGTTTGGAAAAAATCAATACTTTGCAAAAACAAAGCATGTTTTCTACATTGCTAAAATTATTTAGAGAAATAGTTTTCTCACAGTCACCATTATCATATTTATGCTTTGGAATAATTTTGAAATCTTTAATAGAAACACCAACATTTTAAATAATCTTTGACTCATATTGTTTTATTAACGATGTTGGCATAAAAAATGTTAGTTTCATTCCCACTTTCTTATTTGTTAATTTTGCACATATTATTTATTTTGAATTATTTTCTTTGTCCAAAAATGTTCAATATGTAACGAGGACACTGCCATGGATTTTTTTTCCAGTTATATTGCTACTGATATCTTTGGTCAACAATGACGTACACTCGACCTCTTTTTTCCTAGTCATGGGCATTGAATTGAATACTTTTTTTTAAATAGAGAAAATAATAGAAAGAAAAATAAAAGAAAAGGATAAAAATAAAGAAAGAAAGAAGAAATATGATGTAGAGTTAACTGAACATGTGAAGAAACACCTATTTGTGTTTGTTTCTTCACTAGTTTCTATTTCTTTTGTTTTCTCTATTGCGATATATGTTTCTATAGTACTTCTCATTACTATCTCTACACTTTCATCGATCTCTACTATTGCATTATTCAAATTCAATAAATTTTGTCTGTTCACAAATAATTCATTCGAATTCGATAAGATTTGCATGTTCACAAATAATACATTGAAATCACTGCCTGAAAGGACATTATAATTGAAACTAAGTAAGAATTGTTTAATTAAAACAAAATAAGACAATGCAAATTCATTACTAGTGTACATAAATTATAGATATATAGATTTTAGTTTTGAAAAATACAAAAGTTTTATATAAATGTTCAAAGTACCTTTTTCCTTGTAATTTTTGTCCTAGATCTGAATCTCTAATTGTTAGATGTTTTATGGAAATTTAAAAAGATTTTATTTTAGTTATAGTACACTAAAAAATATGGTCTAAAAGTGGCAAGGCAAAAAATAAAAGACAGTGGGCCGTGTAATGAAAATATAATCAAAGTACAAAAAAAAAAAAAAAAAAAAAAACACACACACCTCTTAGAAGAGTTATCATTGTCCTTAGCAATATCATTTTCTGCTTGTATTCATTTCCACTGCTATGACGATATGAGTTAGATAAAATATAGAAAAATAAGAGGTTCTAATTCGATAGAACGAAAGTACTTCAGACATAAGAACGATATGACAACAACATATTTTTTCCATACATGTTTAGTATTATGAAATTATATAGTATTTGAACTTTGTAAATCATTGCTACATTACTATACCATATATTGTATAACTATTAGTACTCTCATATAGAATAAACAATGCATTATTTACCTGTCAATAATACTACATGTTTTTAATTTTCTCTCTAAATTATATCCCTCATGGTGTGCAACTATTTGTAACCCAGATGGGGATTCTATTTGTAACCAGCTCCTACGAAAACTAGTTTGACATGAATTCGTAACGTTTATGCTAAAAAAATTTCATGATGAACACCTAGAGAATTATTATTAGGAAAAAATAACCTAAATTAGTGGTTAGCATTGTCACATTACCATATAAATATTGAATATATGTATCCTATAATAGAGTTGGACCGGTAAATAGAAAAATATGTAAGAAAAAATACTAATCGAAAGTCGATGGATCTAATGATTTCCTTTGAAAAATAAAGAAACGAATCAACGCCACGTGTTCCTAGATGCTTAATTTTTTTACATGCTTTGAAATAAATGATTAACTAGTAAATATGATTAATTTCATGAATTTAATAAAACATTAAAGCTATAGATTGAATAATTCCATTACCATTGTGGAAATTTCTAAAATTAATAATCATTTGTTACTTAGCTCCCTACTCGACTCTAACAAATTTACCTTAAAAATATTTCCTATACTTTTTTTTTGTGTAATTCAGCAGTTGTATTGAAAGACAAATAAAGTACATAGAGTTATAGACTGTTAAGCTGGTAACATAATCATCGGAAAACCGTGTTCCCCAGACAAAACAAGAGGAGCAAACAAGAACAAACTAATGAAACATTGCCGAGCCAAACAAGGCTAGAAGAGCGCTTGAAGACTAAGAGCAATAGACTAGCCAGAAGTAGAGGCCGTAGGCAAAAGGTTTGCGAGCTCACGACAGAAACAAAACGGATACGGAGCCGCAAGAAAATAGAGAGGACCAGGATCTGCCAGGAAGAAGAGATGCAGGGCCCTAACTTGAGTGGTTAGAAGACACAAGGCGAACCTTTTTCCCTTTCTTGGTAACTTTAACCCAATCGCTAGGGGCCAGGGTGATAGAGACCACTTGCAGATTATTGCCGCTCCCAGGAGGAGCATCTTTGTTCGAGTCAGAAGAGCTAGACACATGTGCGCGTTTTTGAACCACCGAGGAGACAAGAGGCTTCTCGGGGGTAGCAGAGGGATGAGGCTATTGCTGAGTAGAAATCTCATCATCTGAATCAATTTCTTCATCTTCAGAGCTAGTGGAATAAAGGTCCTCCAAGGGGGGAGGGTCAAAGGGTTTCCAAATTTTATATTTTGGTTTGCGAACACCTGATTTCTAACGTGCAAGGAACTGAGCACAGGAATTCTGAAGATGTCCAGTCTGATGGTAGTGCTGGCATCGGAAAGCAGTGTTTTCAAAGTCCAAAGATTGAGACCAAGAGAAATCCTCGAATTTTAGAATGATTTGGTCAGGTAATCCTTTGCTGATATATATCTCGGAACAAATTTTGTCGAAGGTTTAGATACCCTTCAGGCCTCTTGAGGGATCAGTGGTGAGAAAGCAACCTGAGAATTACCAATGGCTTTGAAGACTGCGTGATGCCAAAGGTGAGCAGGCAGGTTAGGAAGTCAGACCCAGATTGGGAGTTTGGTGATTACTACCGTGGAGGGATCGAAGTCAGGGAACCAGGGGGTTAAGAAGAGACCAGCCTTACCCCAGAACCAAGGACCACCTGTGAGGGATTTTTTTTAATCCTTGCTATCAGGTAGAAGAACTATGAAGAAGCCTTTGGAGCAGAAGATGATCTTGCATTGAGTGGTCCAAGTGGAGTGAAACCAACTGTAAAGGTCTTCTGAATGCGGCCAGAGACCATTGAATCTACAAATAAGGGCATTTTCTTCATAGAGTTGGAGCCGATTAGCCATGTATGGGTGGGCTATTTCTACTGAAGGCACTTCCTCCATTTTTTCCACCAAGAAAGGCTTGGGCGCCGCCGGGGTGGAAACAGAAGGAATAGAGGTATGCGCCTTGACAGCTTCCTTGAATGAAAAACCTTTGGAGGAAGAGGATTGCCCGACAACACCTCCCCTTAGCCGAAATGATAAAAAAACCGAGGCATTTATTTCTATATTGTAAAAGGAAATAGGCAGACTATTATCAAGTTTCTTACCTGTAGAGAGGAGCCGCAAAAGGGAGGAAGGGATCCCTAGCCTCTATTCGAGGATATTTAAGAGCCGACGCACTGAAAAAGAGGGCTGGACCTAAAGGAGCAGGGTTTTTCCCGACAGAAGAATTATTTGAATCTAAAAAGTCATTTTCTTGAGACGAGACGGATCCCGGCCTCTAGATTTAAAAATCATGGTTGAATCAGTGAAATCGCAGGGTTTCATGGCTAGCACCAGATCCCAGCTAAACTGATTCTGCAAGCAGACGCACAGGGCAAAGGTAGCCGAGGGGAGGAATCTGCGAGAAACATAGTAGAGAACATCGAGCCGACGACCAAATAGAGTGATGGCCAGGCAGCATCGACGAGCCGCCGCATAGCTAGATGGCCATAGAGCTATGGCGGCCGTGACTGGATCATTCTGCATAGCTCTGCATAATGTGTTGAGGTCAGTATCTGAAAGAGAAAAACCAAAGGGCCTTGAAAAACCTCTGAGAACCAGTTCACGTGTGACCAAAGGAAGCAGCAGCTGGACCAAAGGAGCCACGGTCCCGAAATCAGCAGAGTCGGCCAAGAGCGATTATGAATATGAGGCGTTCAAGAAAACGAAACCAGAAACCCTAGGAGCCATCGCGTCTTTTCAAACCTGGTCACAAAGGACAAATTACAAAAAGGTTTTGTTACCTATTTCCTATACTTGTACAAAGCTTTGCTTATGCATAATTTTCAGTGTGTAGAAAGATCTGTATGAGAAAATATCCACAAACTTCTTTACATGCAAAGCTCCTCTCATTGTTTAAAATATTTAAATAAAAGGTGGGTTTTTTTTTAGATCTTTTTAAAAATCTATCTTCGAGACTAAGGATGTTTTTTTTCTAAGAGTGTAATACGCTAAACGATAGTTTAAAGATCTGGAAATTTTTAGGAAAATATGTTAGAGAAAATCAATGAGATCATCAACTAATTTTCATTGGTTTTAATTATGCCATCGGTTCATGATATTATGAGTGCTTTGATAATGTGTTGTTGCTCCGCCAAGTAGTGTTAGAATTGAAGTGATTACAAATATTTTGCAAATTCGGATTAAATGGGGAACAATGAAAAATACATTTCAAACAACACTCTATGCTTCTCAGTACAATACCCTATCTAGTGTCTACTCTTCACACTAGGTTACACTTTGTTTTAGGATCATCACTTATACCAGGTGATGTTCTAGCCATGGGATTAATTATCTTAGTTATCTTCTTCTATATGAAATCCAACTGCCCATAAGTTTCTTTCAAACCATATCCTTGTCTCTAATTTAGGAGAAATCTGACAGACTGTCATAACCATCATCAGAGCTAGTGGAGGTTGGTCATAGTAATATAATTCCAAAAATTTCATCGATCTCCTCTTTCCAAAAATTGTGGGATAATTTTGAGCAAAAAATTTCTGATGGTACCCTAAACTAGGGGGTAACATATTGCTCTTATTGGGCACACACGTCCTTCTTGGGATCACTTGATAACCCAAAAATATCAAGATAAAGCTCCAAAAGTGAAGTCCATAATCCAAAGTAACCGTTCATCATCTCCAGACTACAATATCCATTTCAGCTGTGTTTGATCATTGTTGAAAATAAAGGCACATTAAAATCCAAATGAAAATATGTTTGGATCCCCATCACCTCTCGAGTAAATGGTACATTTTCAACTACTCTTGTATTCCCAACAATTAAAATTACGCCACAACATCTTGAGAATGTCCATTTCTTCCACAGAGAAGAAAAATGGCAACCAATATTTCAGGGTCTCTTTAATAAATTAAAATGGAGTATTTTATGAAACCAGTCTGCTCTTCACTAAAATTTCTAGTAATATTTGTTGTCAAGCCATCTATGATATATGATAACTGAATAGAAATAAATTAATCCCAATCACCCTGTCCTTTTTCCTCACTGTTCGATGTGAGAAAACCTTTCTCTCACTTTCCAGAACAATAAAAATCCAATCATTACATGTTGTACAATTCTTTTTACTTATGCAATTTCCCTGATGCATATCATTTGAGGTATCCAAAGCTGGATTTTCTTCATATTTGTCATAGCTTTCATCAAATGGAGAGGTAATAATTTGATCATTACAAAATATAAATGTATAATTAAGCCATCATCAAAAGGTTGATATGGTATGCTCCCTTTAGCAATTTCTTGATTATCCTCTTCATAAAAAACACGTCATTATCTGCCTTGGGGTTGGATTGATCACACATCACATTAGATGTGTACTTGACATTGAGTTTTGGGAAAATAAAATGGCTCACAATTGAATTTTATAAATGTTATTTAATTTCATTTTTATGCTTATATTCATCATAGATAGGACTAGATTTGAAACACACAACATATGATATTCCTTTGCTTTGTGAAAATAATGAATCTGGATCAAGTCTGTATCAATGCTACTGTGTTATTCTTCTTCTAGATCTGTAGTAGGCTAGTAGCCTCTTAATGATGCCAAAAATGCTAAATTCCTCAAATTTTTAGATCAACACTTTATTCATATAAATATAAACATCATCACAGTATAGATATACACCCTCTAAATTTCCTTCCTTATCTAGATGATCATTATGTTGAAGGAGAGGAGGAATATCTTCTTCTTACAATACCTTTCAGTATTCATCCATTTCTTCGATGAGCAGAACATGGTCTTCTTCCTCCACAAAATCTTCATCATTAGCTTCATGGATGCCATCATTTTCTACAAAAATACGAAGATGGACTTCCTAGTGAAATTATGCCAACAAGTGCTGGTCATGATCATCAAATCTATAAAATATTGGGTGACAATGTTTGAGGAAGATTTAAGCTATATTTTTGAGAGAATGTATGCTCTTTGGGTTACAAGAATGCTTTATCCAACCATTATGCTATTCTCTAAAAGAGCGTATAAATAATATGATCATGACATTTTCATTTCTTTCTTCCAATTATGAGATATACCTCATAAATGTTGGGACATGTGGAACATCATTAAAAGAATTCTCTCCAAACTCCCGAAGATCCTTTCCATAGTTAGGATGGTGCCTATTTAGGTGCCCTGGGATATTTTCAATATCCAAAGTTGGGCATCCTTTATAATTTAGGATCTCTCTTCTTTGCCATTATATCATCTATGTCATTGAGGAGTGAGCAGGAGTGCAAAGAAATGATATTATCAAATTTGCAGAGTTGCTCTATGTTTTATCAAAATTTTGGATGTATTTTTTATGGAAATAATGCTTAGATATTCTTTTGTTTATAAATTTAAATGTTTTATGTTGAGAATGTGACTTTATGGTGCTCTTCTTATTATTATTTTCATATTCATATGCAAGAATAGAACCTAATAAGTTTACATATCATATTTCCACTCTCTTTTCTCCATCAGTCCAATCCATCAATGCACTAGTCCACATAGGTGATAGGAGAGTGTTTACCACTTTATCACATCTTTTATCCTTTCCTTGTTTAGTATAATGAATTCATATTTGCATCAAACCATTGCAAATTTAATCTTCCTAATAGATTTAAATGAGAACTCAGTTTATCAGATTTACCTTAGTGTTTGTCTACAACCTAGCTTGATGATATTTATTTCTTAATTAGAAACATCGATGGCTTATTTCATTAATCTAAGGTCTAATTTATGAAAAAAAATGTGTATATAAGAGTTAGACTCCCTAGCAACCCCAACACCCCCCCTTGCCCCCACGCTATAAAATGACCAACCCATAGTGAGAAGGAATAACCAAGGTGATAGCGTGAGTAGATTTCATAATGTTACATTAAGTTCATTTGTTGATTTTGTTACAAAACACTTGGTCAATTTAAAGTGCTAATATAGGTATATCTCATATCAACAATAAAACGATGACTTGGAGAGTTTCCATTGTGTTTCTAGTCAATTTTGTTAGTTTTTCTACAACTTTTATCCCAGAAAAAAGGGAGTTTATAGAAAATTTGTGAGTTTTCTGCATTATTCTGACATGTCTAATCACTCTAAAGTTTTTTACCACTAATTTGAAGAGAAAAATTGAAAATTTTGAAAATATTGATGAAGATCAACAAGTTTTATTGTAGATTTGGGTTGCCAATTTCCCTTGGGAATTCAAATTTGAAGTCTTAAAGCATCTAGGGAGACTCCCCTAAGATTGATATCACCAATTCTGAAGTCATAGGAAGCTTCATCAGTTAGAGGGACTTAGTTCCCAATAGTTATCCAGTCTTCAACTCCGCTCAGTAATGGATTGAGATTAGATAATAATCAGTACCAAGGAGTCTATATATAGGTAATGCTCTTGCATGTGGAATCCATTTAAGGTGATCTTAGTATCTTAGACATTTGACCAAGTCACTTGCTTCAAAAACATAACTCTAAGGAGGTTAAAAATAAAGCATCTTATTTTGATTTTGATTTTATGATTAAATCCCTTGCGGCTAAGAGGATATGTATTTAACATGTTCTTTGTTCACCTTTTTTAAGTTTTTGTTTACTAGCAACAGATCTTTTAAAAAATATCTTTTGGTTTCATTTTACCAAAATGAAGAAATTTTGGTTTGTTATTAAGAACATGTTTCATTCAGTTTCCAAGGATGGTGCATTCTCGAGATACAGAATGGATTGACAAGAAGCATCGCTCATAATTAGACATAATTGGGGCATATTTTGTCAAGAAAATGTATGACAAGGAGTCTTGTGCCCTTGATTTGTGCTTGCAGGCTCCTAAAGAGCCAAAAAATCTCGATCCAGATAATGCTGAATCAAGGCTTAATTTTCCTTCTCCTTTCAATGAGTTAATTTTATCTTCTATGATAACTTTGCTTTATTTGGTTTTGAATTAATATTCATGCTCAGATTACTAATTAATTTATTTAATGGGATTTTCTATTTGTATCTGTTTGATTTTTTTTGTTTTTAAGTAAAGTGTCTGGTACTCATTTTATAGTAATTATTCTTTCTCCAGTTCAAGGTTTGGAAAAATTTTTGTTGGCAGAATCCACCCCAATTTAAGAATATAATTTTTTTTTTTTAAGACTCAACCTACCTTAATCTCTAGTTATTTCTTGTTTAGAACTACACTTTTTTTAAGAGGAAGTTACCTTAATCTTTAGTTCTTCCTTATTTAGAACTGCATTCTTTTTTAAGATGAAGCTACCTTAACTATAGTTAATTCTTGTTTACATGTATACCTATAATATATTTTTTAAGATTTAGGCTACTATTTAAATTCTTAACTCCCAACTTTAGAGTCACATAAGGATACACTCCCTCACAACAATTTCTATTCATTAAAATGAGTACAATGTGACTATATTTCTTACATAATCCTTAGCTCAAAAGCGATGACATGTTCTCCAATTATAGGTTTTTATTTGAGCTTCTCTATACCTCCTTGGCTACATTTACATGAAAAAGAAATATTCTTTTTTAGAAGTTTTGTAATATAATTTGTTATTTAGTATTATATTTTTTTAATTAATTAATTAATTAATTTTATTTTATGTTTATGAAGATAATTAGTAAATTTTATATTTATCATTGAAAAGGTTAAAAATCAAGTTGGAGGGATTACCTTTATATTTTTTAGTAGAATGCAACTACCCACAAATATGCTATGTGGGCAAGCTAGTTAAATCTAGTTTCAAATCTAGGGTAGACCTTCATATTTGTTATTGAATGCACACCACCATTCACTTAGCAATAAAATCACTATGTAAAAGTAGGTTCCTTGTCACACAATTATTTATGTAGAAAAAAATAATCATACAAGAGTTAGACATCAACCTTAACCATGACATTAAAATTAAATCATTATTTATTTAACTATAAAAATATTTATATTTGTTTCTTAGGAAAAATTTCATACTTACATACTATCTTTCTATTATTCACAATATCATTATGACATAAATGTTATATTATTTCCATGACTAGTCGCAGGCATTGTTACATTACACTAGGCACAACAGGGGGGGCGCAGGGGGGCAGAACTTCCGAGGTAACGTCGCTGTAATTTTTTCTTATGCGGACCCAATAATAGTTGGGTGGAAAGAAGGATGGTGGGCGAACCTCCCCATTGTTTTGTGGATGGTTTTAGGCATGCTATATTTTTCCCATATTATTTTGTACATATGGCTAAGGGAACTACGGTTATGTTCTAATTCGGGATTGATGGGTTGGGGTTTATGAATGTCTTAGCATGTAAATAACGTATTGTAACATTGAAATTAATATAATGAAAAATCAATATGGTTTTTCCGGTTTTGGGTTTTGGGAGAAAATATTTGTGTATATTTTTATGTTCTCACCATTGTTTATTTTTTTGTTTTAAGAATTCGTTTGGAGGTAATTTCTATATAGTGTTAATATATATATATATATATATATATATATATATATATATATATATATATATATATATATATATATATATATATATAACTTGAGGATGAAGGATTGAAACTTGATGAAAGATCATTTAAATTCCTTCAATACTAGGGTAAGTCAGCTATTATTTGTTGATATTAAAATTTCAGATGAAGATAACTGCATCAGTATGTTTTTTTCTCTACCAGACTCGTGGGATAGTCTAGTTGTTTCTATAGGTAGAAATACAACTACCTTGAATTTTGATGAAATAGTCTCATCCTTATTTTTTGAGGGGACGAGATGGAAAAATATGGAGAGCCAGAATGGAGAAACCTTGTTTGTAAGGAGATGGTCCCAAAACATAAACAAAAATAAGTCCTCAAGTGGGAGATCTAAATCTCCAAGAAAACTAGTAAAGGTATGTTGGAAATGTGGAAAAGAAGGGCACTACAAAAAGGATTGTGAATCAAAAACTCCTGATAAAGCAAAGGGATTTGATGATGCTCCTTCTACATAGGCAAAATCCATCTCAGATGAAGTTGGGGATATGTACTTGGATTCTTTAAGTACACACGTAGATTATGAGGCATGGTTTATTGACTCGATGTATCCTTTCACTTCACTCCCCAAAAGGAGTGGTTATGCGAGTACGAGAAATATGATGGTGGTGATGTCTTCCTAAGGGATGAAATCACGTGGTATTCAATGGGGGAGAAATATAATATCATGTTGGTTCATACTAGGGGATATATATTGAGGAAAAAATGGCTTAAACCCAAGGGATTTATATTAAACACTAGAATTAATATTATAAACCATATCAGTAATATTATACCCTAGGAATATGAACCCTTAGACTAATAAACCCAAGGGATTGATATTATAATCCCAAGGCACTAATAAACCCAATGGATTAGTACTTAAAATACAAGGGAATAATATTAAACCCAAGGGATTAATATTGTAAACCTAAGGTATATAAACCCTATTATAAATATCTTAAACCCTAAAATAAACATGGTTGACCATGGTTGATTTTAATATTGAGAAAATCCATTAGAGGAAAATTTCAGCCTAAAAGTGGCCTCCAAATGAAAAATAATAAATTAATAGTTAAAATAATAAAATAAGAGTTATTAATTTTGGAGGGAAAAGATGAAAACTAGTCTTTTTAATTGTACTTTTGGCTTATCGCTTTATAGGTTTACTCTAATTCCAAGTGTAGACACTTTTTGGATGCAGAATTAAATTCCACATCCACCGAATACCGATCATGCATAATTTTGAGACACCCACATTAATAAAAATTGAAGCATAATTTTGAGAATACCCACATTGATAAAAATCGAAGATACATTAAAAAAACGTATTGAACATGATTTTTAATGTATATTCAATTTTTATCGATGCAGGTCCTCTCAAAAGTATTAATGATGGGTACTCACTGGATGCATAATTTAATTCCTCATCCAACAAGTGTCTACACTAAAAATTTGAGTAAACCTATAAGGAGACAAACTAAAAATACAATTGAAAAAAGTTGTTTTTCTTGTTTTCCCTCCAAAATATTTACATTGCTTTACATATTATGATTGATTGCTTTACATAAAGGATTTTGATTGCTTTACATATTATGACATGGAAATTATATAAGAATTTCATGGGAACTTTTAGCTAAATTTTCCTCTAATATTTGTCACAATGTGATGTTGGACCATGGTTGATCATGGTTGACCATGATTTACCATGGTTGATTTCCATATTGAGACAATATTTATCAAAATGCGACGTTGGACCATGGTTGACCATGGTTGATGTTCATATGGAGACAATATTTTTCGCAATGTGACGTGGGACCATAGTTGTTTATGGTTAACCATGATTGACCATGATTTATTTTCATATTAACATAATCCTTGTCATAATGAGACGTTGGACCATGGTTGACCATGGTTATTTTTTCAGATTGAGACAAACGTTGTCACAATGTGATGTTGGACCATTTTTCACAATGGTTGATGATGGTTTAACATAGTCGATTCCATATTGAGACAATATTTGTCACGATGAGATGTTGGACCATGTTTGAGCCTTAGTTGGCCATGATTATAAACCCAAGGGATTGGTATTATAAACCCACTGGATTAATACTAAAAATGAAGAGATTATAAACCCAAGGGAATAATATTAAAACCAGGGGATTAATATTATAACCCTAAGGTATATAAAACCTAATAGAAATATTATAAACCCTAAAATTAACATGGATGACCATGATTGATTTTCTTATTGACATAATATTGATCACAATGTGACGTTGGACCATGGTTGACCATGGTTGATTTTCATATTGAGACAATCATTGTCACAATGCGATGTTGGACCATGGTTGAAAATGGTTGATCATGGATTACGATGGTTGTCACAATGTGATGTTGGACCAAGAGACAATATTTGTCACAATGTGACGATGTTTATTAACCATGGTCAATCTTTATCAGAATGAGGCATTGGACCATGGTTGAACATGATTGACCATGGTTAAACATGGTTGATGTTCATATTGAGACAATATTTTCCACAATCTGACTTTGGACCATGGTTGTCCATGGTTGACCATGATTAATAATTATTTACCATGGTTGACCATGATTGACAATTATTTACCATGGTTGACCATGATTGATTTTAATATTAAGAAAATCGTTGTCATAATGCGACATTGGACCATGGTTGACCATCATTGAACATGGTTTACCTTGGTTGACCATAGTTGTTTTTTATATTGAGACAATATTTATCACATTGCGATGTTGGACCATCATTGACCATGGTTCACGATGGTTGAACATGGTTGATTTTCATATTGAGACAATCTTTGTCACAATGTGATGTTGTACCATGGTTGAGCATTATTATAAACCCAAGGGATTGATATTATAAACCTAGGGGGTTAATACTAAAAACTGAAGGTATTATAAAACCAAGGGAATAATATTAAACCCAAGGGATCAATATTATAAACCTAAGGAATATAAACACTGAGATAAATATTATAGACCCTAAAATAAAAATGGATGAATATGGTTGAATATGGTTGATTTTAATATTTACACAATATTTATCACAATGCGACTTTGGACATGGTTTACCATGATTGATTTTCATATTGAGACAATCTTTGTCACAATGCGACATTAGACTATGGTTGAAAATGGTTTACCATGCATGACCATGGTTGTCACAATGTGATGTTGGACCAAGAGAAAATATTTATCACAATGAGACGATGGTTATTAACCATGGTTGACCATGGTTGATTTTCATATTGAGACAATATTTGTCACAATGCGACATTGGACCATCGTTGATCATTATTGACCATGGTTGATTTTCACATTAAGACAATATTTTTCACAATGTGGCGTTGGACCATTATTAACCATGGTTAACCATGATTGACCATAATTGACCATAATTGACCATGGTCGGCCATGTTTGGCCAATTTTAACCATGATTGACCATGGTTGATCATGATTGATTTTCATATTGAGAAAATCCTATAATAAACCCTATGATGATTATTATAAGTCGTTGGCCCTCGTTTTTTATCTCTTTTTGTTTATGAAATACATATTATTTGCCATACTATCCATCTATATACCATAATATCCACCTTATTTTTACCAATAAATGCATATAAAAGTATTTAAATTAAGTTTTTCAATTCTTAGAAGTTTTTGTAAAAATTGAATTTTAAGTGTGTTTTTGGACAACATCAGAAATTCCTGTAATGGCCTCATGGTTTTCATATTTGCAGGACACTTGGGCTCAAGCTGGATATATTTATAGAAATATTGGGAACTAAGATTAAGTGTACACCTTTTGGTTAATTCAAACCAAGCTTTAATAGGCCCAATCAAAGGTGGTCAAACATAACCTGTTTTAATGGAGGATCCGTAGGAACTAGGTCAAAATTCTTATTTTGTGGGATTTTCCAGATTTTGATGGATATGATGGATGAATTTGACTTGATTGGATAAGATAAGGATAGTCATGAATATAGGAGATATTTTAGATTAATTTTTTGGATATTTTATCTATTTAAGCCTCAAACTTTGAAGGCAATGATATGTTGAATTTGTATGACTTAAAATTATTATTTTTGAGACTTTGGAGACCTAATTGAAGATCTATTCTATTTTATTTGTTGTTGTTATATTATGATTGATTGAATGAATTTTTAAGTAGCTAAAAACACCTTCGGTGTGTGAGCCAATGGTGGAGGGCCCCCACATCGAGCTAAGTTCACTTCCTAGTATATTTGTGGTTGCAATTCCTGAATTAGTTTGCTTATGCTTAAATTGTTTATTAGATTTATACTGATGATTTATGAGTGTTGATGAATCTGATTATCATTCTTATTCTGCATATGAAAAGAAAAACAAATGTTTAAGTTAAATATTCTTTCTATTTGATTAAGATCTTAAGCTAGAATTCATATTTTCATGCTTTAATACTTTGCTAAATTCTTGTTTTCTAACAATAGCATTATTGATAAATGAATCTATGATGAAGGACAACCAGGACCTCTTCAGTGAAGAGCCTCTTTATTTATTATTTCATGTATCTTAATCTATTTCACAGTTAGTAGTTTTTTTATTTCTAATTCATGAAGTAATCTTGTTAGAGAAGGACAAACAAATCTATTAAGTTAAGATATTCTTCTACTTTTAATTGCACACTTGAATTTAGAAATTGTTTAAGTTAGATTTATATTTGTAATATGCATTTCCTTAATCATTGATAAATCATCTTCTAAATTGATCATAACTGAAACCCATATAATTTTGAGATGCTTCTAAGTCCTACTAGCTCGTATTGATAATAAATACTTGCGTTAGTTTACACAATAAATTGACCCAACATTTGGGCGTCATTGCTGGGGAAGAATATTTCAAAACGGTCAATTAGGAAGATAAAAAGATAAAAAGATATATAAAATCATCAAAAACAACAAAAAATAGTTTTTCTTTTAAGTTATGTTTTCATATGCCTAGAGATAGAGATTAGAAGAGTAGATTTGTGAAACAAAACCCCCCAAAAACTCATTCATCCATAGAACTAACAACACTAGTTGCTAGAAGACCTACTATAGAAGAATTAGAGGGAAATAAGAGATCAGGATAATGATTAACTTTAGTTGATAGAAAAATCTTGTTAGCCTTGGAAGTAAAAAGAAAACAATCACCTAAAGAGCCTCCTTCCTTAGGAAAACAAAAAGATACAAGAAAACCAATTGTTGAACAACTAGAGAAACCTATCTTTGAACAAATCAAATTAGTGGAAGAAATACAGAATCAACCACATATTGAAACATTACATATCTCTGAACAAGAAATGGCTGAAGAAGGAGAGGGATAAACTAGGCTAAACATGAATCCTAAACAAAGGCTTGAATATGAAAGACAACAAAGAGAATGGAGAAGAAAATGAGAGGAAGAAAGAAAGGTAGAGGAAGATAGAAGAGCAAAAGCACCTAGAAGGAAGAGGAAGAAGCAAGAAGAGAAAATCAAAATAGAAGAACACAAGAAAATGAGCAAGAAAATAACAATGATTAGGAAACTACTTTTGGCTTTCCAATCTTAGATGCAAGAGAAATATTAGGATAAATAAAAATGAAAAAACATTCCACCTTCTATATTGCCTAATTTATATGAAATGTCAACAAAATATCCTAATGCATTCATGTTCAAGTTTTATATCTTGTGTGGAACTTATAGATATACGAATGACACACACAAGCTTCAAATTTTTCTTGCTACTCTGAAAGCAGCAGCTTGGAAATGGTTTATGGGTTTAGGAGAACATACAATAGCTTCTTGGGATGATAGGAAGGTTTTTTTCTTAAAAAGTATCAAGGTTACTGTAGGGCTAGAGACTCAAAAGAAGACATTTTTAGAATGACACAACAAGAAGACAAAATTTTGGAAAGATTTCTTTATAATTTATAGAAATCCAAACATCATTCTCTAAGTCTCAATACCATCCGTACCATATTTCTTAAGGGTATCACAGATGAATATTTAGACATACTTAATGTGATGGGAAAAGGAGATATCTCCAATTTACCATTTGAAGAAATTATTGAACTTTGTTAGAAATACTTTAGGGGAAGAGTAAAGAGTGGAAAGAGAGATATTTCATCAAAAGCTTCCAAATCTGCAGCAAGTGCAGTAACAAGAGCAGAAATAGGAAGTTTACTAGAAAATTTCAAAACAGATCTCTTGAGAACTTTGGGAACACAAGTAGATGTCTTGAAAGATAACAAAAATAAAGAATAACAAGATTAAATCTTAGCAATTTTCTGTCCAAAGTGTAGGCAAAAAAATCCACTCAGGGAATGTCTTTTGCAAGGTATAAAAGTGTGTGGACTATGCATATAAAATCATGCAACAGAAAAATGTCCCAAATTAAAGGAATTTCAAGGAGAAGAAGTGCAAGGAGTAGATTCTCTCTACTATATGGCACCAAAGAGAGCTTGGAAACCAAGGATGCCTCAAAAATTCCCTCAACAAAACCCCTAGAATTTTCAATATCTTCAAATTTCATGGAATACACCAATGCCATGGCAGGCTTGGCCACTACAACAATATCAAAACCAACCTGCACAAGGTTGGAGGGGATATGGTTATGGAAACCAACCACCTCAACATATGTATCCTCAACAGTATCAATATCAACAACCATACCCTCCACAACCATTTCCTCAATACCAAGAATTCAAGCAACATCAACCAATGCCATTTCCACCTCAAAATCAACCAATGCTAACTTAACCTCAGTAGCTTCAACTACCTACTAACCAACCACCTCCTAGACCAACATAATTTTCAGCTCAGACAATAGCTAATCCAAGTAACAAGGTGGATAAAACATCATATCATGTGGAAGAGGCAACATATTATCCTACTTATTCAATTCTTCCCATACAATATGTCCACCTAAGTTTTGGGAAGGTGTTACAGAAATATTCTCCTCTGATAATTGAAGAACAAACCAAACAAGGAGAAAAAAGTCAACAAACTCAACCAGAACAACAAATTTAGAAAGGTAAATCTATTATGACTTAGACTTCACCATATCCAGAGAGATTGATACAACATAATATCCAAATATCTCTGCTTGAATTTAATATTATGGATGAATTGAAGAACACATATGTCAAAATTCCTTTATTGCAGACAATTAAAGATATTCCTATATATGGAAAAACAATAAAGGAATTATGCATTAAGAAATCTGGTAGAAGAAAGAAGGATCCACCTACAATCCAGGTAATTGGAAGTTTAGCTAATCTCATGTATACAAACACAACCATTGAAAAATATGTTGATCCAGGGATTCCTATGGTTACCATTTCAATTAACAAATTTTCAGTGCCAAATACTTTAATAGACTTGGGAGCAGCTATCAATTTTATGACTACAGAGACTATGAAACATTTGATTCTAAACAACATTAGACCTACTACTACAGTCTTAGAACTTTCAGATAGATCTAAAGTTGTACCAGAAGGTATATTGGAAGATATCATTGTCTCACTAGATTCATGGGAGTATCCTGTAGAATTCTTGATTTTCTAGCCAAAAACAAATTTAGGAGGGCATTCCTTAATTTTAGGCAGACCGTGGTTAGCCATTTCAGATGCTTACATTGGATGCAGGTCACAAAGTATTGTTATTGCACATGGAGATGAAAGAAAGCATGTTACATTCCCTCAATATCCTTCTTTATTATCATGGCTTGATGGAGAGGAACCACAAGAAATTCAATCTGTTCTTATTCTTAATCAAGTTTATAATTTTAGAGAGGAGGAAGAAAATGAGGACTTATTATATCTTTTCATCTCAGAACCAAATATTTTAGAGCAGCTTAGAATAACTCAATATGAAGCTACTAGTTATCTTTTAAATGAATGTTTTCAGGAAAATTTCACTATACAGTCATTGCAAATTACACTCGAAAGTATTTTTCTGTTAATTCAATTACGAATTTAAAAATAAAAATCATTGAGATCAGTTTTGGGAGGCATTTGAATATTGGTAATAACTTACAATCATCACAAGAGGAAAAAATAATAACACTGTTACAAAAAATATTCAAAAGCTTTTGCCTGGGATTACACCGACATGTAGGGGATTCATCCAAAAACTTGTATCCATCACATTTACACTGACGATCAAATTAAGCCTGTAAGGAAATTACAAAGAAGGATGAACCCCATGATGAAGGAAATAGTGAAAGAATAATTACATAAACTATTGCAAGTCAGATTTATCTATCCTATTTCAGATAGTCAATGGGTTTCACTGTTAGTTGTAGTACCTAAGAAAAATGGGAAATGGAGAATTTGTGTAGATTACAGAGAACTCAATAAAGCTACATTAAAAGATTATTTTATTTTACCATTTTTTGATCAAGTGTTAGATTCATTAGCTGGAAAGAAATTCTTTTTATTTTTTGATGGATTTAGCAGATACAATCAAATAAAAATAGCATTGGAAGATCAAGATAAAACAAAATTCACATGCCCATGGGGAACATATGCATACAATGTATTACCTTTTGGTTTATGTAATGTACCTGCTACCTTTCAGAGAGAAGTTCTTGCAATCTTTAATGATTTGATCCATGAGTGTGTAGAAGTTTACATGGATGATTTCACTGCGTATGGCGGAACATATGATGATTGTTTACAAAATCTTGAAAAAGTGTTAAAAATATGCATAGAGACAAATCTATCACTAAGTAATGAATTTTTTTTTATAATGTTAACTGAGGGAATAGTGTTGGTGCACCATATTTCTTCTTCTGGGATCAAGGTGGACCCACCAAAAATTCAAGTTATTGTGAATTTAATACCACCCACAACACAAAAAGAAGTTAGAATTTTCTTGGGTTATGCTGGCTACTTGCGAAAGATTTGAAATTCCAATGGACAAATAATTATCAAAATGAATTTGAAAAATTAAAAGAAAAATTGTCAATTGCACCCATTCTTTGGGGACCTAATTGGTCTTTGCCATTTCATATATCAACCGATGCATCTAACACTGCTATCGGAGCATCACTTGGACAAAAGGAGAGCCAGTTTAATTATGCCATATATTTCATAAGAAAAAACTTAACACCGGAAGAATTGAACTACACTGTTACAAAAAAGAAATGTTCTACTTGAAGTTGGGTTACACTTTTTTCCCTTTTTTGAGAAATTTTTTTTCACTTTTTTTTGTTCTTCAACTTTATACAAGCCAAAACAACTTTTCTAATTAGAATTTCATTTTTCCATAAAAAAAAAGTTGTTAGAAATTTTATTAGCTTTCTATTACTTATTTTTTGCAATTTTTTTATACACATTTGATATGTCAACTTAGCATTTATTTGAGTGTGTGTTTTTTAACAATAAAAGGATTCATAAATAGTCACGTTAATACGCGTTGGTGTATTCTTTGAAAACTTTTTGTTTTTGAAAAACAAAATGTGTTACAAAAATCTAGATAGATTCTACTTCGGTTTCATTATATTTACAAAACAAACTGATGCATATCATAATTACTAGAATTTTTTGAACCGATCCAATATGAAAAAACTGCATATTTTGAATATTTTTCGTGATGCACGAAATTTCTCAACATATAGTTATAAACTAAAAATCTAAAAACTACACATTATAGACGACGGACCAATGTAATGCACCATAAAATTTTCAATTTTTTTTACAGTGTATTTTGGAAGATATAAAATATTGATTTCACTAAATCATAATGACCTTCATAAATTATTTGCACTTGTTTTATTACAAAATTAATTAAAATTAGTAAATGTTTATGAAATTCCATAAAATTTATATTTCCTGAAAGTAGATTGAATTCTGCAAATGCTTGTCTTGGTTCCGATAGTTAATTCAGAAAGTTTCATGGAGTTTAATGAGTCCAAAGTTGAAGAAATGTATTTAGAGCTTGGCTCTACGTAATTGCAGATGTGTTAGTTCGGTCAAACTTTTTTTAAAAGTTCGGCCGAATCGTTTTTTGTGCCGACGGACCGTCAAGTATAATGACACAAAAGTTCGGTCAAATTTCTTACAAAAGTTCGGCCAAACTTTTACTTGAATTTTCGTCGGCCGGAATATACAATGAAGCCCCTCCAAAAAAAAAATTTCGCGGCAATATAAATTGACCTAAAAGCATTCATTATTTTCGCATAATTTTGCACATTTCTTTATTTGGTATGATTTTGCAAAGGATTATTTTGGGTTTAAGGAATTTTTGGCATAACATTCAAAGGACATTTCTTGGAAGTATGTTATACATTTTTTGGATTTTTTTGGGCTTCATTTTTTTTTTTTGAAGGTATTTTGTTTTTAGAGGTTTTGGGCTTAATTTTCATTGTATTTTTTTAAGGTATTTTGTTTCTAGAAGTTTTGGGCTTAATTTTCATTGGTTTTTTTAAGGTATTTTGTTTTTAAAAGTTTTGGGCTTAATTTTCAAAGGACATTTTTTTGGATGTATTTTGTTTTTAGAGGTTTTTGGGCTTAATTTCCAAAATAAATTTTTGGTTTTAATGTATTTTGTTTTTAGAAGTTTTGGGCTTAATTTTCATTGTTTTTAGAGGTTTTTGGGCTTAATTTTCAAATGACATTTTTTTGGATGGATCTATCGAAGATGTAGATAGATCAATTGGAAATGATGTTGAAACAATAAAAGGGACTCGAAAATTTCATTCAATTAAAAAAAAGTTGTCCACAAATGTGTTTGCATTGGATAAAAGAAAATATTCTTTCTTTTGTCATGTTTGCATAGACAACACAAAATCCAATGATGTTTGTGAAAATAAAATGTATGTAAAAGATTGGAAACATACATAGCTAAATACAAAGGGGAAAATGTGTATTGCAATGTTTGAAGAAATGAAATCAGAGGAGACTACAATATCATTTGATGGTGATCGAGTTTTTGATCTTGTTAGAGAAGGTAACATTTTAATTGCTTTCAAATGATAAAGATCTAGAAATAGATACTAAAAGTATTTTAAAGTTAATTTTTCATATTAATTATGATCTAAATTTAAATACATAAGTTTGTTTTATTGTGCAGGAGATGTTTTCGCTGTAATTGCACCTACTGACAACGATGAAAATGTGAAGTATTATTTGATGCATTGCACTGAACGAAATATGAAATTCTTAGAAAACTATAATGATCATGGGTTTCCATATGAAAGAGGATCTATTATACTGAAAGGTTATTTTTTTTCAGAAAAACTAATCAAAGTGGGGATTTTTTTTTACTTTGAAGACTATGAACCTGATGTCATAAGCTCTCAATATAATCACTTGGTGTTTGCAGCACGCATAAGGTTGACAGAGGTTCAATCAAAGAAAAAGAAAAAATAGGAAATGGAAAATGTCAAAATCCGATCATGAATGGATCATTGAAGATGGCATTCCATTGGAATTTTTTTGATTGAACTACCCAAAAATTTCTTCTCTTTGGATTCATGTTTTAGAACTTCTAGAACTCAACTAAAAATTGAACTGCTTTGTTATGTTATTTGTGAAAGTGTTTGCACATGTACATTGTTTTGGTACATGCACACTAGTATCAACTGGAAGTAGCTTTTCTATGTGAATTGATGAAAAATGTTGCACGTATTGGATATATATATGTTTTAGAATGAAATTAACTGAAATTATATTTTCTATGTGAATTGATGAAAAATGTTGCAAATAATGGATATATATATGTTCTAGAAGTATTGGATATATATATGTTCTAGATTGCAATTAACTGAAAGTAGCTTTTCTATGTGCATTGATGAAAAATGTTACCCATTTTGAATATATATATTGAGATACCATTAACTAGAAACTACAACTTTGTGTACATTCATGAAAAATGTTGCACGTCTTGGATATATACATGTTCTGAGCAATTAAGTATCTTTTCTATGTGCATTGATGAAAAATGTTCCACGTATTGGATATATATATATATATATATATATATATATATATATATATATATATATGTTCTAGAATGAAATTAACTGAAAGTAGTTTTACTATGTGCATTAATGGAGATTTTTTCACGTACTAGATATATATGTTCTAGAATGCAATTAAATGAAAGTAGCTTTTCTATTTGCATTGATGAAAATTTTTGCAAGTACTGGATTTATATGTTCTAGAATTCAATTAACTGAAAGTAGCTTTTCAATGTGCATTGATGAAAAATGTTTCACGTATTGGATATATATGTTCTAGAATGCAATTTACTGAAAGTATATTTTCTATTTTCATTGATGAAAAATGTTGCAAGTACTGGATAATATATATGTTCTAGAATGAAATTAAATGAAAGTAGCTTTTCTATGTGCAATGATGAAAAATTTTGCACGTACTAGATATATATGTTCTATAATGCAATTAATTGAAAGTAGCTTTTCTATGTGAAATGATGAAAAATGTTGCACGTACTAGATATATATGTTCTAGAATGCAATTAACCAAAAGTAGGCTTTCTATGTGCATTGATGAAAAATGTTGCACGTACTAGATTATATATGTTCTAGAATGGAATTAACTAAAAGTATCTTTTCTATATATGCATTGATTAAAAATTTTGCACATATTGGATATATATACATTATAGAATTCATTTTTAAAATTTTATGATTGTTTGAAACATCTAACACGACCTAGAATCTTATGATTATATATATATATATATATATATATATATATATATATATATATATTGTACTTCAATCGTTTTAACATATATATTCAAACATGTAATTAAATCATTTCTACATGTACACATATTCATGTGATTTTTGTTTGTTTGTTTGGAAAATGACAACTTGAATTTTAAAAACAAAACATTATATCATAATCACATGCCAAATGTAGTTCAACCATCCAAACTTGAGTTTTGAAAACAAAACATTATATCACAACATTACTTCACATGTTAATTGTAGTTCAACTATCCAATAAAAACAAAACATTATATCACATGCCAAATGTAGTTCAGCCATCCAAAACTTAAGTTTTAAAAACAAAACATTATAGATGACAACATTACTTCACATGCCAAATGTAGTTCAACCATCCAAAAATTAAGTTTTAAAAACAAAACAAATTATAGCACAACATTACTTCACATGCCAAATGTAGTTCAACCATCCAAAACTTGAGTTTTAAAAATAAAACATTATAGATCACAACATTACTTCACGTGTCAAATGTAGTTCAACTATCCAATAAAAAAAAAACATTATATCATGCAATCACATTCCAAATGTAGTTCAACCATCCAAAACTTGAGTTTTAAAAAAAAAACAAATTATATAACACAACATTTCTTCACATGCCAAATGTAGTTCAACCATCCAAAACTTGTTGCTCATCTACTAAAACTCCCCCCACTAGAAAATATTCAACATTAAACTGTACAATATACATGTATAGTTATATATATATATATATTAAAAATTTTCAAATCAAAATGGATATACAAAATTATTTTCATATATTAAAAAAATGTTAGACAACTTGTTCAAATGGTTGAAATGGTGTGGATGTTCCTATCTCCATCGCTAAAGTCCATGGAGAAAAGAAAACCTCTATAGGAACCTAAAATTCAAAAAATTTAAAAGTATAAAATAACTCAAGATCAAGATCTCAATTTATAATAAAAATTTTGAACTTCACTTTATAAATTATAACTTAAAAACATATATTTAAGTGAAAAAATGAATACTTCTATTGGTGGATTTGGCACATCTCCTAAGAGAGGCTCCAAAAGAAAATCTCCAAAAACCTAAAATTCAAAAAAATTAAAATAAGTCAAGATCTCTAGATCTCAATTTATAATAAAACTTTTAAACTTCAATTTATAACTTATAACTTAAAAGCATATATATATTTAAGTGAAAAATTAAATACTTGTGCTGGTGGATTTGGCACATCTCCAAAAGAAGAAGAAGGTACTGCCATTCCAAAAACATTGGACAAAATCGGAATATGTTAAAACATTTTAAATTATATATATGTACATGTACATGTGTGCACAATTAATTTATTTTAAAAATATCTCATCATGTTTCGATATATATAATAATAGATAAAAAATAATTGTACATCATCATGTGTTCACTTAAAAAACACTAACATTTTCCAACATATCTTGATGGTGAGAACCATCTTGATTGTATGATTGATCGTGAAACCCATCTTGATTGTTTGAACTGGAGGCTTTGACCGTGATATTAACATTTTCTTCATTCATCAAGCCTGACAACTGCAAATGGTGTTAACATATAATGATACATTTTTATTAGATTAATATATACAAATAAATGTATGTATATATGTATTTATTACAAATTGTACATGTGTTAAAATAATTGAACCCTAATCATTAACACATACTGTTCCCACGCCCTCTTGCTCATGTACAATTAGGTCCTGCCAATCATTGCGATAATTCTTTGCATATGTTTTGAGATCTTCAACACTCATGTTGTCAATTTCTTCAACTGTATAATACACAAAATTGGCGCGTGCATTCTCACGTGCTCTTTGTTGATTCAAACAAACATTGACTCCACCCAATCCACTGGGAACATTGTCAATGATGGCATCCCTTGCTTCTCGACTAATTTGAGAAGTGGAATCCATCTTTGACCACAGAGTTCTGACACGAAGAGGTCAAATAACCAATGGTGGCTCAGGGCGAGGCAAATAAACATCACGCCTAGTGCCCTTACAGTTACAAAATCGACCTTTCCTAGGACCAAAAAATTCAGAGGGAAGGTCATGGTAATTGGGTTTCATTTGCAAAAAAAATTCTCCATAAAATAATTTTGAAAAATAAAGCAGAACCTCATCGTTCCATGGGAGTCTTCCATAGGCCGCAAGGTCTCTATCATACAAATAGCGAGCTATATGAGGGTGCTTGAAATATTGCACCTTCAGCATCTTAATTTTCAGCCCTTTTTTGAAATTAAACATAGACTTGGCCATTTTTGTTGTAACCCTTTTTTAAAAACCTCCCATGTATCAGAACCCATCACTGTTTCCTTTATTTTTCTCATCACTTCTACAAAAGTAACAGTGGCTGGCCCAAGATTTAGGTACACATCTACTAGTTTACTTAAAGAGTGTGTAACTATTTCCAAGTTTTGTTGACTCTCAATAGGTAGAGTCAAAGCCACGAGATCTCTCTTCAATTTTGCATGAGGATGTTGAGACCTTTGTAAGGTGCATTGTTGCATGTTTGTTTCCCAAGGTATATCAGAATTTTCGGATGGATAAGTCGTGGTTAGTGGACAACCTTCTTCTTGAAGGACACATTTTTCCCTACATATTTTTTAAGCAACATTTGGAGCAACATTTTTAGCGTCTGCATCAATATATAAAATTTTGTATATTAAAAAAACACATGTAAACAAATTTGCACAAATTGAATGAAAATAATATTCAAATTAATGGCCATCTCGATGTGGTTGGCTAGAATCTTTCCCACGCTTAGACTGTTGAGAACCAGAACGACCATCAATTGGTTGAGAGCCAACACAACCATCCATTGATTGGCCTCTAGGGGAATACATATTACCACCTTCACGCAATCTGCGAGCATTTATTGATGGCCCTCCAAGGGAATGTGAACCACCACCAACCTCACGAGACGAGAGAGAAGCTTCATAAAAAATATGAATTTATAATCAATTCAAAAATACATTCATACATATAAATACATGTACATATTCATTGATTAAATTGCATGAACCATACCAATATTGCGTGAACCTTAGTCATGATCCATTGATGGAGTAGACACCCTTGTCCTCTTAGCTCCTAAAAAATAAAAAATGAAACTTATTAACAACTAATTTAACTCACAAAATTGATAAAAAATCAATTCCATATGTACACACATGTATGTATATGTATGAAGATTTAAGATTATATTTAAATACCATAAACATCCCTCAAAACTTGATCACCCTCTCTCGTAGAGATATGGGATTCTATTGATCTTTGCCGTTCATCCTCCATGATATATATATCTACAGTGGTCATTTACAATTATTTTTTTAAATTAATATTTAAAATAAATTCAAAATAAATTTCAGGAAATTAATGTAATTTAGTGTACAAAAATTATTTAAAACACAAATTTCAAATCACTAATTGATGTGTGAAACTCAATTTAAGAATTTTTTTTTATAAAATATTAAGTTCACCAAATTTCTCTTTACATGGTGGGAGCACCCTTGGTATATAATTGAAAACATGGTGGGAGCACACTTGGTATAAAATTGAAAAAAACACATCTAGTCATTAAAAAAGAAGCGTGAAAATCCATTTAAACAAAAATTTGTTGAAGTCCTCATATTTTAATTTTATAAAAATGTGAAGTTCACCACTTGTTGCAAATGTGAAGTTCACCAAGTTGCACTTTACATGGTGTGGTGGGAGCACACTTGGTATATAATTGAAAAAAACACATGATCATTAAAAAAGACGCCTTTATAAGTACAAAACACACACATATCCAAGATATGTTACAATGTACATCTATAAATTTTGAAGGAGGGCATCTCAACACTAATTCATCTTTGAGAGATGAATATTGAATTTTTGAAGAAGAGCATCTCAAAACTATATCATCTTTGAGAGATGAATCTTGCATTGGCATTGCCTCGTATAATTCTAATTCATCTATTAATTCATCTTTGATAGATGAATCCTGAATTGGCATTGCCCCATGAAATAGATCATTAGACATCTTATTCACATTTGTACAATGTCTTATACTAAAAATTGAAATTGGCTAACAATATTGTTTGCTTTTCCATGTAGTTATTTTAGCCTCTCCTTCTTAACTTGGTACACGCCTTTCATCTGGTTGCACACAAGTTCAGAATTGGTGAAAACGACAATTCCATTTGATCCATACTCCCTAGTTGTTCCCAAGCCTTCTATCAATGCAATATAATATGCCTCGTTGTTTGTTGTTCTTCTCGGTATATTCATTTTCCTTTGGACAACCTTGCTAGTTGCAATATTGGAAAGCAAATATGTAATCACTACTTTCCCTGGATTGGGATAGCAAGAAACATCTATGCATAATTTCCATTTTTCAACCACATTTAATGGGTTTTTTTTATCCTTGAAAAAAAATTCAATAAAATATATTAAATTAACATTTATTGCAAATGCATGGGAGAAATGACACATGTGAGATAAATGAGATTCATTAAAGATTGCATTGCCTAGAGTTTAAGGGAGATTTATGACACATATACATGGTTTATGCATGGTTTTCCTTAAAATTTATGGAAGAGATCACATCTAGAAATGAAATGACTTAAGAAATGATGAGATCCACAGGCTTCCTGGCCCTTTACATGAAATGACATGTCTTAAGAAAGAATGAGATCCAGAGAATACTTGGCCCTTTACATGCCTTAAGAAAGGATGAGATCTAGAGGCTACCTTGCCCTTTACAGACTCCTTTAGAACTTGTAGAAGTTAAGACTCAACAAAAAAACTAAAATCCTATGGAAGTTCAACCACTTTAGGTTCAATTTTTAGTCCTTAAAGTTTTCCTTGAATTAATGGGGGAAAGCCTTGATTTTGGGGGATCCTATCCTATGGAAGTTCAACTACTTTAGGTTCAGTTTTTAGCCCTTAAAATTTTCTTTGAATTAAAGGGAGGAAGCCTTGAGTTTGGGGGATCCTATCCTATAGAAGTTCAACTACTTTAGGGTTAATTTTTAGGCCTTAAAGTTTTCCTTGAATTAATGGGAGAAAGCCTTGAGAAATGACACATGCTTTAAAGTTAATGGGAGAAAGCCAATGACACATGCTTTACAAAATTTGCCTAAGAATTTATGGGAGAAATGGTGTAGCAGCAGAAGCTGGAGATTTGATTACTGTAGCAGCAAGATTTGTAGATTGTTGAATTGATAGCAAAAATAGCTTTAATTATAAAAATACACAAGGTATTTATAATAATAAATATTTTTTTGATATGATATAAGATGACTGAATGATTACAATGAGGTCTTGATTTTATACCTATGTAGGTGACCTTTCATGAACATGCATGTCTTTTAGACATGCCTTTTCAGTTAACTAATGACTACTTAACATAATCCTGATTGATTAACTGGTAATTACATTTATTATATTTTATTCTATTAATGACTATATTTTTTTACTTTAGTTATGAATTAGGTTCATAACATTGCCTCCTTCTCGAAAAGCTTTGTCCTCAAATCTTAACTTCTGACAATTTTCTTTACTTGGGATTATCTGCAAAGTATGATATTCAATGGTACCTTCCTTGTAGAATTCTCTCTAATACTTCCTCTTTGAATTCCATGTTCTTGTTACATTGGTCGTTTTTTTTTTTAATTAATTAATTTAATTAATTAAATAGTAATTTTAATTAATTAAATTAATAAATTTTTTTTTTTTTTTTTTTTTAAATCATAATAATAACAATATAAATTATTATTATATAGATGATTTTTTTTTATTATAATTATAAAATATATAATTACGAATCATATAAAATATATAATTATAAATTATATATAATATATAATATATAATTATATATATAATTTATATAACGTAAAACTCTTGTTATAACTACACCATTAGGTAAGTCGTCACTTTCCTTTTATTACACGTCCACCGTTTAAGTTTTATACGATACTAATACCCTATGATTCGAACACGTTCAACCGCCACGAGTCACAACGTTCAACGTATTTCACGAGCCACGTTGCTTGACTATCTGGTAGTTGACTTCACCACCGTGACTATTACACCTTGACGTTTAAAACAGCGTTTCGATTAATTCAAACGCCATGCAATTTACTTCAAAATCACTGTCCATCGAATTGTGTGTAACTTGATCGAACCAGATTGAAATGGATCTTGTTGACCAGTATGTTGAGATGATACTTCTCTAGGACACTTCGGCTGTTCATGGTTTTGAATAACACCTGCGTTTGCAGAAGACTTAGTATCCTCTGATAATAAATGGTCAGCACCCTTGTTTTTAAGAGACTCACAATAGCGTTTAATGGAATTACCATATCCCATAGTTTCACTAGATTCTTGGCATATCCCCAGTACAGGAACTTCTCTACTGCAGGCCAACGAGCTCAAACAAAAGCTGGACCAAGTTTTATGTCACGTTGAAATTGCACAATCACAGCCTCTACTGCCTCATTGCTGGTGTCAATAGGTTTATAGGCAACTCTTGCACTCGGGACACTGCGTGCCCCACCACGATGACTTTTGTTAAGACGCGATGTATCTACAAGTAAAAGAAGGTGAGCTCGAAAATATGGGCGTAGAGCAACACATGTATGATAAGCAATCTGCTTCTCTGCCGCTGTCAAAACTTCAAAAGTTTCTCGCTCATTTCGAGGAGAAGTAATGTTGGATGTTCCAGATGCTCCATTGCTAACTCCTGACTCATACAATATTTTTTGTAGGCCATCTTTTGCATCAAGGTCATCAAGTACTGCTCTAAGGGCAAATGCCACTCCAAAGAATGAAGCAATATGATTTCGGGCTTGTTCTTGTGAGCACTCGAGAAGTTGAAGCGCTAACTCAACCACAGCTTGAACAAGATGTGACTGGGAGGGTGAAATAAAATGCCTGAATTTTTTGCCACAAACATTTGCAGACCAGCTATATGGCCTGAAGACATTTGCATGTAATGGAGTCCAAGTCCCTTTTGGGCCCATATATACCAAGCGATAATCTAAGCACGAAACATCACATTCACAACCTTGATCTGCTTCACAGTTATAATGTTTTTGGTTCAGAAAAACTCTGGATATGTTGCGAGCAATCAAAACGAGTTTAGGTGCCTACGATTTGAGTAGCGGATATTGGAAAATGGATCTCTTTTTATTGCCATCTCCCTGCTGAGCATTTTTTGGAAATCTAATACCACTGTAGCGGTGGAAGTTTCCCAGAGACCCTTGTGAAAGCGCAGGCTTATAATGGCCTCCAGGAAGCAATGGGTTTCGAGAGTTATATCTTCTGTGAAGTCGAGGATATCATGAAATGAGAGCTGCCTTATGATGTCCCCGAATTTTGCAGTCCGTGCCTTCATGATATTCACTGTGTCAGAAGAGCTTGTAATTGTTTCACTGCTTTCGTTGTTTTTACAAAATGTGCTGAAATTATGCCCATTTTGTTTCTGCCGATTAGCTGCAATCCAAGACTTTATAATACTTTGTAAAAATGAATCACAGAGAGAAATCCTAGATGTAACACATGAATACGTTAATTTTTCCATGGAGCTCAAATAGATATCTGAAGGATCGGGAGTGTATTCTGATTTAAAGTTGATCTTCTCTGTTTTACATGTTTTATGTGAATTTGAAACCTCTTCATTTGTTCCTGAATCAACTGTCTTTCCCCTTCCGTCTTCTTGGATTCTCTTACTCTTATTTTCAGCGAATCCAACAGTTTTTGCAGAAGCATGGTTATTTTCAACCAATGGTGGTGTGCGGCCATTAAGAGGGTTGGATACACGAGCATCTTTTTCTGTTTCCTTACTGTTGCTGTCATCTGTGATCTCACGGTTATCTAGGTGTTCATTATCCTCTTTATTTTTAATTGTATTGGATGAGCTTCCCAAACTTGTTATTGAATTATATGCACTATCAAGACTAACACGATGTCCAGAATGACAAACATCACTAATGGCAATCTCATTTCTTGTATAAAAGGCACATTTGTGTCCCGTGAAATATTTATCTCCACACTTCCAACATTTTCCTTCTTCTTTACTTTCATTTCGCATTGGTGGGGGGATATATTTAGTTGAATTTACCATGGATGTTTTACTTGATTTTCCTTTGACATAACTAACTGCTTTCTCATTTTTACAACATTTTTCATCTTTTTGTTTCTCATGATTTTCTTCTCTATTACGAGAATTTTTTTTAAGATCTGCAGAAATTTTTTTACAACCGTTTGTGACTTTTGCCCAAGAATTCTCTAATTGCTGAAGCTTTTGTTGAACTTTCCTAATCTGCTAAATTATTTTGGGATCTTCACGTAATGACACATAGTGTGGTATTTTATGTCCATAGGCTTGTAAACTACGTTCGTAGGCTTGTAAAACAATGTTATGTGCCATTGCTTCAACTTGTCCTCAATATGGCTCTGATATGGCTCTGATACCACTGTAGCAGCGGAAGCTGGAGATTTGATTACTGTAGCAGCAAGATTTGTAGATTGTTGACTTGATAGCGAAAATAGCTTTAATTATAAAAATACACAAGGTATTTATAATAATAAATATTTTATTGATATGATATAAGATGACTAAATGATTACAATGAGGTCCTGCTTTTATACCTATGTAGGTGAACTTTCATGAATAGGCATGTCTTTTAGACATGCCTTTTCATTTAACTAATGACTACTTAACATAATCCTGATTAATTAACTAGTAATTACATTTATTCTATTTTATTCTATTAATGACTATATTTTTTTACTTTAGTTATGAATTAGGTTCATAACAAATGGCACATGTATGGGAGAAATGACACATGTACACAATTTTCCTTAAAGTGGTTGTGGTTTATGGATATTAAAATGAAGAAATTCTATTTAGATTTGTTCTAGAGATTGACTGTAGGGGAATTTACTGGATATGTCACCTTTCAGAAAAGATGAGATCTAGAGGCTACCTTGCCCTTTACAGACTCCGCCTTTAGAACTTGTAGAAGTTAACACTCAACAGGCAGACTAAAATCCTATGGAAGTTCAACCACTTTTAGTTTTTAGGCCTTAAAGTTTGCCTTGAATTTATGGGAAAAAGCCTTTAGTTTATGGGAAAAATGACATGCCCATTTTTTGCCTTATGTTTATGGGAGAAATCAGATCTATAAATGACATGCCTTAAATTTTTCCTTGCCTAGAGTTTAAGATAGAAATGACATGTACATAGTTTGCCTTAAAGTTTTCATTATAATATATGGGAGATAGAAATGCCATCTACACAATTTTCCTTAAAGTGGTTGTGGTTTATGGATATTAAAATGAAGAACTTCTATTTAGATCAGTTTCAAAGATTGAATGTAGGGGCATTTACTGGATATGTCACCTTTCAGAAAATATGAGATCCAGAGGCTACCTGACCCTTTACAGACTCTGAATTTATAACTTGTAGAAGTTAACATTCAACAGACATACTAAAATCCTATAGAAGTTCAACCACTTTAAGTTTTTAGGCCTTAAAGTTTGCCTTGAATTTATGGGAAAAAGCCTTTAGTTTGTAGGAAAAATGGCATGTCCATGGTTTGCCTTAAGTTTATGGGAGAAATAAGATCTATAAATGACATGCCTTAAATTTTTCCTTGCTTAGAGTTTAGTATAGAAATGACATGTACATAGTTTGCATTATAGTATATGGGAGATATGACATTGTCTTATAGTTTTTGGGAGTAATGACATAGAAATGACAGAGAAATGACATATGTCAAAAGTCACACTTTTATGAGTTTGTGGGAGAAATGATATGTACAGAGTTTTCCTTACAATTTTAGTTTGCCTTATAATTTAGTTTGCCGTGAAATTTATGGGAGAAATCACATCTAGAAACCTTTATTTTGACATCTATAAATATGTTAAGAACATTAAGAAAAAAATTCAACTTACAAATGAGTTATGGCCTTAATAAGAAGTATGATTTAACACTTATCAAATTGTTTGATAGTTTATAATAATGTCATTTTTGCACTATCATCATAAATTAGTTATGTCCTTAATAAGAAGTATGATTTATCACTTATCAAATTGTTTAATAATTTATAATAATGTCATTTTTGGCTTGTACTATCATTCATCCTTGATATGTACAAGAATTTTACAACTTCAACTTCAACCTACACTATCATCATATCAATGTAACTATGTCAATCTAGATTATTATATCCATTACATAATAAAACACTCCACTTTTAACATTTTAAAATAATAAAGCAACATGGAAGGCGTAAATTTAGCTACATTAATACACTCGAATTTTAACATTTTACAAGAATAAAGCAACATGGAAGGTGTAAATTTAGGTACATTAATAAAATACAGCCATGTCAATCTAGATTATTAAGATCCATTACATCATAAAACACAATCTAGATTATTTATATCCATTACATCCTAAAACACTCCACTTTTAACATTTTACAAGAATAAAGCAACATGGAAGGTGTAAATTTAGGTACATTAATAGAATACAACCATGTCAATCTAGATTATTGAGATCCATTACATCATAAAACACTCCAATTTTAACACTTAACATTTTACTTCACTTGAGTTTGGGGGATCCTATCCTATGGAAGTTCAATACAACCATGTCAATCTAGATTATTAAGATCCATTACATAATAAAACACAACACTTTTAACATTTTACATTTTACTCCACTTGGGTTTGGGGGATCCTATCCTATGGAAGTTCAACTAATTTCTGTTTTTAGGCCTTAAATTTTGCCTTGAATTAATGGGAGAAAGCCTTGAGAAATGACACATGATTTAAATTTGATGGGAAAAAGGCAATTACACATGCTTTAAAGTTTTCCTTATGAGTTTATGGGAGAAATGACACATGTACACGATTTTCCTTAAAGTGGTTGTGGTTTATGGATATTAAAATGAACAACTTCTATATAAGATCTGTTCCAGAGATTGACTGTAGGGACATTTATTGAATATGTCACCTTTCATAAAATATGAGATCCGAAGGCTACCTGGCCCTTTATAGACTCTGCCTATAGAACTTGTAGAAGTTAAAACTCAACAGACATACTAAAATCCTATCAAAATTCAACCACTTTAGGTTCAGTTTTTAGGCCTTAAAGTTTGCCTTTAATTAATGGGAGAAAGCCTTTAGTTTGTGGGAGAATTGGAATGTGCATGGTTTGCCTTAAAGTTTTCCTTAAAGTTTATGAGAGAAATCACATCTAGAAATGACATGCACCTTAAAGTTTGTCTTGCCTAGAGTTTAGGAGAGAAATAAAATGTACATGGTTTTCCTTAAATTTTTCCTTATAGTATATATGGGAGAAATGACATTTCCTTATAGTTTATGGGAGAAATGACATAGAAATGACAGAGAAATGACATAAACAATGACACATGCCTTAAACTTTGCCTAAACCTTTATGGGAGAAATGAAACATGTATGGGATAAATGACACATGTACATGGTTTGCCTTAAAGTGGCAGTTGTTTGCACTTACTTAAAAAACTAGTGGTAGTGGTTGATTAAGTTATGTCAAAAGTCACACCTTGATGAGTTTGTGGAAGAAATGTCATGTACATGGTTTGCAAAATTATTTTATGCACTTACTAAAATAGCTAGTGGTAGTTGTTGATGAAGTTATGTCAAAATTTGGTAGTGGTTGATTAAGTTATATCAAAAGTCACACCTTGATGAGTTTGTGGGAGAAATGACATGTGCATGGTTTGAAAAATTATTTTATGCACTTACTAAAACAAAGCTACTAGTAGTTGTTGATGAAGTTATGTCAAAAGTCACACTTTGATGAGTTTGTGGGAGAAATGTCATGTACATGGTTTGCAAAATTATTTTATTCACTTACCTAAACAACTAGTGGTAGTGGTTGATGAAGTTATGTCAAAATTCACACCTTTATGAGTTTGCGGGAGAAATGACATGTACAAGGGTGTTTCTAAACTCCAACTCTCTTTGTTTGGATCTGTTATCTACTTCTGCAACCCACTTGTGATTTCTATAAACTGAATAACCTGGAAAAACACTATAGAGGAAAGAAAATCAATAGATTATATAATTTGTTTATGAAATGTACCTGGTTGTGAAGGAATAAATAAGTGTTTCAATCTCTTTTTTTAGGTTCTTTGAATTGCCTATGCGATTCAAATATTAGCCTCTGTTTGTTATTTGTCTTTAAAAAAATATGCTTCAGTAAAATGTAGATGATGTTCTATAGAGTAACCTTATAAAATGCTTTAATGTGAAGATAGTACTTTACCTACAAAACAACGGAATTGAAGACTGTGCTTATATATCAGAGTTTCATTATGACATCTTTATATTCCCTACCTGAAATGATATTATCTTCCTTTCCCTGTATATTTCACTATACTGAAAGAATGGATTTTCTGAATGGCATGGTTTTCAAGATGTGGAGTTGTTTGTTGGTTTTACTTGCTATTCTTGAAGGGCTAGACATTTCAAATAATTTTTGAAGGTTGTTTTATTTGAATTCAATCATGTCATTTTGAAACAGAGAAAAATTAAGCAATGATGGCAGAAAATGAAAATAGTTTAAGGCAACCCGTTAGTGAGACTTAGTATGGCCGTGGGACACATCCAACATTAGGCCATTGAGTTATGGATTCACTTACATCTATTGAGTCCTACTCATTTGACCTATAAGTGTTTATCATTTTTTTGTTGATCACACAAGCTGGGTTTGGTTGGAGGTTGTGATGTCAAGGTTTGTTTATTCAATTACATGGATTCCCCTGTGGAAAATTTGAATTAACTGTCTGTCAATTTAAGCCTATACAAAATATTTCCTATAAATTGTGGATCAAATTTCTAAACCGAGATTATCCTAATTTTATTTTATTTTGAGCTAGCAAAGCATCTAAACATCTTTTTATCACAGATTATGAGGTATTTATTGACCGTATATGAATGTTTTGATCATTACAATATCTCCCTTTATTAGAAATCTATCATTGGAACCTACAAGAAATAAGTACCCAAGGGTCCAAAATATTGGAAACATGAAAGTAATCTCTAAAGGGGTGTCATCTACATGCTAGATAAAACACCTTAAACTTGCCAAAATCTGTCCAATATTAACAACATAGAGTTCCAATGATCTACAGGTATTTTTTTCATAGATAAATGGGAATTTTGAGCTATGCTCCAAATGGCCTTTTGTCAATCTGCCTATGAAGGAATATACCAAGACACGTCTTGGAAAAAAACTAATCATTTAAATAACCCTTCAAAGGCTTCCCGAGTAATTTGATACTCTCCTTCATATAGCTCCACACATACCAAGTGAAAAAAACATAACATGGCATGAAGGAAACAAAACCAAAGAGTGTATTTAGGTCATGGAAGATATCACATGGAAGAGTGTATATTTTTGTTAGCTTGGATAAACACTATGGCTGCAACCTCCATGATGTTATCCAACTCATTGATGTCATTCTCCTATGTGGGTTCATCATGTACAACATGAACTTAATCAGGCCTTATTTTAAGAAATTTATTTTTAATAAATTTATGAATCACATATAATAATTATGTTCATGACTCCTCATAGATACCACTCACCAAATAAAACTCAACAAAAAAATATATAAACATCAAAGCAAGTAGCGGGGTAGGTAGTAGCTAACATGGGATCTGTTTCATAAATGTTGGGTGTGGAGCCTGATTATCTTGTTTATTTTGTATCATAGTGTTGGACCCCTATACCCTAATGGCCGCCTGAAATTAAACGCTGCCTGGGGGTCTAGGGGGGAGGGGGGGGTCGCTTACTTTATGGAGCCCCCCCTAGCGGGGGGTTTCGGGGGCAGTTCCCCCGAAGCTAAAAAAAGATGTAAAAGTGCCTTGTAAAATTATAGTAATTTATAGTCAATCTGGGCCGTTCATTAGGCGGATGATATGATGGTAGAAGTTATGTTTAGTTTAGGGTTTTTTGCCCTAGAAGAAAACCCCTCACTTTGTATGAGGGTATTGTATTGTGGCTATGGATTGTATATGTATTCTTAGAGCGAGAAACATAGAGGGAGACTGTGAGAGAGAACATAGGATATTACAACAGATCTGCTGTAGGTTGTGTCTCTTCATTTTGTTGGATAATAGAAAGGAAGGACTGGATTTTCAGGGTGGACGTAGCCCAAACTATGTGAACCACATATATCTGTGTCTCTCTGGTTTTATGTGTTTTGTGTGCTTGTGTTTTCCGCATATTTTATGTGTTTCATTGCTCTGTAGTATATAATTTTCTAACAACTGGTATCAGAGCCGAAGGTCTATTTGGTTGATAAACTCGCACGAAAGAAGGGTTCCTGGTTCGAGTGGGAGCAATGGCAGAAGATGGTAAGTTTAGGGTCGAGAAGTTTAACGACCAAAACTTCCCGCTGTGGAAGATGCATATGGAAGAATATCTGTATCAGAAAGATCTGTACCCACCATTGAGTGGAAAAACAAAGAAGTCGATGGCTATGACAGACGCAAAATGAGATATTCTCGATAGAAAGACACTCAGAACAATATGATTATGCCTCGCGGCGTCAGTAGCCTTCAATATTTCGAAGGAAAAAAAAACAAAGGGTTTGATTAAGGCGTTGGAGAAATTATATGAAAAAACCTCGCCTAAAACAAGGTATTTCTCATGAAACATTTATTTAATATGAAGATGTCGGAAGGTGGATCTGTTGTAGACCATTTCAATGATTTTAATACAGTTACTAGTCAGTTAAGTTCTGTAGGGGTAAACTTTGATGATGAAGTTAGGGCTCTTTTATTTCTGTGCTCATTTCCATAAAGCTGGAATGGTTTAGTTATGGCCATTAGTAACTGTGTCTCTGGATCTAGTACTGTAAAGTTTGATGATGTTGTTGGTGCTATCCTTAACGAGGAAATGTGACGGAAAAGCTCCGGTGAGACATCGAGTAATGCTTTGAGTGAAGAGTCTAGGGGAAGAAGAATGGAAAGAGGAAAGAGCTCGGGATATCGCAGTAAATACAGGAAAGGCAGATCCAATTCTAGATCGGGGATAGTGTGCTGGAAATGTGGAAAGAAAGGGAAGCTAAAGAAAGACTGTAGATCTCGGAAGGGAAAAGAAGGAGACACACAACAAGAAAAAAATCATGAAGCAAATGTGACAGGTGATGTGTTACAAGATGCTTTGATTCTTTCTTTCGAAAATGTTACTGATTCTTGGGTTGTAGATTCAGGGGCCTCATTCCATGCCACACCTAATAAGAAATATTTTCATGACTATGTTCAAGGGTTTTTGGACAAGTCTATTTGGGTGATGATAAACCCTGTAAAATTGTTGGAATGGGTAAGGTTCTTGTAAAACAACATAATGGAAACCAATGGCTATTAAAGGAGGTAAGGCATGTTCCATATTTGAAGAAAAATCTGATTTCAATAGGGCAGTTAGGCAGTGAAGGTTGTGTGACAAATTTCACAGATAAAACTTGGAAGGTCACCAAAGGAGCACTGGTAATAGCAAAAGGCTAAAAGGTTGGTAAATTGTATTTATGCAATGGTATTTCTAACTTTGTTAATTCTTTAACTTCCAAAGGAGCAGATGCAACGTTATGGCATCATAGGCTCAGACACATGAGTGAGAAGGGGATGAAGATTCTTCACTCAAGAAATTTGTTGCCGAGTTTGAAGAATGTTGATTTGGATTTCTGTGAGAATTGAATTTATGGAAAACAGAAGAGAGTTAGATTTATCAGAGTTGGGAAAGAAAAGAAGAGAGAAAAATTAGAGCTTGTGCATATAGATGTATGGGGACTTGCTCAGGTATCATCTCTTGGTGGCTCTCGTTATTATGTTACTTTTATTGATGATGTAACTAGAAAAACTTGGATTTATTGTATTTAAAATAATATTGATGTATTTGATACTCTCAAGAAATGGAAAGCTTTGGTTGAGATTGAGACAGGAAAGAAGTTGAAGTGTCTCAAATCAGACAATGGAGGTGAATATTGCAACAAAGAGTTTGATAGGTACTATTCAGAGCATGAAATTCATAGAGAGAAGACAATTCCAAGAACCCCACAAGAAAATAGTGTGTCACAAAGGATGAACTGAACAATCATGGAGCGTGCAAGATGCATGAGATTGCATGCATGATTACCTTTAAAATTTTGGGTAGATGCTATAGATACTGCTATTTATCTAATAAACAGAGGGCCTTCAATTTCCTTGGATGGTGGTATTCCAGAGGAAGCATGGACAGGTAAAAAGGTAAACTACTCTTTTTTAAAGCCTTTTGGTTGTGAGGCCTTTGTCCATATTAATAAAGAAAATAGAACAAAGCTTGAGGAAAAATAAAAGAAATGTACCTTTATTGGATATGGTGTTAATGATTTTGGTTATCGCTTATATAATTATGAAAATCACAAAATCATTAGGAGAAGAGATGTAATATTAAATGAAAAGATATTGTATAAGAATCAGTTGCAGGAAAAGAAATAGCAAAAATAAAACAAATAATACACAGTTCTTGATGAGATCACAGAAAAGGTAAAGGTGCCTAAAAATAATAATAATAAAGAGCCACAATAACAACAACAGGCACCTCAAACACCTAAAAGTGGTGTTAGAAGATCTACCAGGATAAGTAGATCCCCTGAATGATACTCTCCTTCATTATATTATTTATTGTTGACTGATTCTGGTGAACTTGAATGTTATGAAGAAGCAATGCAGGTTGAAACCAAGAAGAAGTGGGAGCTAGTCATGGAAGAAGAGATGGACTCCTTAATGCATAACCAGACTTGGGACTTAGTCAGGTTTCCTGCAGGTAAAACTACATTACAGAATAAATGGGTTTACAGGCTGAAGGAAGAAGATGGAGGAAAGCAGAGGTACAAAGCTAGACTTGTGGTGAAGGGGTTTGCAAAAAAGAAAGGTATTGATTTTGATGAAATATTTTCTCCTTTTGTTAAGATGACTTCAATCAGAACTATTTTAAGTCTTGTAGTAATGGAAGATTTACATCTTGAACAGTTAGATGTAAAGACATCATTTCTCCATGGAGATTTAGATGAAGAGATATATATGGAGAAACCAGAAGGATATGAGGTCAAAGGGAAAGAAAAATTAGTGTGCAGGTTAAAGAAGAGCTTATATGTCTTAAAACAGGCTCCAAGGCAGTGGTATCTAAAATTTGACAAGTTTATGTCTGAACAAGGTTATACTAGATGTCGCTCTGATCATTGTGTTTATCTGAAAAGGCAAAATGATGGAAGCTATATTATATTGTTATTGTATGTAGATGACATGCTTGTTGTAGGGTCTAACATGTAGGAAATAAATGTCCTCAAAAGAAAATTGGAAAATTCATTTGCAATGAAGGATTTGGGAGCTACAAAATAATCCTTGGTATGAGAATAACTAGAGACAGGAAACATCACAAATTAACATTGTCTCAAAATGAGTATTTACAAAAGGTGTTGAAAAGATTTAATATGCAGAATGAAAAACTAGTTAGTACACCTTTTGCTAGCCATTTCAAACTTAGTAAGGAGATGTGCCCCAAGACCCAAGAAGAAATGGACTATATGTCTAAAGTTCCATATGCATCAGCAGTTGGAAGCTTAATGTATGCAATGGTCTGCACAAGGTCTGATATTGCACATGTAGTGGGAGTTGTAAGGTGTACATGAAAAATCTGAAAAGAACATTGGATGGCAGTAAAATGGATTCTCAAATATTTGAGAAGTGCCACAAATCAAGCATTATGCTTTGGTGGTTCAAACATTGCTCTACAGGGATATGTTGATGCAGATATGGCAGGTGACAGAGATAACAAGAGGAGCACTACAAGATATGTATTTACTGTAGGTGGAACAACTGTCAGTTGGGTTTCAAAAATCCAAAGTGTTGTTGCACTTTCAACAACATAAACAGAGTATGTTGCTGCTACAGAGGATAGTAAAGAAATGATTTGGTTACAAAGGTTTATGGATGAATTGGGTAAGAAGCATGATATGGGCATGTTATACAGTGATAGCCAAAGTGCCATTTATCTTGCAAAGAACTTATAATTTCATTCCAGGACTAAACACATACAGCTCAAGTACCATTTCATATGGTCAGTATTGGAAGATGGACAGTTGAAGCTGGAAAAGATACACACTAGCCAGAATCCTGCAGATATGCTAACTAAAGTTGTAACCAGAGAGAAACTGAGATTTTCTCAGTTTCAATTGGTCTTCAAGGATGAAGATGAAGATTAGAAACAACTAGGTCCAAAGAGGAGTCATTGTCCAGCAAATGAAGCAGCGGTGGAGTTGCTACAATTAGTCTCCAATTGGGAGATTATTGGGTGTGGAGCCTAATTATCTTGTTTATTTTGTGTCACAACATTGGACCCTTGTACCTTAATGGGGGCGGAAACGCCACCTGAAATTAAACATTTCCTGGGGGTTCCAGGGGGGGTGACTACGACTTTATGGAGCCCCCCCCTGGCAGGGGGTTTTTGGGGCAGCACCCTCGAAGCTAAAAATAGATGTAAAATTGCCTTGTAAAAGTATAGTAATTTCTAGTAAATTTGGGCCGTTCATTAGGTGGATGATCTGACGGTAGAAGTTATGTTTAGTTTAGGGTTTTTTTCCCTAGAAGGAAACCCCTCGCTTTATATGAGGGTATTGTATTACGGTTGTGGATTGTATGTGTATTCTCAGAGTGAGAAACATAGAGGGGGACTGTGAGAGAGATCAGAGGATATTACAACGGATTTGCTGTAGGTTGTGTCTCTTCATTTTGCTGGATAATAGAAAGGAAGGACTGGCTGTTCAGGGTGGACGTAGCCCAAACTGGGTGAACGATGTATATCTGTGTCTCTCTGGTTTTATGTGTTTTTTGTGCTTGTGTTTTCCGCATATTTTATGTGTTTCATTGCTTTGTAATATATAATTTTCTAACAATAAACTCAATAAAAAAGGCAGGAACATCAAAGCAAGTAGTGGGGTAAGTAGTAGCTCATCTGGGATCTGTTTCATTTTGAGAGCTATCATAAACTCATATTTCTCCATATCCCATAGCGGCTTCCCCAGTGGCAATTATTAATTATTTGTTTTCAATTTTATTTACAGGGTTCTCTATTGAAACTAACGATTTTTTATTTTTAATTTTTAGTTCTAACTTGCTACATTGGTCTGGCCAACATCCCATCATTCATGTCATTATTTTACTGTGAAGAAATTTGGGTCAGCGTTGAACCAAGTAGAGGCCACTCCAAGTATTTTAAGTAAAAACTCTTAGTTATTTTACACTTAGTAAGGTCCTTATGCCATTGACGCTACGAAATTCACGTCTCCCTTATGATTTTATGGGTTATACAATTTATATCTAAACTTTTAACTGTAACTGTATTCGTTGTTTCCTGTATATCCATATACTGTAACTTTAATTTTTCTTCCATTCCCCTCTGGGTTTAGTATCTTTTCCAGTTTGATAACCAAAAAACGGAGACAGGTGAAAATACAGAGAAGGAAAGGGCATTAGGAAAGATGGAAGGAAAGCCAAAGGAAACTTAGATTCTTTGATTTATT
Source organism: Pinus albicaulis (assembly GCA_034641835.2). Lineage (NCBI taxonomy): Eukaryota > Viridiplantae > Streptophyta > Pinopsida > Pinales > Pinaceae > Pinus > Pinus albicaulis. Next base: position 929,057,256 of record CM076573.1, read on the forward strand.
CTTTTTAAGGTATGCTCCATTGATGCCCCGATGAAAGGAAGATTGGATTCCATCCTCCGAATTTGTCCAATAAAAACATGCAATTTGCAACAGGAAAAAAAAATGATGGCAAAAAAGTGTCATAAGCTACTTGTCAAAACCGTGGATGCTAGAATGTGTGGCAAGACAATGAATGATGACTATATTAAACCAACGAAAAAACCATCTAAATGTGGGGCATTTTAGTTATATTTTATACCATGATAAGAAGTTAAAAATAAAATTTAAAATTTAAAATTTGATTTAGTGAGTTTCTTTCAATGTCTTCCTTTTAGGATTTAGCTCTAACTACCAGTTCAAATAAAAAGACAACAATTTCAAAATAATAGTGACTCAATATTCCGCAATTCTAAAGAAAATATAACAATCATACTTGAAATTATAGTACGATGCATATTATTCAAAATAGATTCAAACTTTATAGTAGGGTGTTTTAACTACCTGGAAATTCAGAGCCGAAGCTGCAATGAGAAGACAAGCCATAATTCAGAGATGATGCCGCAATTCGAAGACGAGGCCACAATCGACGAGGAAGTCGTGGAGGACAATTACCTGAAAAAAAAAAAAAAAACGATAAAATTAAAACAGAAGAAAAAAATTAAAACAACAATAAAATTAATTCACAAAGAAAAAACAACATAAAATTACCTCCTCGCAAGGCTCTTCAAGAATCTGCAAACAAAAACACATCAGATGAAGTAGATGCAAATAAGACCGAAACAAAAATGCAACAGACACGAATAAGCCCGAAACACAAATGCAGCAGACACTAATAAGCCTGAAACACAAACACAATAGACGCTAATAAGACCGAAACCCATTAACATGTCCGGGCTGGTGTATTTATAAACTAAAGTTTTCCCAAACTTATGTTGTTGGTTTTCCCATCTCCGTCCAAAAATCTATTTTCCCATGCCGTCAGTACACCGTCAATGTAAATGGTAGAATGAGTTCAGCCAAACTAATTTCGAAAGTTCGGCCAAATTGTTGGGAAAAAGAGTTTTCTAGCCCCGTTCTCACAAAAGTGTAACCCAATTTCGTGGGTTTACCCTGTAGTAAATGAATTTAATAAATTTAGACATTATATAACAGGTTATCAAGTTTACATCCACACGGATCATTCAACCATAAAATATTTAATGAACAAAACAATCACAACTGGCAGAATAACCAGATGGTTGTTATTAATGTAAGAATTTAACATTACTCTGCAATATCAACCAAGCAAAGATAATCAAGTTGTAGAATTTATATCAAGACTTCATTCGTGATACAAATCCAGTATTAGATAATTTTCCAGATGAACATATATTTTTTATAAATGTCAAAACTCCATGGTTTGTAGATATAGCCAACTATTTATCATATGGCATCCTACCATCTCATTACAAAATTACATAGAAAAGAAGAATAATTAGATAAAGTTCTACTAATATAGTTGGGTCAATGGAGATCTCTTCTATACTAGTGCTGATTTAATGATTAGAAAATGTGTTCGAGAAGATGAGATTATTGATATTTTGAAAGCATTTCATGACGAACCATGTGGTGGTCATTTTGCAGATAAAAGGACAGCATACAAAGTGCTGAAACTTGGCTACTACTGGCCGACCATCTTCAAAGATTCCAAGGCCTATGTGAATAGATGTACCAGCTGCTAAAGAATTGGTAGACTAGTGGCATCAAATGAAATTCCATTAAAGCCACAAGTACTGATTGAACCATTTGAACAGTGGGCATTAGATTTCGTGGGACCATTCAACCCTCCATCGAATGGAAATAAGTACATTCTGGTATGTACCGATTATGTAACTAAGTGGGTGGAGGCAAAGGCAAAAGCACAGGCAACAGAAGATATTGTTGTCTTTTCTATTTGAAGAGATATTTGTAAGGTATGGAGTTCCGAGATAGATAGTAACTAACCAAGGCACACAGTTCACATCAAAGCTTGTTTGAGATCTTACAAAGAAATAAAATATCAAGCACATAAAATCAACTCTGTATCATCCTCAAGCAAATAGATAAGTGGAATCAACAAACAAAGTCCTAGAGAACATTATGAAAAAGACTGTACAAATGAACAGAAAGGATTGGTTAGAGAAATTGAGAGATGCACTATGGGCATATAGGATAACATGCGAAAACACAACTAGGTTCAGTCCATATCAGTTAGTGTATGGAAAATAAGTCCTATTACCCATAGAATTTCAATTACATACATTCAAGCTAGCAACAGAATTGGGGATGGAATCATCTGAGGCACAACAACAAAGAATTATAGAATTAAATCAACTGGATGGGATACAACAACAAGAAGTAGAGCACACATCTATTGTGCAAGAAAAAATAATCAAATGTCATGATCTATTCATAAAGAATAAAGTGTTTTAGAAGGGAGATTGGGCACTCTTGTTCGAATCGAAGTTTAAATATTTCAAAGAAAAGTTTACGACTCATTGGCTTGGGCCATATGAGATTGAAAAAATATTTGAAAATGGAGTTGTGAAGATAAAAACAATTGACGAAGCATCTGTTTCATTTTTCATTAATGGACATAAGCTTAAGGTTTACAATAAGCCTATAAATGAAGATGATTTTATGGGAAAAATATCCACAGATACTGATCTGGAACTAATGGGGTAGCATAGCAATATTCCTCCCATAACTCCAGAAGAAGAAGAAGAATAAAAATACTAATACTAATAATAATAAAAAAATGATAATAAAAGAGTTTGGTTGTGAAAATCCAGGAAACTAGCACAATACAAACTCGAATTCATATCGGAAAACCAACTTGTTTTGCCAATATAAATTCTATTTTTTTTTTCATTTTACTTCAGTATTATTTTTGCAAATATACTCTCTGAGACATGTCAGACGTGAGGAAAAGTCTTAATATCAGTTTGAGGGAAGGTGTGTAATAAAACTATGAAAATAGTTTCAGCAGCTGAATTGAAGACGAATTATGAATTACAATTACAAAGGGAATCGGTACATCATTCAACATATACAGAAGGGACCTGAATTATTATTGAGAAAATTATCCAGAAGGGACCTGTATCATTACGACAAAAGAAATTTTCAAACATTATTGCAAATTACACCAGAAGGGACCTGGAAATAAAAAATGTTAGAAGGGACCTGAGCTAGATCAATATTGAAGATCATGACAGAAGGGACCTGAAATGCCAAAATTTAACCTGCAGAAGGGACCTGAACAACATCATTCCAAATCAAATCAGATGCAAAGCAGAAATAAGACTCTACATAGTCTATAAGAGCCATCATTATAACAAACATAATGTCGACCGTCATGAACATCAATTGGTTTGAGGGAATACAAGTATAGTAAGTAAAAAAATTGCCCTTAAAAATTCAATTTTTTGTAAAAATATTCTAGAATTGATAAAGCTAATTTAGTACTGGTTATGCATTTTTATCACCTACATCACCTACATTTCATCACCTATGTTCTTAGCCCTATTTTATCCATATCCACACCACTATCTTAATCATTCAATAACCATTCCATAATTTATTTCCTATCCATACCATATTATACCATAGTAACCATACTTTTTCTAAGCAAAAGAATCATAAAAAAAAGGCTTATCATCAAACCTTTGCTGGAACTACAATAAACAAAAAAATAGGTTAGTTTCATTGTAAATATTTGATTTTAAAACATGACCATTTCATTGGTCATTTTTAAAATTAAATTAAAAACAAAACCTAAAGTCTAAATCATATGATAGCGCAACTATTTTAATTTCAAACACAAAACAAAGATGCAAAAGTGCAATCATAAAATATGATTATGAGCTAAGGAAATGGAGAGGAAGTGCAATCATAATGAAAAAAATGGAATGCATATGCAACAAACTATCCTAAAATATGAAAATGATGTTATGACAAACAATGTATGGCAATGATGCATATATGGATGGACGATAATATGATGAGACAGTGATACATACATAGTGGAGGAACGCAAATATGATGACACATATTTGATAACATAGTGATGTATATACAAGTGATGAAACAAAAATATGATGGCGCATATTCGATGAGGTATGATGAATTTCAATGGAGAATGGAAGCAAACATAGTTATCAACACAAAGCATGAGAAAAAAAACGTGAAAAAGGACTGCGTAATAAGTGAAGCCAAGGAAGAGATGGACACCGTGGAGTCAGCATGCCAAATTGGTCAGGAAAGGTATGCCACGGATGCACTAGTCAAGCGGTTGATGAACGGTCAAAACAAATTCAAAATCAAATATTAAAACACTTTGTAAAATGTTGAGAGAACCTCCACCATTTCTAAGACCTCAAGCAACTGAAACACACTGTGTTTTTCATCATCATTGCCTTTAGAAGGCTCAGTGAGAGAAGGAATGTTGTGTAATCAAAACATACATCTGTTTTGAAACTTTGTGAGAAACGAATAAACAAGAGAAGACAAGGGAGAGTTGTGAGGAGAATAGAGGAAATATAACACAGAAAAGAGAGAAAGAGATATAGTAGTGAAAAGAACAGAGGGATAAGGAGAATTGACTGAAGTTTCAAGCCAACATATCCGGTAGATGTGTCAAGCGAGCATGCTGTTAGGAGGCAAAAATCCCGTGAAGAATGAGGTAAGAAGCAAACTCAGATTTTCTTGTTTAAAACAATGATTATTCGCATGAGTAAATCTCGAGGTTGTTAAAAAAACTATGAGCTATAAATGGAGTTATTCTACCATGGATTTTAAAACTTGTCATTTCCTTACATTTTGTCATTGCCACCACTCATAAATGCTTTGCCATTAGTCAACACTAAATCCTATATTGATTGAATGAGTAAATGATGAAGATATTGAGTGAGATTTTTGATAAGATTGGCACTACTTGAAACACAAAGACTCCAGTAAAACTAAAAGGAAAATCATGAGGATCATAACAGAAAATCACTAGGATCATTACAAAGATAGGTAAAATTGAAAACATCTTCATGCACAGTCTTCTATTTCAATTTGAATGCAAACTGAGAGTGGAGAGTTTGATTCGAAATACACAAATGGTTCATTTTAAATGAGTTTTGTATTAAATTCATTTCATTTGCACACTCATTAAGAGAATTTGAACTAGGTATTATGGAGAATGTTTGGTTTAAAAGACACAGTCAACATGTTTTTACATTTTTGCATAACAAGAGGGCAGAGTCTGGTGAATTTTGAAGAAACCAGTGAACTCATTTTATGAGATTCTTGATGAAATAAGTGAGCAATTTTTACAAATTATCTTCCATAAATAGTGAGATTATATTAGATATATAATTCTTTGCCTTAGAAAAATATTTTTGTATGGAATTGAAGGGTTAGAAGACACTGTTGTATAAAAACATTTCATTTTTTTCACAGTCAAACAAGAGAATTTGTTTTTACAAAATAGAGGTAGAAGATTTTTATTTTTTAAGAGACAGAGGATCAAATAAAGAGAGTAGGATGATATAAACATAATTTTTTATGTTTTTATGAACTTCTCTATATAAAATCTTGTGTTTTTTGAAGCAGTAAGCTCACTTATTCCAAAGAAAACAAAGGATTGATTTCATTTACTTGGCAAAATCAACAAACAGAGGTAAGCCTCACTAATGTGATAACATATAATACTTGAATTTTTGTTTTCAAAAATTAATTTAATGACAGTAGAGGGGTACACCAAATGGTTTTCAAACAATATGACATCAAGAATAGAGCCCAAATAGTTTTACGTTAAAAATTGGAGTAGGGACACAATTGAAAAACTTTATCAATCAGCCTTGATATGATTCCTTCAAAAATTCAAAGGCATAATGGAGATATCACAAGGGAGTTTATAAACAATTTCAAACAAGATGAAAATATGGTGGGTAGTTTCCACATTCTTTAACTCCAGAATCTATTTCTGAAGCCTTATAGTTTCAATTATCAAGTGAACTTTACCACAAAGGATTGCATTTCAAGGACAAGGGTTGGACCTTATTCCTGGATAAGAACATAAAGGGTTCCTTTGACAGGTCAAAGAGGATTCCCAAGGAATGGTTCAATGAACCTTGGGCTGAATTAGTTTTGATAATCCAAAAGTTTTTCACTTGTGATAGCAGACATAGTGTAGTACACCTATATCAGATTAGGTTTATAAAACATATGAAAAGAGATATCAGGATCAATTTTCCATACTTATTTTGTAGAAATTCGATGAGGATGATTGAAAGTGTAAAATCCAAGACCAAACCCAAAGAAGACCAAATTTATCACCAAGGACTCATAAAAATCATTGTTGATTACCAATTGAAAAGTAAGGGTATGGTTTGGAAATATTTCTTGATTCAAAATAAGTTTGTAGTGAAAACAACAGAAGACAAACTTAAAACAATATAGGAAACAAGAAATATAGTGAATTCACCTCTCTATCCAAGGACCAGATCAAAGAAACAATATGAAAAAATCATGGTAGAGAGGGAAACATCATTCTTGACCATTTCTAGGAGACAAAAAAAATAGGAATTCAACAGAAAGAAGTAGCAAAGAAAAAGAGCTAGAAGTGCAAAACATAGAAACATCTCCTTCAACCAAACAAGCCAATGAAATCCTTGAGAGGTTGCAGCAAGAAGTTTATGAAAATATTGTAGAGAGAGATTATTATTTTAAAAATGATGAAGTTGAAGCTACTTCAGTTTCCAAAAATACCAAGGAGGAAGACCAAAACATTAGCAGGATCAGAGAGTTAAGTGATAATCTGAAGAAAAGTAGAATAATGGAAAGGCACCTGAAAAGTGAGAATGAAACATATAATAAAAATAGTGAAAATTTTATTAAATAAAATGAGAATATAAGTGAAGAAATGGGAAAATTGAAAGCTAAAAACAATCTTCTTTACATAGAAGCATTAAAGTGGCTTAAGGATAAGAATTATTGGAAAGCCAAATATGAGAAACAAAAGGTTAAACATTCAATCTAAAAGGAAGAACAATGCAAAGGTATGGATTCTCTTCTACTGCAACACAACAGGAAATTTCACGGTCAGGAACAGGATCAACATCAGAGCTCAGGAGGTCCAAAAGGAAAAAGCAAGCATGAGGACATGCTTGAGCATCAACTTGGGGGAGATATTGGCCCTCATTTTTGATCTCTTTTTGTTTATGAAATAAATCTTATTTGGCATACTATCCATCTATACACCATCATATCCACCTTATTTTTAACAATAAATTCATATACATGTATTTAAATAAAGTTTTTGAATTCTTAGAAGTTTTTGTAAAAATTAAATTGTAAGTGCACTTTTGGACAACATCAGAAATTCTCGTAATGGCCTCATGGTTTGCATATTTTTAGGACACTTGGGCTCGAGTTGGATATATTTATAAACATCTTGGGAACTAAGATTAAGTATACACCTATTGTTTCAGTCAAAAAGAACTTTAATAGGCCTTGTCAAAGGCGGTCAAGCAAGACCTGTTTTTATGGAGGATCCCTAGGAACTAGGCCAAAATTCTTATTTTGTGGGATTTTCCAAATTTTTATGGGTCTGATGGATGAATTTGAACTGATTGGATAAGGATAAGGATATTAATTACTATAGGATATATTTTAGATGAAGTTTTTGGATATTTGATCTATTTAAGCCTCAAACTTTGAAGGCATTGATATGTAGAATTTGTATGACTTAACATTATTATTTCTGAGACTTTGGGGACGTAATTGAAGATCCGTTCTATTCCATTTAATATTTTTATATTATCATTGATTGAATGAAGTTTTAAGTAGCTGAAAACACCTTTAGTTTGCGAGGCAAGGGTGGAGGGCCCCCACATCGAGCTAAGTGGACTTCCTAGTTTATTTGTAGTTGCAATTTTTGAATTAGTTTTCTTATGATTAACTTGTTTATTAGATTTATGATGATGATTTATGAGTGTTGATGAATATGATTATCATTCTTATTCTACATATGAAAGGAAAAACAAATGTTTAAGTTAGACATTCTTTCTATCTGATTGAGATCTTAAGCTAGAATTCATCTTTTCATGCTTTTAATACTTTTTTGAATTCCTATTTTCTAACAATAGCATTATTGATAAATGAATCTATGATGAAGGACAACCAGGACCTCTTCACTGAAGAGCCTCTTTAATTATTATTTGATATATCTCAATCTATTTCTCAATTAGTAGTTTTTGATTTCTAATTCATGAGGTAAGCTTGTTAGAGAAGGACAAACAAATCTCTTAAGTTAGGAGATTCTTCTGGTTCTAATTGCACACTTGAATTTAGAAATTATTTAAGTTAGATTTATATTTTTCATATGCGTTTCCTTAATCATTGATAAATCATATTCTAAATTGGTCATAACTGAAACAAATATACTTTGGGGATGCTTCTAAGTCCTACTAGCCTGGATTGATAATAAATACTTGTGTTAGTTTACATAGTAAATTGACCCAACATAAGCTAAGGTATATAAACCCTATGATAAAAATTATAAACAACCATTCTCACAATGCGACGTTGGATGATTCTTGACCATGATTGATTTTCATATTGAGAAAATCCTATGATAAACCCTAAGATAAATATTATAAGCCAAGGTATATAAACCCTATGATAAATATTATAAACAACCATTCTCACAATGCGACGTTGGACGATCGTTGATCATGGTTGATTTTCATATTGAGACAATATTTGTCACAATGTGACATTAGACCATGGTTGACCATGGATGACCATGGTTGTCAGAATGTGATATTGGACCAAGAGACAATATTTTTCATAATCTGAAATTTAAACATTGTTGACTATGGTTGATTTTCTTATTGAGACAATTTTTGTAACAATGCGACATTGGACCATGGTTGAATTTAATTGATTTTCATATTAAGGAAATCCTATGATAAAACCTAAGATAAATATTATAAACCAGGGAATATAAACCCTAGGATTAATATTATAAACCTTATGAATAACATTAAACCTGAGGAATATAAAACCTTATATTGATAAACCCAAGGGATTAATTCTAAAGCCCTGAAGTATTATAAACCCGAGGGAATAATATTTAACTGAAGAGATAAATATTACAAACCCAAGGTATATAAACCCTAAGATAAATATTATAAACGAATGGAATAATAAACCCGATGGATTGATATTAAAATCTCAAGATATTATAAACCCAAGGGATAAATATTATAAACCCTAAAATCAACATGGTTGACCATGATAGTACAGGAGATGATTTTATAATGAAAAAATCTTTGCCACAATGCGGCGTTGGTGATTATGGTTGACCGCAGTTGATGGTTCATATTAAGACAACCTTTCCCACAATGGTATGTTCAGACGTGGTTTACCATGGTTGACCACGATTTGTTTTATATTGAGACAATCTTTCGACAATCGCGATGTTAGAGCATGGTTGACCATGGTTAACCATAGATGACAATGGTTGTAAAATTGTGATGTTGGACCAAGAGACAATATTTATTAGCAATGCGACATTGGATCATGGTTTTCCCATGGTTGATTTTCATATTGAGACAATATTTGTCTGATAATGACGATGGACCATGGTTGACTATGACTTATTTTTATATTGAGAACATCATGTGATAAACCCCAAAAATAAATATTATAAGCCCAAAATGAATAATAAAGCTAGAAGGGATTAATAAGTAAAAACCCGAGGGAATAATATTTAACTGAAGAGATAAATATTACAAACCCAAGGTATATAAACCCTAAGATAAATATTATAAACCATAAAATAAACATGGTTGACCACAATTAATTTTCATATTGACAAAATATTTGTCACAATGCGACGTTCGACGATCATTGACTGTGATTGATTTTCAGATTGAGAAAACCTTTCTAAAAATGCAACGTTGTACAATGATTGATCATGGTTGATTCTCATATTGAGACAATATTTGTCAGAATGCGACTTTAGACATTGGTTGAACATGGATGTCCATGGTTGTCACATTCTGACGTTGCACTAAGAGACAATATTTGTCACAATGCGACATTAGACCATGGTTGACTATGATTGATTTACATATTGAGAAAATCCTATGATAAATCCTATGATAAATATTATAAAACAAGGTATATAAACCCTATGATACATATTATAAACACTAAAATAGGATTGAATTTATAAAGTGATTAGTTCTAAAAACCCAAGGTATTATAAACTGAAGGTATATAAACCCTAAGATAGATATTATAAACCCAAGGGAATAATAAACCCAATGGATTATAAAACCAAGGGATTAATATTAAACCCAACGGATAAGTATTATATACCCAATGTATATAAAACCTAAGAAAAGCATGGTTTACCATGGTTTATTTTCATATTGACAAAATCTTTGTCACAATGCGACATAGGATTATGGTTGACCATGATTTATTTTCATATTGGCACAAAATTTCTCACAATGCAACAGTGGAAAATGATTGAATATGGATGATTTTTATATTGCGAAAATATTCATCATAGTGCGATAATAGGCAATGGTTGACCATGAATGACCATGGTTGTCACAATGTGATGTTGGACCAAGAGACAATCTTTGTAACAATGCGTCATCAGACCATGGTTGACCATGGTTGGTTTTCATATTGAGAAAATCTTTGTCACAATGTAACATAGGACCATGGTTGACCTTAATTGTCCATGATTAAATTTCATATTGAGAAAATCCTATGATACACCCTAAGATAAATATTATAAACCAAGGGATATAAACCTTATGATAAATATAATAAACGTTAAAATAAACATTGTTTACCATCATTGATTTACATATTGAGACAATATTTGCATGATACGACATTAAACCATGGTTGACCATCATTGATTTTCATATTGAGAGAACATTTGTCACAATGTGATGTTTGACCATGGTTAACCATAGTTCACCATGGTTGACAATGATGCTCCACCTGTTTGATGAGAGAATCGAGCTTCTGAGGGGCGGATATGATCTTGCTCATGTGGGCCATGAGGGCAACGTCCAGGTAACCAATGGCGGATGTCAAATGGAAACTCTTGTGAGAAGAAAAATAATGTATTCTATCAAACAAAACAAATAGAATATTTCTCAAGATCAAATTCTAAATGGTATTAAAACTACGTTGTGCACATCAAACCTTAAAAGACAATTGAAACTAAGAGATAACTATGAGCTAGATCTAACAATTTCTTATACTTGTCATTAAGCAAAAATAATATATCAATAATCAAGTTAAAAGTAAATTTTCTCTTCTACATTCGTTTATCATTTTGAGGGTGTTTGAAAATTTCTCTTTTAGAGTCTAAATAACTTCCAATTTTAAAGCATTTACAAAATTCATGCTTCTATTCTTTTTTGTAATTCTCACACACGCACACAAACACACACACACATATTCATTTTTATTTTTCCACTAGAGTAGAATTTGTTTTTTTATTTATAGATTATTTAATTTTTATTTTAGAAGGGATATGTGTCAACTCCATGTCACTAGTTTCCCTCATATAGTCATAGAATGATCATCTTGGTGCAAGTTTCATTTCTCTATGCATGTAGTAACATAAATATGAAGTTATGAAATATAATGGTTACAAATATCAATCATAGTTTTTTTCTTCATTTTTTCTTTTTTTTGTAATTCACAAAAATCAAATTAAAGCATGGAACATGATGTTGATGATGCCTATGGTTCACTATTAATATCCATTTTATCATATATCAATGTCCTTCATCTTCTTATGTCCATGATTCTTTGACCTTTGTTATAATTGGCATCCAAGGTATTAACTTTTTAAAAGGTGCCAACTGGATGATATTGGGTTGCCTTTGCCCAAAGATAATAGAAACCTACATAGGTATCTTACATCCAATATATGGAGAAATATTTTTTCCATTAACTACATACATATTTGACATAGAAATATTTGATTTATAGACCAAATTGTCCACTTTTAAATGTTTTTTTTTTGTTATTCATATATTTTTAATTAAAGTTCAATAATAAAAAATTATTTAACACTACATAATGAAATATTTTATTTATAATTCATAATGAAATTTTTTATCATTATTAATATTTTTTAAATGCTAGATATTAAATTTATATCAAGAATTGAACTAATTACACATTTCACAATGAATTTTCTTACTTTCAATTATTATTTTGTCTTTGAACACTGAAATGTTTTTTTACATTGTCAACATTGAATTATATTTTTGCATTTTTCCTTCTGTACATGTATATGAAATTCATGTTGAAATAAATTAATTAACATAGGTATTTAAATAGTTTAGTTTAGACATACATTGAAATGTTTTTGAAAAGTAAAGAATAACACATCTTCCTCTCAAAATTAAAAAAATAAGATTATTTTTTATTTTATTTACATTTTTTTTTTATAGAAAGTCAATATAAAAAAGTGTTTCTTCACATGGACACACAAATATCTTATTTATGGTTGAGATTGGGAGAAAAACTTGACCTTCATTTGTAATATATACCACAAATAAGAATGAGAGTGTGATCATTGACATTATACTATAATTAAAAGTAATACCAAATAAATATTCATTTTTATTTTCTATTAGAGTAAGTTTGTATATGGATTTCAATTATATATTATGAAAATTTACAGAATTGAATATAAATTAATTAATTTTTTTTTTTGTGGCTGGTAATTAAGTAACCATTTCATTCAAGTATTTCATGTAAAAGAGAATGATCCTTAAAAATATATACACACTTAAAAATATAAATCCATTTTAAGTATAAATTCATATTATATATATATATATATATATATATATATATATATATATATATATATATATATATATATATATATATAATAATTTTGATATATATATATATATATATATATATATATATATATAATAACTGGTCGGTTTTGATATATATATATATATATATATATATATCAAAATTATTATATATATATATATATATATATATATATATATATATATATATATATATATATATATATATATATATATATATACATATCAAAATTATTATGCTATATGAAAATTAATAAATTATTAGTACATTTAAAATTAAATTCAATACATAATAAAAATATATATTTCATATAAAAAAAAAATTCACGTCCACTATTCAATAAATTTGGAAATAAATATAGTTTCAATCATAATCCATAGTGTATGGTTCTTTTTTAAGATTTTAAGGATATAAATTTATTTTAATTATTTAATAAATTTGGAAATAAAAATACATTTGTTTGGGGAATATTTTAAAGATATAAATCTATTTTAAAATAGATTTTTTTTGCTTTGCAAGCTGTAAAATAGTTGTTATAATTTTAACGATATAGTGTTTATAAAATTTTAATGATATAGTGTTTATAAAATCTTGGCAGTTTTTAAGATAAGATAATTTTATCTTGTAACAAATTATAACTTACTAAAAAAAAATTAAAATTATCAACTTTTTAAGAAAAAACTTGAAAAAATAAACCATCATTCCTAAAATTTATCTGCTAAATTTTTTCTTATAAATATCCCATATAAAATAACAAAATACATTGAAAAAATAAAAATGGCTTAATGACTAGTATTTGTTGTGTTTTTTTGTTTTGGTGGTTTTTGAGACATGGTTTTATCCTTTAACAATTTTCCAGTGCATGCTGATTTTTTCTATAGTTTCCTAGTTTTAAGGACCATGGTTCTTTTCTGATCCATGTTAAATGGATTGGTAGCTTATATATGCTTAGGATATATATTATATTTTAATATTGTACACAACAAACTCTTTGGGTTTCCAAGATAAAATCTCTATGTTAATGTGTGTGTTTGCTATTGAATCTTTTATGATTCATGAAGAATATGTTTACAACAATTAATTGTATAGGTCTATAACTTCTTCAATTTTCCATCACAAAAATATTCACACTTTACAGATATTCGGGGATTCCAAAATTTTCATTGACTAGTTTAACCTTCAAAAAACTTGTCACGTACACACATTGTAGAATATTTTGGATGAAGTTCTACAACTTAAATCACAATTTGATCATATTTCATGTCGGCACATTTACAGGGAGAAGAACACAATTTCCAACCTCCTTTCCAAAGAGGTGACACACCTATTGACTGCTCACATGGAGATTCAGGAGAAGAATGATCTTGCATATTATCAGTATTTCCATTGACCATTTGTTCCTGATCATTGGAGGAAACAACTATTTTTTATCATTTTTGCTCACTGTTACTATTTTATATATGTTCTCAGACTACTGTGTTGTTGTTCTAAAACATGTACTTATGCGACACATAATGGATGTATTTATTATTTGCTACACTACAACTATTTATTGACAACTTAATTGTTTATCTGCACATGTATTTAGCATATACAACATGTAACTTTTATTTACATTAATAAAAGATACAATTTTTCATGTGGAAAAAATATATATCACACATTTCCCTCTAACTAAAGAATTGAAATGTTTTAACCATAATATTTTTTTTACTTTCAATTCATATATATATATATATATATATATATTGAATCATTAGGTTCAATTCAATTAATTCATATATATATATATATATATATATATATATATATATATATATGATTTGAAAGTAAAAAAATATTATGGTTAAAATATTTCGATGTTTTAGTTAGGAAGGAAATGTGTGATATGTCCTATATCCAACTAGGAGTTGACATGTAATATATTTATCTATGTTTATAAATAGTATAGATATAGTTTATGACTAAATATATATGTTTTGAATGAGATTCAGTTTCAAGAAAATGGAAACTTTAAGTTTATTTCAAAACTTCAATAAAGGTTTTCATAAGATCAATATACACTGGTTATTAATATATTTTTCTTAATGTAGCTTTCAATTTTTCATTGAGAATATTAAAAATTACACATCTCTCTAACAATAAAAATGTGTCATTAAATTCCATCAATATTATAATACTATAATTATAGATAAGAAACTATATGACTACATTTAGAGATTGTATATGATGCAAATATATGGTGATGTTGTCACATTAGATACTATTATATTAAACAAAATATAATAAAATATATTTTGGATGAAGTTAGATTGGTTGGGAGAAATATTTTATTTAATTCATATATGTGATATGTGAAGCTTATAATGAGTGTCTACATGTAAATTATGAAGTGATATTTTAGATAACAACTTCACATTTTTAATATAATAAATTATCTATTTTTTATGGTGTCATCTACAGAGGTCACAATTTTTCTATAAAAGTTAATTTTCTTCTTCTTCTTTTCATAAAATCCAACCATAAGAGTGCTTAAATTGTTTCTTGATAGCAGAAATAGATTAAAACCATAAAAAAATCCAGGGATCCAAAATGGATTAACACCATAAAAAAATCCAGGGATCCAAAATGGATTAACACCATAAAAAACTCCAGAGATCCAAAATCGTGAAGTTGTAACACATATTTCCCAAAAATTCTGTAATAGTCCGTTTCGGGGATATCTCTAAAACATGGCAAAACTCCAACCAGAGATAGACTGGGAGGGCATTTACCAGATATTACGCCTCTAAAAAGAGGATGAGAACTGGAGGCTACCTGGCCCTTTCCAGACTCTGTCTAAGAGTGAAAGATAAACACACCAAGTGGTATAGAACTAGAATGCCCAAAAATAATAATAGACATACAATAGAAAGAGAATGCAGCAACTACGACAACAACGTCAACTACGACAACTCAACTAGAAAACATAGAGAGGAAATGCTGAGCCATTTTATTAATCTGAGAAATGTAATGAAGTGCAAGAAGCTAATCTCACGCAAGGCAAGTGAGAGAACACTCTCAGAAAAGACAGGAAATGGCTCCTCTATGAACTGTGTCCTAGCTGCTGGAAAAATGTTGTGTAGTTGCTACTGCTGGAATCGATTGAAGATTAGAGGTTGATCCCCTTGCCGGAATGAGATGAGAATCGAAAAATCTCCTCTCCTCAACAACCCAGACAAGATCCAAAAACCATCCCAAGAATGGCCAACCCCAGAAACCACCAGAAACTGCCTCCCCAGTGAATTACGCTGGCCTCCAAGGTACAACGCAGTGGCTGGATAGAAACAGTTGGAATACTACTAGAAACTCCGCCAAAAACCTCCGACGGGCAAAGGCTAACCCTCTGCTCAAAATCCCGGTGAAATCACCTGTAGAAACCCTAATCCGAGGCTCCTCCTCAGTGGAATGCGTCCTCTCTCCCAATGACTACGTAGTCTCTATAATCTCCAACTCCACAACAAACCCAAACATTGAAACGACTCACAAAATACTAAAAAACAAACCTTGCCTGAGCAGGCACTCGAAGTCCCCTAGGGCTAAGGGTGAGATCTCCGCACGGAGACACTCGGTGTACTAAACAGTGCTGCAGACAAGCTAAACAACCAGTGTGCTCAAGAAGACAAAATTCTCACTCCAAAATCAACAACTCAAGAATGATTGAAATGAGGAGGCTCCTCCATCTTTTATAACATTGGTTTCCCTCCAAAACCCAACGTAGCCTCTCTCTCCTCCACATACTCATCGTTATCTGCGCAGAAGCTTGTAGAAACTTCTAGAGTGTATGTAGGCCCTCCTCTCTACGTGGTGTTTGGCCCCCTTGGCTCCCCCTTAAGTCACAATGTTGTGCTACTAGGAAGGTGTTTTATTCCATATAAGTGAGTTAGACCTTCTTTACTCACTTTTTATTTATTTACAAACCATAGACGGCAAAACTATACAAAATTGAATATTCCAATTAGCTATCACTAATTAGGAATATTACAGTCCCCCCCCCCCGCGGGCAAAATTTTGCTTGTCCTCAAGCAACTGAAGTGATGGATGTTGCAAAATATTCTCGCTCTCCCAAGTGGCATCCTCATCTGGAAAAAATTGCTTGTCCTCAAGCAATTCCTGGACAAGCCTCCTCTCTAGCTGATGCTACCCACTGACACTGCAAAATGTGCCTGGGTCCTAGATGCGCCACTGAATCTTCCTTGTCCTCTGCATCATCCTGATATGAAGGAATCTCTCAATTCCAGGATCCCATACTGATCTCTCATGGTACCAGCCAACCAACAATCCTCTCGGATCCCATTGCCACCATGGCCAATAATCGCCCAAGTCCCACGGCTCGGACTGCGCACTGCCTCTGGCTATGACTGATGCTCTAAGAGGCGAAGAAAATGACCCCTACTGTACTGTATCTGTGACTGTGTAAGCTGTCCCATCAACTGTGTACCAACTCATCATCTCTCTCCAATCCAAGTCCTGACTCACTCCCATGCTGATCCTGCTCTGCTGAAATCGGGATGGAATGCTGAAGAAACGACGACTTGTGCCCCCCTGCCAGGTGGAATTTGTAACATCTGCTATGTCCAAGGGCCCCTGCTCCACTGTGCTCCCTACAAAGAATACCGTACCATCAAGAGGGTACCAACTCATGATCTCCCTCCAGTCCATCCTGGAAGAAGAATCCGATGTAGCAACAACAACTACATATGGAACACGCCTGAAGTGTTACCGCCAGCCTGTAATCAACTCCCATTGCTCTGCCCTGTCTACCAATGAAAGCTGCCTGTAGAAGGAAGCCCCTCTCTCTATAATGGGCCAAAGTGGGAAAGCTATGTTGCAAACTCAATCGATGTACTCTTGGAGAGTGATACACACTAAAAACACTGCAGCTCTGCTGACTGTGTGTACATATATCTGCGCCTCATCCCTCTGTCGACCCACAGATGGATGCTCCACCATATCCAACAACTCCTCCCACTCCTGATCAAGAATGTCATGCTCCCACTGTCTACTGGCCCCCTGCAGAACAATCCCATCAACCTCCAACACCTCCAGAGGATATGGATCTACAACTTCTATCACCGTACTCGATGTCGGTGTATCTGACTGCCCCACCTCAATGGCTGACCCCAATGTTAGCTGCATATCCCTCATCGACTCAATGTGGGCGCCCATCTGGCTCTCCCCCAAAGGAATATCGTGTCTAATGTGAATAGTGTCCTCCTCTGTTGACTCAGGCTCCATCACCTGCTGCTCCAGCTAAATCGTCACAAGTGACTCTTCACCCAGAGTATCTCCCGCAGAGTCCCGTGACTGCTCACCCTGGACACTGGAATGCAGCTCCGGTCTACTGTCACCATCTCTGCATGACTTCTCTCTCTCCCCAAAAGTGACCTCAACTAATCCTATGGACTCATATGAAAAAGAGTCCTCACCCTGGCATACAGAAAGAATTCCCTCTTGTTCTACCTCCGCCACCTCATCTGCATTGAATATGCCATCCACCCTCTCGATAAAGTGTTGATACAATGTCTGGAGCCCAAACACATACTGGGATTCTATCTCTATTGTACCCAGTATCCTCTGCTCATGCATGATCTCGACATGCCCTGAGGGAAAAGTGACGCATGTCTCCCTCATGACCTGCTCCCCAAACGTAGGCTCAACGATGACTGATGTGCCACCTCTGCAGAGGATCATCTCATCCCTTAACCTATGGCTATCAACTAGCACCCCAACCCAGTGCCACTACTGAGAAGTCTCTCCCATAGTGTGTTGAGTATCATCCAAATATATTGGGTGAGCCTCGCATACCCCGCTACTCATGCCCAAGGTGCCAAGGACATCGAAAAAATCGATTGTGCCCATGAGTGATGTAGTAGAGGGTCAGGTGCGTGAGTCCCCACAGATACCGTCAAGTATCACTTATCTGTCTCCCCATCGATCTTGGGTGAAATACCCCCAAAGGTAAGCCCAGTGTCCTTGTCCGTGAGTCTCCCTGGAGGAAATAATCTAAGATCCTGCTGTGTAGCTCCATACGCCCTCGCATACCACCGATCATCCATGTACTCCCTGACATGCCACTGCACACTGAGGCATACCCCTGTACACTGCTGGATACCCCCTATTATTGTTGTGACACCTTGTACCGTCTCGTGCCTTGACTGTGTCCAGGCATAGGTCACTCCCCGCATGTCCTTAATGTGATGTAGGACACTCCTACTCCACAATGCAGTCCCACACACTACGGTACACCACCATGCAACTCCATGTCCACCGGTAGTCCACTACTCAATGCTAGAGGCTCCCACACATCCCTGGACGTGATGACCTAGAGATGTGCCTCTACATGTCGGACTACCCCCAGTCGGTATCATCGTCTCCACTGTCACATCACTATACTTGCTGACGAGTGGATCATCACTCCAAACCCTCCTCGAGGGGTCCGAGAAGTGAATCTCCCTATGTGTCAGTAGTGTTACCACCATTTCTCGACTCTGCTGCGTCCTCTATGCCCCACACAAAGGTGAAGAATCCTTGGCCCCATACAAGGCACCATCTGGTGGCCTGCCAATGCCACCTCCTATGACAAGCTCCTGCGAAGGTATGTTGACCACCCCGTGATCCCGTGTATGAGTGTCATATGAAGACATCCTAGGGAGTCTGCCCATAAACTGGTTGGCCACTATAGCTGACCGAAACTCCCCCAGCAGATGCACATGCTCTACTGCTAGGCCAAATGTACCCTCCGAGACATAGTTAACCGACCTGCCTGGGAAATGACAGGCAGTCCCACCTAGATCCCAATGCCAGTCTGGGATTCCTATACTCCTAGCACCTGGAAACTCCTGCTGAACTACACCCGGGTCCACCACTATCTCTATAACCCACTCCACAGGGTACCAACTCAAAATCTCTCGCCATCCAACCTCAACATGTGGATGCTATACCCTATGCAACTCTGATCGTCTCATACCGCTATCCAAGTCAATGTATGAGGTCTGACTAGGTGGCTCCGCCTCTCTCTGTCCAATGGGAAGAGGTGACCCAACAATGCTGCTAGTCCCGTCCATGCATGCTTGAAGGGGAATGATCTGACGCTCCAACGTGCCCTCTCGTTGTACCATTAGGGAATCCAGTCGTTCCCCAATGTGGGCCAACTTGGCCACTGACTCGGCACAAGCCACTCTCATGCCCTCCAGCTCCTTCTCCTAAAAAAAAATGGCCTCCCGTACTGACGTGGCCTTCCCTTTCAAAACTAGAAGGTCTGCCCAAAGGCGATGATACCGCTGTCTGCGACCATCATCCAATATCTTTGTATCTCCTATTTCCTCATCGAAGGTGGATACATCTTCTGATACCTCACCCATATGTCGTGTGCCGCTACCACCCGAAGACTCGGACACGACTCCGGTCATCACCTCAATGGATGGCTCTACTGGGGTAGGCTCTACCTTCTCCACTACGATATCAACTGACACGGTCAAGGAGGTCTCCAATGAGGGTGAGTCTTGTGTCACACTAGGTGTATCCTCGAACTCCGTGCAATCCTGTGTGTCCTCATCCTCCAAGTGCGAAGTAACCATTTTGATGGTTTCCCCCTTCGATACTTGGTAAAGTTGGAAAGAGGTATCCAACTTCTCCACCCAAGCTTTTCCCGAACGCTTGGATGACCCTTCAATGTCAGTAAATGGAGTCTGCCCACTGTGCGTTGTAAGCCCCCGTCATGTGAGTGCCTGTTCCCACTGTGAAAGTTGTGGGGTCTGCTATCCTGCTGGAGCTGAACAAAATCTCTAAATGGAAGGGCGTCCCTAAACTCTTGCCCATATGCCTGATACTTGGCGAAATAATCACCCATGTGGCCAGGCTCTAGCTCCTGCTGTGCTCCTGCCCATGTGTCTGCACCCAGAAAAGTGGGCATAGTGGAACGTGTGGGTGTATGTGATGCCATATGCTAAGTGGAATCATGCTCTGGCAAATGGTGGACAAAAGTCATCCTCGTCAACCGGGAAACCCCTTGGGGTTTCACGTCGTCTAGCCTCCACAGTGGTGAAATCTCGCCCATCACCTCAATCTACTTCTATTATCCTATACCGATTTCGAGGAGCATCCCCTAAATCTTTTCGCATCATCATCACCGGCCACTTCCGTCTTCAGAAACTCGTACGTCGCTCCAAGACTACCATTTCCCGACTCTACCGATTTACAAGATTAATATCAAGCCGTAAAATTCTAGTTAGTTGGGGAGGCGGATCAAACCTTAAAAACCCAGAAATGGTTTCTTCTAGTTCCAACCTTCAAAATTTAACCCTTTGTAGCTTGGCCCTCTTCCAAATTCGTTTTCTGGCACTGCAGCTGCTACTGTTAATCATTGCTCTCCAAAATCCCAGTAAACCTCCTCATATGGCTCTCCTATCAATTTCCCAACACCCCAGCTCTAAAATCCATCAATGCAACGCCCACAAATGAGCCTCCTCTAATGACTACGTAGGCTCTTCTAAACAAAATAGCTGCATCTGAAAACTGGAAACCCGCAGGCTGATCCAAGATTGAGGCTCTGATACCACTGTAATATCCCGTTTCGGAGATATCTCTAAAACACGGCAAAACTCCAACCAGAGATAGACTGGGAGGGAATTTACTGGATATTACGCCTCTAAAAAGAGGACAAGAACTAGAGGCTACCTGGCCCTTTCCAGACTCTGTCTAAGAGTGAAAGATAAACACACCAAGTGGTATAGAACTAGAATGCTTAAAAATAATAATAGACATACAATAGAAAGAGAATGCAACAACTACGACAACAACGACAACTACAGAAACTCAACTAGAAAACATAGAGAGGAAATTCTAAGCCATTTTATTAATCTGAGAAATGTAATGAAGTATAAGAAGCTAATCTTGCGCAAGGCAAGTGAGAGAACACTCTCAGAAAAGACAGGAAATGGCTCCTCTATGAACTACGTCCCAGCTACTGGAAAAATGCCATGTAGCTGCTACTGCTAGAATCAACTGAATATTAGGGGCTGATCCCCTTTCTGGAATGAGATGAGAATCGGAAAATTTCCTCTCCTCAACAACCCAGACAAGATCCAAAAACCATCCCAAGAATGGCCAACCCCAGAAACCACCAGAAAATGCCTCCCTAGTGAATTACGCTAGCCTCCAAGGTACAACGCAGTGGATGGATAGAAACAGCTGGAATACTTCCAAAAACTCTGCCAAAAACCTCCGACGGGCAAAGGCTGACCCTCTGCTCAAAATCCCGGCGAAATCACCTGCAGAAACCCCAATCCGAGGCTCCTCCTCAGTGGACTGTGTCCTCTCTCCTAGTGACTGTGCAGTCTCTATAAGCTCCAGCTCTGCAACAAACCCAAACACTGAAACGACTCACAAAATATTGAAAAACAAACCTTGCTCGAGCAGGCACTCGAAGTCCCCCGGGGCTAAGGGTGAGATCTCTGAACGGAGACACTCGGTGCACTAAACAGTGCTGCAGATAGGCTAAACAACCAGCGTTCTTAAGAAGACAAAAGTCTCACTCCAAAATAAAAAACTCAAGAATGATTGAAATGAGGAGGCTCCTCCATCTTTTATAACGTTGGTTTCCCTCCAAAACCAAACGTAGCCTCTCTCTCCTCCACATACTCATCCTTATCTGCGTAGAAACTTGTAGAAACTTCTAGAGTGTACGTAGGCCCTCCTCTCTACGTGGTGTTTGGCCCCCTTGGCTCCCCCTTAAGTCATAACATTGTGCTACTAGGAAGGTGTTTTATTCCATCTAAGTGAGTTAGACCCTCTTTACTCACTTTTTATTTATTTACAAACCATAGACGGCAAAACTATACAAAATAGAATATTCCAATTAGCTGCCGCTAATTAGGAATATTACAAATTATTCTAGATTATTGTGATCTCCTTATATTACTATATTTTTTATCAACCAATTAAAAAGTGAATGTTAAATATAGAAACCAACCAATTCTCAATTATCCTACTATAAAAAAAATAAAGAAATATAATAAAAGAATACAATAACATCCAATCAAAAAAGTTCAAATGTTTAGCGATTTTAAAAGAAAAAAATCTAAATATTTTTTAGGTTAAAAGTATGGTTGAAGCCAAAACATGTTACCCATATAATTTTTTTGTTTTATTAATTTCCACAGAAAGTCAATACTAATAGAAATCAATTGATCATTGACATGTTATTAGAGTAAGTTGTGATAATATCCATTTTTTATGATCTATAAAGTTTGAGAAAGAAAATGCCATTTTGTCTTTTCTATAGATAATTTGAAAGCTTATTGCACTAGTGTAATTTTTACATTTATAAATTTAAACCGACCTATGTTTGTCAACGTAATTTTTCCCATACACTATTTTTCCAAAAGGCTAATACGTGATAATAATTTTTTATAATATCTAATGCCTAAGATAGAAAATACACATTTATCTTTTTATATATATAATTTGAAATCTTATTTCAGGTTATGTTTTTCCTTGTGTGGTTTTTGCATTTCTAAATTTACGTCAATCTATGTTTTTTAATGTAAGTTTTGCATGCAAAACACTTTTGCAAGATCTTCATCCGCATTGCAGGAATTTCAATATGAGCTAGCAAGTGTGAGTGTCAATTGGTCAGTGTTTTCCTGCAAGTGTCCGACATGCATGTAATCAAAGCATTGCATCATCGGTGTGAAGATAGAGGATCTTCATCGTTTTTTTGAGCACTGCTCGCAAATAATTTTGAGAAAGGGTATGTTTTAAATTAAAGTTTACAACTTACAACAATAAAATAATTTTAAGGAAGTGAATTAAATGACGAAAAAGGACATGAAATTAATAGTATATTAATTTTAAGGAAGTGAATTTAATGACAAGAAAGAACATGAAATTAATAGTATACAAAATTCATGTGATACTTAATTTAAATTTAAAAAATGGAGCATCCATTCATCAAAGGAATGCATCCCTCATCTAGCTGATCGAGTTTGGAAAAGTTCCAGGACTATCATCGAATTACACAAAACATTGGATTCAGGAAATCTATGTATTCTTAGTAAGAAATAATCGAATTACACAAAACATTGGATTCAAGAAATTGGATTCAAGAAATCTATGTATTCTTGGTAAGAAATAAATATTATTTAAAAAAATAATATCCATAATAAGATTATATTAGAGTTATGGAACCAATTATATATATATATATATATATATATATTTTGTAAGTTTGGTAGTATTTTTCATTTTTTTCTTTTTTCATTGATTTTTTTTTTTTTTTTTTCATCAACATGTCCAGATACATCACCCCTATCGGAGAAGGGAATTGAATCTGTGATGAGTGCTATAATATCCAGCCTCATCACCGTTTAACCAAGACCCCATAGACTAATTATACTTCTATACTATGTATTGCGTGTGGACATGGTAACTTTATAGGGAATATATACATTAACCAGTGCAAGAAGCTAATCATTACACTAGCTAGATCAATTATTTCTAAATGTAAAAATAGTATCATAAAATATTCTATAATGGAAATAATTTCCATTATGAAACATGAGACATAGGTTGTCCCACCTTTCCAATGTTATTAAGATTTCAGAGAAGATATTTTCAAAAAGAATTTATAGTCACAAGAGGGCTAGAGCAGGCAGAAACATCAAGCAATGGAACACATGGTTTACAGTCACAAGAGGGCTAAAGCAGGCAGAAACATTAAGCAATGGAACCCATGGTTTTCTTCAGCTTGCAGTCGAGGATTTGACTTTCAAACTATCAAGAGAAACAAAAGCCTTGGTGTGGCTCAATGATTCATTTCCTATGGTAAAATCACAAAATGAAAATTTAAACCATATTTCCAAAGAAAAAAAATCTCATTATTGTCAAATTTGCAAACTCGAAGGCATGATAGACACATAAACATCAAACATAGATTACAAAATCTATTAATAGAGATGGACGATTTTAACATAAATGTATTTCGTTTCAACTGATAGTCACCAAAATGTGAATGTACAATCAAAATTGATGAATATGTATACTAGCAAATTTAAGTTAATTTATGATAATCTAGTTTATTTGAGACAATTTGGAATTGATTGTTATTCAGGACTATGTGAATGTATAGATAGGTAATATTTTCATTGAATATATATTATATATTTTATTTACACATAAATAGTTATCAAAACGGCTGGATATATCTACTAACAATTTAATTCGCATTAATCAAAATTATTTGATATAATTTGGTGTTAAGAAAATCTTAAAAAACATAAAGTTCAAAAACCTTAATAGAAATTACCCAATTTATCAATCTAATAGCCTTACATCCTAGGACTGGAGCATATTTCAAATTTAATTAGCAAACACAAGTACATATGCTCACACATGGAATGGGGAAGGGGGAGAAAGTGATAGTTGGAAAATTTGTTTTTCCCACTGGAATAATATGTTGTATTATTTTTTTTTATGGTAAGTACTCCATGGGTAACTTCAAAGGATCATTGCCATTTAAATTCTTTATAGGGCTAAAAGTTTGAATACACATAAATGTATGGCATTCTGCGTTGTCGTATTTTCATTCTTTTGATTTGAATACTTTTAGAAAAAACACCTTTAGAATAATGACGTAACCATATAATTTTCTCTCGGAATTATAAAAATTTTAGGAAAAAAGCAAAGAGAAACGATTTAGCTACATAATTTGTTACTTTTTTGGTCTCATTCTATAAGAGTCCTAATAACATTTCCCAGCAAAGTGACGTCACAACTCCTATTCAAGTTGTTTGTACTGTTTGTATTCAATGTATTAGTTTCCTTTGGCATTGCATTGATGACCGTAAGAGAAGGAATGGTAAAGGGTGGTAAATATGTTGATGAGATGAATGATTGTCCTTTCCATTTCCTCGTATCATCCTGTAGTGAGAGTGTAGGTTGAATATCATTTTGGATTCAATAATACGATCTCAAAGATGTTGCTAGATCTCTTAATCAAGACTGGAAATCCATGCCCGCTTTAGCCTCTTGCGATGACGGATTTACCTACAACACATCTTGGAACACTTTGCGGGCATCGATGAGTATCCCTTTTTTCTCATAAGATGTCTTGAACAAATAAAGAGCTTTGAAATTCCATGGATTGAACCCAAAAATAGCCCTCAAGTTGTCTACAACGATCTCCAGGCCACAACACTTAGAATTGGAGGTTTCAAGTTCTAGGTCACTACGCTTGGAATTGGAGGTTTCAAGTTCCAACTCCACTCGCTTGACGAGAGAATCAAACCTCTCAGGGGCGGAGAGGCTATTGCTTACGGGGGCTGTGATGACGAAGTCTAGGATACCAATGGCTTGTCAAATGGAAACTCTTGTGGGAAGAAAAATAATGTATTCTATCAAACAAAAACACTAGAAGATTTCTCAAGATTGAGTTCTAAATGGTATTAAAACTATGTTGTGCACATCAAAACCTTAAAATACCACTGCAACTAACTCAAAACTGCGAGCTAGATGTAACAATTTCTTATACTCTTGGACACCATATCTAATTAGAAAGTCGAAACTGCACTGATGAGATGCATGCTTGGTCTTTCCATTTCCTTGTATCATCCTGTAGTGAGATTGTAGATTGGGAAGAGAACTTTGTAGATGTTAGAAAAATAGTTAAGTAGTTAGCTTAAATGGAAGAGATTGTAAAAATAAATGACCTAAAAAATTTCAATCTTCTAACATTTAATCTAATGATGTAATTATTTTAAATGAACCAAAATATATAATAATAATCATGTTTTAAAATTAAAATATTTATCAATAAATTAAATTATACTTTATTGAAAAATATCTATTAAATTAAAAATAAAATTAAACGAAAAAATATCTAATTCACCACAAATCTTTTATTGAATTCCATTAAAATTTTTAATGGAAAAAAAATTAATTATATCTATAATCAATTAATTTTCATATAATTTAAATAAAAATAAATTAAAGTAAAAATATTGTTATTCAGTAAATAACATCCTCTTACACCTATTCACACCTACTCCACTTTTGCAGCAATGGTAGAACTAGTTATGGTGGGCTCAGTGATCATAGTCAAACCAGTGAGTATATCATTGCAAAAAATTCTACGGCTACTTATTGGGCATAAACACTCAAGTCAAGTTCCAATTCAAGGAAGATTATTGCAATAGCGTGGATCGATGTCGAGACTATGTGATTACGGAAGAAAGGGATTTGATTAATATTGTAGAAGAGGACGCTTGAATCGAAGGAAAGTTAATAGAGAATGTAGGAGAATATAGGGCACTCTTTTTTTTTTAAGACAAAAACTAATAGGAGTGAGATAACAAATGATGATGGAAAAGTAGCTAATCTTGCCCTCCATTGCTACCAAAAATAGATAATCGAAAAAGTATAATTGAATGTAATTTTGCTATGCATTGCTATCCTTTAAATCCAAGCTAGGTGCATAAGATGATAAAGGGTAGCTTGTTAAAAACAATGGGTTGTTAAAGGGTAACTTGTTAAAAGGTTGCTAATTTTGA
The DNA here is from genome assembly GCA_034641835.2 of Pinus albicaulis. Classification (NCBI taxonomy): domain Eukaryota; kingdom Viridiplantae; phylum Streptophyta; class Pinopsida; order Pinales; family Pinaceae; genus Pinus; species Pinus albicaulis. Next base: position 929,084,732 of record CM076573.1, read on the forward strand.
CTTTCCTCAATAAAAACTAAGGACAACGTCTCTTTGTAGAACCAATATATTTACTTATGAGGTGAATAATAATTCCTATTATATCAATAGGAATCCCTTTTATTGAAAGTTCGGTAAATTTTTTTAAAGTTTGAATCTTTATTTTATGGTCCAGAATAAAAAAAAAGGTTGGGCATTTTCTTTACATTCATTAGTAAAATTTTAAATATTAATTTGTTTGACATTTCAAAAATCCATTTACATATCTTAAAATTTATCTAATACAATTATGAAATTATTATATAAATTATATCATAAAAAATAATATCAATAAAATTAATATTATAATTATAATTCTTCCGGGAAATCATATACGAAATTTTTAGAACCAACGCGTTTCGAACTACCAACATTAGTTCATCATTAACATGATTTTATAGAATAAATTATATAAATATTAATATAATAAGATTAAATATATATATATATATATATATATATATATATATATATATATATATATAATATTTTATTTAATAAAAAACTAATAAATAATTGTAAATTGTTTGGAGTTCAAATATATTTTAAAATTGGGATAAGTTCTCTAAATTTTTTCATGGATACATTTATGGTTTTCCTGCCTTGTATTATTTTTATTGAGATTATTTAATATTTGTTTAATAGTTTTGTTATATATATATATATATATATATATATATATATATATATATATATTTATTTATTTATTAATTTTATATTATATAAATATAATTAATAAAAAATTATTTAAGTAAAAATAATTAATATATTTAAATATTTTATTTTATTTATATATATAAAAGTGATTAATATAATTTTGATTTTCCAAAAAAAACTAATCATCATATATTAATATTTATGTATATAATGGTGTAATTTTAACATAAAAATAACATGGCACACAAACCCTTTCATTTAAAATTTATAAACAATACAATGCTATAAATAACCTTAAAAAAATCATTCCCTAATTAACTTCTTAAAATTAAAATTTGCTTTGAAATAAAATGCATCCTCAACCACTTTAGAATTTTAAATAAAATTAGTTTTATAATAAAATCCTTAACCATCCTAAAAGGATATTGAAACTGATGTAATTATAGTTTATTTTTGTTTGTTTTATTAATTTTTAAGTCCCACAGATCATCATCATTTTTATTGCACTTCCAAAAAATATTAACCATTAATATCAATAATTTAACATAAAATTATAATTTAATTATTTTTATAATATTAATATCGATTAGACTATTAATTCATATAAATTTATATGACTATCAATTATGAAAGTAGCCCGTACTCTCAAAGATGAGAGTAGTGAAAGTCAAACCGCATTTCCATATCAAAGATAATATGCGAAACGAAACTGACGCTATGGCCACGTCACGCTGACGGTCACTTCATCGTTCAACCTTAGTGGAGATTTTTAAGTTATAATACTGTATTTTATGTAAAACATAGTCAACTTGCTTCGAGATTAGGTAGAAGATTGCAAATGATTCATTCCTGCAATCCAATTTATGGGTAGACTGAGTTTCCAGCGTTCGTGAATGGTGAAGCCCATATAAAATTATATTGATGGAGAAAGCACTCTGCTTTGCAAAAGCTTGGTTCAATATCAGATAGAATATTGCAGATGATACATTATTACATTCGGAAGCCCAACGGACCCGTCGTAGTTTGACTATACATTCACGATTAGATTATTAGAATATAGAAAGGTCGTATTCCAGTAATTTCAGTCGGCGTCTGCGGAATAACTTCTAGCTAATATATGAAATCAGATAATAAAAGAAATCACAGACCATATATGCGTACCTAAATTTAGCATAGTTGATTATATATTTGCATTGCTTTCAAACCTGAGAAAATATCGGACATCCTGTTGTTGTTTGATGATTCAAAGCATAGTTGCCAAATTCTTCGCCCGAAGTGGGGCAAAATTTTTGGAAATTCGCGAGTACCATTAGAATGGCGAAGTATTCGGTGAAATTCAATTCTTCGACGGTTTTGCCCATTACGGAACCTCCTCAAACAAAACAAGGATGCATCACATTCTGCATACCTGCCGCATAAATCGTAGCTCTTTGGTTTCTTCAGTGTGTACAAATATAACCAATAAACCACGCTGTAAGGTGCCATCTTTGGCTCGAATGAATATCTCTATTCGTTTACCTTGCTTTGATATTAAAAAAGCTACTTCAAAATAGCTTTTATATCACATAGCCCATAAAATAAAAGATATAGAAAATATGTGGTTGACTAATCAGTTTGTGCCTTTGAAGCATAGAGCTCTATGCAGCATGCAGCAACAAAAATATGGAAAATATGTGGTTGACTAATCAGTTTGTGTCTTTGAAGCATAGAGTTCTCTGCAGCATGCAGCAACAAAAATATGGAAAATATGTGGTTGACTAATCAGTTTGTGTCTTTGAAGCATAGAGTTCTCTGCAGCAGCATTATAGGTGCCTTCAAAACAACCCACGTTTCATCTATACTCATCTCACTTCCATCTATACTCATCTGGTTTGTTACAAATTCTTCAGAGCTTGTTCCCTGGGTCCCTTGGTCTCACAATTTTATTATTACAAATTCTTCACAAGTTTTTTTTATCCTTGGTCTCACAAATTTGGTTTCACAAATTTATCTTTTAAGCTTGTTTCATGTGTTTCTTCGTTTCATAAGATTGTCCACCAAGAAATAAGTATATTATATTTAAGATTTTTAGATTGTAAACAAATTTAACTTTTAAGCTTGTTTCATATGTTGCTTCGTTTCATAAGATAGTCCACCAAGAAATGAGTGTATTTATTTAAGATTTTTAGATTGTAGACAAATTTATCTTTCAAACTTGTTTCCTGTGTTGCTTTTTTTCATAAAATTGTCCACCAAGAAATGAGTATATTATATTTAGGATTTTTATATTGTTTCAAAGTTTCAGATACAATAAGCACATGAACAAAGACCAAAAAAAAAACTAAACTATGTTCCGAGTTTTGGTTTAACATGATAATAAGTGAAAACAAAATAGTACAAAGAAGATGCGAAGTTATAATGGAATGAAGGATTCAATGGGTTCATTAGCATTCTGCAACAAGCTTCATGGGGGAACATAAAAACTAAACTATGTGAAGAGTTTTGGTTTAATACGATAATAAGTGAAAACAAAATAGTACAGAGAAGATGCGAAGTTATAATGAAATGAAGGATTCAATGGGTTCATCAGCATTCTGCAGCAAGCTTCATGGGATGAACATGTATTTAATGTTTTTTGGTTTGATATTTAAATTTTTACATGTGTGTTTTATAATAATTTGTTGTTTCTTCAATGACAAAAAACTGTGTAGTGATTTATTTTTTATTTTCTTTTTCTTAAAAAATTTATAAATATTAATGATTTTTTTCAAATTTACACAACTGCATTAGAAAATCTGCCTCTGGGACGAACTATAAGAAAAGAGGCAGGAAATCTTCAAGTGAGAGGAGCTGGAGCTGTAAAAAAGAGAGAGGACCAAATATTATTACTTATAAATATTAAGCTAGAAAAATGCAAATGCAAAAAAGCTAGAAAAATATAACATGATTCAATACCTGCTAACAATTGTGGAGGGATCAAAATTCCCTACCTGATTGCAGATGATTTATTTTTTATGTACCAAAGTGAGGGCTCGCATTTTCTTTAGTGGCATGAGGAGGCATCTTTTCCTATGTCCTTTTTTGTTACCCTTATTCGTTACCCTTAAACAAATGGCTGAAGTCGGTTGTAAGAAATGAAGCAGAAGAGATTAGAATCTGCGTTTACAAATGAAACTCCTAACTATGGAGGATGCTAACTGCAGAAAATATGAAAACCAAGCGGTGGCAGCGTTGCTCGTCTACAATCGAGATCGGTCAGGGAATAACAAATGAAATAATTCCCGATATCGGTCGAGGAAGATAGTAATTCCCTCAATGGCATCTGATCACTAATCTGAATAGGGAGTTAGCCGCCATCTGTCCTTCATTTCCATTGAGGGTGGGTGTATTAGTTCATCCAGTCGTCTATCCTGAACTTCCATATGTAGTTAGGCTATCACGTAGAGAAGCAAGACATTTCGATTGAGTCTTCCCTTCAATTAGAGAGAATGCAATGGCCGGATGGAAAACAAGCAAGAAAAAATGATGGCCAGCTGAAAAACTACTTGATAGTACCAGCTTCCCTCATTATAGTAGTTGAATTCCATCCAGTGGCTTTATCCTGAACCACGGAGAACTAATCAAGGTGGGAGTTATGGCCATTGATACGTGCATCTTTTCTTTTAAGGCACTTCAAAGAAGGAATTAGGGAGGTGGTGCTCTTCTCCACCTCGGCTTCCAGACCATTTTATTATGTATTATTTCCCATAGTCATTTTGATCATGGCTCTCTTTTGGACTCCGTCGATGAGGAATGCATTTTTAGAAATTTCAGAGTCCCATCATTCATTACCATGACACTGTAATTGGCGATTCTTGAAAATTTTAATAATAATTTAAGTTTATTTTATGATAACATGAGGCGGTGCAGGGCAGTGCAGTACACAAAGTTTGTGTAACAAAAACATTCAAGAATTGTCATCTCTAGGCGGCAGAAAACATTAGGAATTTGATATGAGTGTTCTGGTTTGAGGAATTCGATGCTCTTGTTCATGGGAATTCATGGATTTCTTCATAATATCGTCGAAAATTGAAAATCGTGGATTTCTTTCTAATTTCATGCTTCGCACACTACTAGAGAAATATACGAGCACTGTGGCACTCACCTAATTCTCCCAGGTTAAATTCAAAGGTAAGTCATTATATACTTCAGATGTGCCACACCTTCCATGATTTTGTTCTAGTAATGTAACTGCAATGTTGGTCTGAAGTATGCATATGCCAGAGAAAGAATATAGATCACATGAGATTTATGTTTTTGTTTATTGGTAGACCATTTCAGAAGCAATGTCCAATATACTGAGACCAACCAATCGTGAATTAAACCTCACAAAACCTTATTACAATATCTTGAGTACGAGATCTTAGCTGAAGATATGCAGAAGTTGAACACCTCGCTTGAATCTGAATCATCGATTCCAGAGCGAGAGGGGCATTGTCAGTCATAGGGACACTGTCGCTAGACTGCTTTTCAAAGATTCTTGCAATATTTTCATCCTTCAGCAATAAGAGGGTTAAATTAGGAGATAACGAGTAACAATCTTGTTGATTATTTCGCCAACAGAGCGTTGCAATAACCATGTACAGAAAAAATATTATCTCAACAGTTTTCACTCGTCTGGTCTCTCTCGATTCAATGTATGGCCTTGAAAGTCAACAGTTATGTCGAGCAACATTAGAAACATATTGTACTTTGTTGATTGCTATTAGTTTGACAATTTAATGTTGTAAAGTATACATGCCCTACGTATAAATGTATAAATTTGTGGTGATTATAGAAACAACTGTAATTTCTGTGATCTCCATCGCCACAGATGTAATGGCTATTTTCTGAATAAGGACTAGAAGCAGTGGCCGTCCCTACCGATTTGAGAGGATAATCTTAGGAACATCAGCTACCAACGCATTTTTTTGATTTGAGAACTGTTTATAAATTATAAACTCCGTGACCTGTTTGTCAATTCCATATTTTGTCTTTTTGCATGAGTTCCATTTGTTCGTTGGCAAAAATGGGCAATGGAAAACAATTGGCAATAGAAAGACAAAATATATAGAAAGACAAGAACATGGCAACACAAAGTCAAGCAAACAACATTTGTCAAACAAATTTGCTACAACTGTATAGCAAGAAGATAACCATTTTGGATGGGATCCACTGAACATTAAGAATAATCTTACCAAAAATAAGTTTACCATAGTTTTTTTTTCTCTGTTAAAAATAAGTTTAACATAAATAAGTTTAAGTGAATTAAGTTTACCACAGTTTTTGTGCTCTGTCAAAACTATGTTGTGTTTGTTCTATCTTACACGCTGCAACTTCTACAAATAGATAGAAGAATATTAGATTAGCTAGGACCACCATAGATCTTGCATCTTACTATATTTATGAAATAAAGACTTTATATCTTATAGAAAAGGGAATGGAATGGACAAAGCAGAAAATGATCTAGAAAGGGAATGGAAAATAATAGAATTCTCTTCTTTATAATTGCTCATTTTTTGGTTTAGCAACTTACAATTCAATTTCTTAATCTATTTGCTATTTATTAGTTTTCCTTTTGGAGTCTCAGATTTACAAGCTTCCGATTGCAAGAACAGTACTGGTTATGCCCATGGAAGTAGGCATGAGAGAAATTTGAAAATTGTTATGGATAATATGGTTAAGAATGCAACGAAGATAGGATTTAACACCTCTTGGCATGGGAAGAAGGCAAAAGAGAAGGTATATGGCCTTCTTCAATGCAGAGAGGACACATCACCACAAGAATGCTCTATTTGTGCATAGGAAGTGATCATCACACTTCAACAACTTTGCGAGAATGATATAAGCGGCCTAGTGTGGTTAGATGCTTGTTTCTTACGTTATGATAATTTCAGTCCTTTCAGGCTTTGATGCCCATGTCATTTCTATTCTCCAAAATTGCTAGACAGTGAAGGAAAATTCGGCTAGTTTTTAGAATGACGTCATGGATCTTCTTCGTCCTCTTGATTGGTGAAAATTCTGATCTTGCAAGAAAGGGATTAGCTGTAGAATCTACGAACTCTTCTTCCTCTGATACACATAGGGTTTTCAGTTTAGTGGAAATCTGGAGAGATTTTCCCATAGAACAATGAAAATCATGTTTGTTAATAGTGCTCAAAAACCTCTATCCTTTTATGGAAAAATAAAGGGGAAAATCGTTGTTAGAAAGTTGCAGAATTCAGTTTGAGACATACCCTTTTTCGAGTTTATTTTCCAGCAACCCTACAATGCATCAGGGTAATGTGCAAAACTAGTTTCATTAAACTTTATTCCTTTTGGATTGCCTTTTCAATTTCTTTATTGTTGAAGTTATGATTATCTGAGTTGGAAAAGAATTCTAGTGCCCTGATTTCTCAGAAAGATAAATGAATGTTTATGCTAAAATATAAATGAATTTTTATTCTACACGAAAATCTTCGAGAAATGTGGCCATGCTCTGCAAATTTACTGGAAGCAGTTTGCTCTCCTTTTCTATATGCATATTTATATTTAGAGAGTGAAACAAAATGAGATCTATAACTCTGGCGAGATCAGTCATGATCACACGAACGTAAGATATATTTTTTTCAATAGTTTTTTTTTTTCAAATACATTAATTGAATTTTGTGTAAATGAATTTGTATATTTATAATTTTATCAGATTAAGGAATGCGTGATGGCTTTTCAGGATAAGGATCGTTGTTCAATCCCCAAATAATGTTTACCTTAGACACATTGATAGAAGCAAAAAGGGAGTTTCATGAAGATTATAAGCTTGGAGATGGAGGCTTTGGTGCCGTGTACAAGGTAAGATGTGGAGTGCTTTAGAATTGCATAGGGTTTGTAGTTTATAAAGAGATGTTGAAGTTTCCATAATATGACAATAATGTGTTTATTCTGCATTTCAGGGTATAAATTCTGATGGAAACGAAATAACAATGAAGAAGTTGCCTTTAAGATCCTCCTAAGGAACCGTTGTAGCCGCTTACAACACCACCCAAAATTTTGGGTATATTT